>OX336392.1:345437913-345887913 GCA_946902985.2 Meconema thalassinum
CAACTAATGCTAACTACAGACTTACAACTAAAACTAACTACAGACTTACAAACAACTAACTACAGACTTACAACTAAAACTAACTACAGACTTACAAACAACTAACTACAGACTTACAACTAATGCTAACTACAGACTTGTAAACAACTAACTACAGACTTACAACTAATGCTAACTACAGACTTGTCAACAACTAACTACAGACTTACAACTAATGCTAACTACAGACTTGTAAACAACTAACTACAGACTTACATCTAATGCTAACTACAGGCTTACAACTAAAACTAACTACAGACTTACAAACAACTACCTACAGACTTACAACTAAAACTAACTACAGACTTACAACTAATGCTAACCACAGACTTGTAAACAACTAACTACAGACTTACAACTAATGCTAACTACAGACTTGTAAACAACTAACTACAGACTTACAACTAATTCTAACTACAGGCTTACAACTAAAACTAACTACAGACTTACAAACAACTATCTACAGACTTACAACTAAAACTAACTACAGACTTACAACTAATGCTAACCACAGACTTGTAAACAACTAACTACAGACTTACAACTAATGCTAACTACATACTTGTTAACAACTAACTACAGACTTACAACTAATGCTAACTACAGACTTGTAAACAACTAACTACAGACTTACAACTAATGCTAACTACAGACTTACAACTAAAACTAACTACAGACTTCCAAACAACTAACTACAGACGTATAAATAAAACCAACTTCAGACTTACGCACTTAAAGAACAAATAGAAATCAAACAAGTAGTTCCGTGAAGAACTATACAGCCTATTTTCATATATCCTACTCATGTTAATTGCCACTATCAACATACACAATTTCAGTTGATTGCTGTAATAGATTCGTAGATATTGAGAACCGACTAAATATTTCGGATGGTCGCCATGTTGGATTTTATATATGTAGGTCCTAGAGTTATGTACTGTTACATGCAGATTATTGTGAACGTGTAGTATTCAAACTTCAATCGCATAATTAGGACACAAGAAAAAACAAGGAGATAATTTTTTTTTCACAGCTGCCATCTTGAGGTTATGGAAACAATTGAAATAAATTAGATGCCAGTGGATTAACATTCGGATAAAGATTTACTGTACCAAGTTTCACTGCACGCGGATGGTTAAATTGCGAGAAACGTCCATGTGAATATTTATAATTCGCGTCACCGCCATGTTGGATTTGTGATCACCAGGTTATTTAAAGTCCTATAGGTGAACTTAAGTTCATAGCCCCTATGAACATTAAAAAATTTAGTTTGATTGCTAAAATAGATTCGTAGATATTCAGTATCGTCTAAATATTTCGGATGGTCGCCATGTTGGATTGATAAATGTATAGGCCATAGAGTCATGTACCATTAAAGGAAAATTATTGCGTAGGTTCATTATTCAAACTTTCACTTCGATCGCATGACTACATCACAAGAAATAAAAACTTAATTTTAAAATTCGCACTGCCGCCATCTTGAGGTTATGTAAACAATTGAACTAAATTAGATACCAGTGGATTACAATGTGTATAAATATTTCCTGTATCAGGTTTCAGTGCGCTTGGAACATTAAATCGCGAGAAAGGTCTATTTAAAATGTTCAAATTCGCTTAGCCGCCATGTTCGTTTTGTAGTTAACCGGTTTTTGAAAATCTTATAGATGGACTTCCAGTAGTGCCCTTTATCTCCGTACAAAATTTTAGGGAGATACCGCTAATAGTTTCAGAGATATAGAATGCCGGTGAAATATTTCGCACATCCGCCATCTTGTGATTATGTAAACAATTGAACGAAGTTAGATGTCGGTGCATTACAATGTATATAAACATATACTGTACCAAGTTTCATTGCGTTTGGTTGGTCAAATCGCGAGAAACGTCTATTTAAAGTCGCAATTCGCTTGGCCGCCATGTTGGTTTTGTAGTTACCAGGTTTTCAAAAGTCACATAAGTGAACTTATAGTAGTTCCCTCTATCACCATAGAAAATGTCAGGGTAATATCGGTAATAGTTTCGGAGATATTGAATGCTGGTGAAATATTTCGCACAGCCGCCATGTTGGATTGGTGAGTCGTAACAAAATTTGAAGGGCACGGTCGAGGTCGCCGAGAATAGTGCTATGAACTTTCCGAGTTTCATTGAAATCGCTCCTGCCGTTTAGATTTTATTAGGGGGGGACACACACACGAATCACACACACACACACACGCACACACACACGGACAAAAGGTGATCTCATAAGCCTATTTTTTCAAAATTGAAAATAGGCTAAAAAGAAGGATAAATATGAATTATTAACGACAGGTAAATATATATGGTCTCAAAACTCGAAGATTGATAATCGAGGAATTTGGAAGGAAAGAGAGCTATGAAAGGCAGTCAGAATAGGGAATGAGGAGTGGTTCTGCCCGAAAGGCAAAGGAAAAAGTCGAAAAATCGGACCCTGCTCAGGAAGCCCTTGGGGTCGCTAAATCCAGAGCTCATCAGCCGTGAGTCCTTGAGGGTGTAGCACTATCCAGGGTGCACCATAAGTGGTAGGGCTACGTACACCCTGCCTCCTTTAGGGCCTTAAGCAGAAGGCAGGAGATACCATGAGAAGAAAAAGAAAAGGTTTGACCCCTCGAAGAATGAGGTACCAGGAAAGATGAGACAAGGGTGAAATAAGGTGAGAAAGTGAAAAGCCATTAATTAGACATTAGGTGTATGTGAACAGAATTACAATATAGATTTACATACATTTTGAACTAAGCCACTATACAAATTTTAGAAATAGTAATCAATGATAAGCATGCCATACACAAGGTTGCACATTTTACTGGCATATGTGATATCGCTTCCTGTTCTACTATTATTATTAATCGTGTGGCAGTACATCACTTTACAATACAATGAACAAAGGTCTAATATCTACAATTACACAAACGATACATAATGATACACAAATATTTACAAAGTTATAGACATATTGTTGATGTAGTCTATCGCCTCTGAGGTAACATCCAGGAAGTCTGAGAAATCACCAGAGTAGGAGCTCAGAGGACACTCCTTAACAATGTGAGAAACTGTCTGTTTTTGAGCTCGGGGTTGGCTAGGACATTACTAAGATGGAAACACGATGTCACCGGTTTTTTTTTTTGGGGGGGGGGTTAACTTGAATACCCCATTTCCGAAAGAACTGTCCTAATATAGCTATATCTACGGTCAATGTTTCTTCAGTACTCTCCATGTGTTTGTGCTGAGTAGCTAATGTCCAGTCATCAGCATAACCAACCGACAGTAGTGGCTACGCGGGCTAAAGCGCAGCGTTAGGTCATGGGGCCAAGCTCTCTGCTGACTCGGTAGACGCGTGGGTTCGAGCCCCACCGTCGGCCGTCCTTGAAATGGTTTTCCGTGGTTTCCCCATTTTCAACACCAGGCAAATGCTGGGACGGTACCTTCTGACAGGCCACGGCCGCTTCCTTCCACATCCTTACCCAGTTTCATTCATCTTCATCTTCATCCATTCCAACTCTCATCCCGACGCGCAGGTCGCCCACGGGCGTCGACTAAAAAGACCTGCACTCGGCCTCTCCGGAGGCCACACGACAAAAAAAAGCATAACCAATCTGTCTCGATTGTGTATCAGGAATGTCAGCTATATAGGCTACAAGTCAAACAATAGTGGAACTAGAACTGAGCCTTGACGTAGGCCATTATTGAGCGTCTTCGGTGGCGTAGTTGGTAGCATGCTGAGCTTCTATGCCCATGATCGCGTGTTCAAACCCGGCCGAAATCGAGGGATTTTAAGAGCGTTAAAATCCTTCAGTATGCCTTCCTTCGGAAGGGGGGAGGGAGTAAAGCCAGCGGTCCCATGTCATAGATTTATGGCAAGTAAAAGAACCTTCCACTAATTAAACTTGTGTGAAGCTAAATTTGCAGGTTAGATTTCGTCGAAACGATCTATCAAAGTTCCAACGTTTACCACTAGGTTTCAGTGACATCTGATAGCGAAAGTTGGATCTACTTGAAATTGAACGGAACTTGTAGCTCACACTATGGGTGTCCGCATTGAAGCAGCTACAGCCTCTGGCGAGCCAAACATGTCCTCGGACACTCCCGGCACTAAAAGCCATACGATAAATAAATAATAATTAAGCACCTTATGTTTGCTATGTTTGTCTCCTATGATGACCTGAAAAGGTCTACCAGTCAGCGTATTATTGATGAGTTGTGAAGTTTTCATTACATGGTATCACACGAAGTAGCTTGTAGACGGTACCCGACAGTGTCGTAGGCTGCAGTCAAGTCAATAAATACAGCAGAAGTATTGAGGTTCTTCCGATTCCCACCTTCTATGAAGGTTGTCAGTGAGAGTACTTGATCAGAGCAACTGCGGTCTGGTCGAAAACCTATTTGCTGAGCAGCAATATGCTTTGTTATGTCCGCCCTTATTCTGTTGTACATAATTCTCTCAAATAATGTATACAGCATACTCAGGAGAACAATAAGTCGGTAACGTTTTGGGCTGTCACTAGGTTGCCTGGTTTCAAGATGGCAATGATCTTTGTACGTTTCATGAGTCGAGGGATAAAGCCTGATTTCGGAATATTTAAGAAGAACTGTACTAACCACGCTCTAGCATATTTAAGCGATGCATCAGAAATTCATTCATTCTCGACTTTGCAAACTGTATATATTTGTAACGATTTATTTAATTAATAGTAATAATAAAAAATCAAATTATTATTATTATTATTATTACTATTATTATTACACTCAGCGAGAAGAACGGTTGGTTGGTTCTTAAGTTTAGGGGCTGCGACAACGCGGTCATGTAGCCCCGTGTACTTTGGGTGTGTGTAGAATCTGTCTGATAACCGGTGTTAATTGTGATGACTGTATTAGTGTGTGTTATCTGTTTTTAATTCAAGTACTGCAACTTAGAATTTTTCAAATAGTTCCTACTTTTGCCGCCAAGCGCCACCGTCAACGACTACTAGGCCAAGTTCAGAACTTAGCTACTAGACGCCACCGCAGTCGGCTCTTGGCAACGAACATAGAAACTTAAGAGCGATGTTTACATTCTTAACCTATACAATTTAGCTTGACACAGGTGCAATTAGTGGAAGGTTCTTTAACATGCCATAAATCTATGACATGGGACCGCCGGCTTTACTTCCCCTCCGAAGGAAGGCATACTGAAGGATTTTTAACGCTCTTAAAAAATCCGACGGCTTCGGCCGGGTTTGAACCCGCTATCTTGGGCATAGAAGCTGAGCATGCTACCGACTACGTCACCGAAGCCGCCAAGGAGAACGATGAAAGTAAAGTACTGTACAGTTGGTGATCTTTTTAAGTAGTTTATTTTCCGTCTTACAATTTTAATGCTAGTAAGAAATCTCGTTGATGTAAGTAATTTACTTTGCAAGTGTTTGTTTGCTGTCTTTACAGCAACTGTAGTCTCCAACTCCATAGAACACGATAGATATTTTGGTTCCTCTCTGCTTCTCGTCTTCCTGGCTCTGGCTCTGGGCTAACAGTTTTAATTGCTTCTCCTGTAAGTTGGCTGCCCGCCTTGGCGGCTGCTCCTCAAGCGCTTCCAATATCCTAACAGCCACTGTAGTAGCACTTCTCCTGTGCAGCGAGCCGGGCATAGTTTCACCTTTACATTCTAAAACCTTACTTATTAAGAAGTTTCCGAAGAACTATTTAATATTGAGGTAAAATTTCCTCGCCAGTAACTTCTACGTAAGATATGATATTGATTACATAGAATTAATTGAAGAGCGCTTGAACATACTTATACAGTAGGCCTATATAGCCTAGGCTATGATAATCTTTGAAGTTTAATGCACTTAATTTATCTGTGGGGATGTATTAAATATTCACTTAAATTGGCTTAATTTCCATTAGCAAAAAAAGGCAGTGGCTTTCACTTTGAAGGTTTTTTTTTTTTTTTTTTTAGCGTATGGCTTTTAGTGCCGGGAGTGTCCGAGGACATGTTCGGCTCGCCAGTTTTGTAGCTGCTTCGAGACGGACACCCAATGGGTGAGCTACAGGTACCGTTGGGTAGGGAAGGAGGGAAGTTGGAATGTAAGGACGAGGAGTTGGAAGGTAGCGGCTGTGGCCTATAGTTAGGGACCAACCCCGGCATTTGCCTGGAAGGAAGAAGGGAAACCACAGAAGACCATCTTCAAGGTTGCCGGCGGGGGGATTCGAACCTCCTCGCCTCCCGGATGTGAGCGACTGCCATCAGTCATGCCGTAACCACCACGGCTAACTCACCCGGTACTTTGAAGGTATTTACTGTATACAAGACCTTAATGATGTTGATGATAATTGTAGCTTTAAGGGGCTTAACATCTGGGTAATCGGCCCTTTATTATAAAGTGATGGTGAAAAGATTTTAATGGAATGATAACATTAGCTAAAACTAACTACTGACTTACATACTAGAAGAGCAGAAGGGAAACAAAAAGAAGAATGAAGTAATTAAAAGACAGGAGGATAGGAAATGCCCTCAACCTTCGAAGAATGAGAATTAAGGGACATGGAAGAATGGAGAGCCATGAAAGGCAGATAGGAAAGCGAAAAAGGATTGGGTCCGCCCAGAAGACAATGAAAAAGGGGAAATACCAGACTCAACTCAGGAATCCGTCGGGGCCGCTGACTCCCGAAATCAGCTGTGAGCCCTTGAGGGTGTAGCATTATCATGGATGCACCGTAAGTGGTGGGGCTACACACACACACACACACACACACACACACACACACACACACACACACACACACACACAGCCTCCTTTAGAGCCTTGGGCAGAAGGCAGGAAATTCTATCTAAAGAAACAGAGGCCTGACCCCTCGATGTATCCGAAATTATGAGACAAGGGCCAATTAAGGCGGAAAATTAAAAGAGTGTCTAAGCCTCGGTTACCCTAACACCGTCGGGATAGGAAGAGAACAAGAGATGATCACGGCAGCTCGACAGAAAAAATGACAGAGAGGAGCCCTGCACAAGTAAATGGAAGCAATGGTAGACTCAGCTGGGCTCCCATGGTAGCCCACTAACGTTCCACTAGTTTTGAGCCCCTGGGGGAATTACAGTATCTTTGACTCCACAGGTTTGTCACTACGTCACACTCAAGCTGGTGAAAGAGTCGATCACTAATAAATCACAAGTTCTAATTTGTCTTGTCCCAAATGAGGGTCTCAAGTAGAATGCAGCGCTTGTTGAGAATAAGGCCACCATTGAGTGGAAAGACGTGCAGCTGTGAGGATCGTTACGTCACTCTTGTGCAGGTCGCCAGCTACCACATTTATCAGGACTAAAGTAGAACTCCCCCCAGGGGCTCACGGCTATTGGGACGTGGCAAGGCGATCACGGGATCCCAGCTGAGTCCGGCATTGCTTCCTGTTACTTGTGTCGGGCTCCTCACTGTCACATTTACTTTCGGCCTTCCTAGGTTAACTCTTGTTCTCTTCCAACCCCGACGGTATTAGGGTATCCGAGGTCCAGGGAGTTATTCACATTCCCACCTTAATTGGCCCTTCTCTTATCTTTCTTGATCCCTCATTTTTCGAGGGGTCAGTCCTCTTGTTTTCCCCTGCCTTCTGATAAAGGCCCTAAAGGCTCCACCACTTCTGGTACACCCTCGATGGTGCTACACCCTCAAGGGCCCATTACTTTTGGAGTTGACCCTCTCCTTCCCCCCCCCCCCCCCCTTTCCTCTCTGCCTTTCATGGCTCTCCTTCCTTCCAAGTCACTCAATAACATTCTTCGAGGGTTGAGGGCATTTCCTTTCCTCCTGTCTTTTATTTACATTCTTCTCCTTTTGGCTTCTCATATCCTCTTCTAGTTTGTAAGTCAGTAGTTAGTTTTAGTGTTAGGTTTCATTTGATCATCTTTCATTTTCACTATTTGCCACGGTGTGTGAGTGGTTATCGTGTCGGTTTACCAACCCCAAGCTTGCAAGTTCGCTCCTGGCCATCGTAAGTGATTTTTGAAAGGCGACAAAAATCACGACACGCATGTCATACGGTGTTGGCATGTTAAATCACCCATTTGAATTCAGTAGGCCGTGTTGATAATGGAAGAATTAATCTCGGGTTTTACCGTCAACACAAAAGTTCCTCCTTTCTCTACTAGAAAGCGCTAGTGTCAAGGAGCTTAGATATCTAACCTCCTTGACTTTCATAGCGCTCCCAGGAACAACAAAATTCGACATGCAAGCTGTCCTCTGGGCGTCAATTAACAAAGCTAGCACCTGGCACCCGAGGCCATACGATTTTATTATTTTCATTATTATTATTATTATTATTATTATTATTATTATTATTATTAATATTATTATTATTATTATTATTATCATTATTATTACAGTATTATTATTTTCACATTCATGCAAACCATTAGGAACTGATATTCTAGATACCGTACCCACCTTTTCCATTAATTCTGCAGTGGTCTCTCTCTCCCTTGTTTCCTATCTGCCATTCATGGCTATACTTCCTACCGGGTCCCTTAAACCTCGTTATTCGAGGTCTGAGGGAAGTTCTTTTCAAATTACTGTCATTTCTCTCATGCCGCTTTATAGTGGCTAGCACTCTATGCCCGGGCTCGAATCCTGGCTTTGGCAAGAAATTTAATTCTGGCGTGAGGGCTGGAATGGGGAACATTCAGTTCTCGTGAGTAAAAACTGAGGAGAGTTCAATTCCTACCTCATCCATCCTCGAAGTGGTTTCTCGAGATTTCCCACCTCTACTCCAGGTTCCTAACAGAAGGCCACGGCCACCGCCTTCCCAATTGTCATCTAAATTACAAATTCACTCACGAATACAGCCATCACAATAACGCAGGTTATGATACAAATTCCACACACACACACAGGTACACGGGGCTACATGACCACGATGTCGCAAAGCCCCAGAATTAATCAACAAGAACAAACATTCCTCGTTAACCCATTCCAGTTTTTCTTCCATTTTTTTACACTTTTCCACCCAGCTCGGTCTCACCCATGGACTCTGCAAGGGATCATTCCTGTACCATCACAAGGATAGTGTCTAGGAGCTGTACACAGTTTGTCAGCAGATACAACTGGGGATGTTGACAGGTCGATCACCCAAGTAACCACTAACTTGGGTGTAATTAAGGGTCAGGGAAGGGATTCTTGAAGGAAAGGTGGTCTTGTTAAAATAAATCGTCCCGGAATTTGTCTGGTAGTGAATATGGGAAACCACAAAAACCATTTTCATGGCGGCTGAGGTGGGGTCGAACCCACACTCTCCCGATGCCAGGGAGGTACGAGCTAGCACGTTAGTGCAATCGGTCACCATGGCCGGTTTTCTAGCATGCTGGTAAAATATTATTAAGTCAGTATTTAGCTGTAATTGAAGTAGTAGTTTCTTTCTTTCATTCATTAGAGGTAGGTTGGTTGGTTGGTTTCTTAGTTTAGGGGCTGTGTAGTAGTTTCTTTCTTTCATTCATTAGAGGTAGGTTGATTGGTTGGTTTCTTAGTTTAGGGGCTGTGTAGTAGTTTCTTTCTTTCATTCATTAGAGGTAGGTTGGTTGGTTGGTTTCTTAGTTTAGGGGCTGTGTAGTAGTTTCTTTCTTTCATTCATTAGAGGTAGGTTGGTTGGTTGGTTTCTTAGTGTAGGGGCTGTGACAACGTGGTCATGTATACCCGTGTACTTTGGATGTGTGTAGAATCTGTCTGATAACGGGTGTTAACTATGATGACTGTGTTAGTGTGTGTTATCTGTTTTAATTCAAGTAAGGACTGCAGACGATCATTTAAAGTAGTTCCTACTTTCGCTACCAAATATTTCCGTACACAACACTTAGCTGTGATCTTGGTTACTACTAGATGCCTTCGCAACCAGCACCCGATGACGAACGTTGGAACTTAAGAGGATTCATCAAACCTAACCTTCAAATTTTGCTTCACACTAGTTTAGTTAGTGGAAGGTTCTTTCACATTCCATAAATCCATGACATGGGCCAGCCGGCTTTACTTCCCCTCCGAGGGAAGTCTTACTGAGGAATTTTAACACTCTTAAAAAATCTGACGACTTTGGCCGGGCTACCAACTACGCCACTGAAGCTACCTCATTAGAGGTAAACGACCTACATGTTTCGCCCCTTAACCTCTGAAGTGCTGAGTTATTTCATTTGCAATAAATATTGTAATAGCCGTAATTCTCTACTTATCAAGAGGGTGATAGGCTTAAAATAATTATAGGGTTAGGGTCTTGATTGATCTAAATGCAAATTCAAAATTCTCAGTTTGTATTAATTTTTATTTTGAGAAAATCCAAATTAAAATTCTCGTGCTGACGCTTGCATCTCCATAGAAGGTTTTTTTTTATTTTTTTTTCGTGTGGCCTCCTCAGAGGCCGAGTGCAGGTCTTTCTATTCGACGCCCGTGGGCGACCTACGCGTCGGGATGAGAGATGGAATGGATGAAGGTGAATGAAACTGGGCAAGGATGTGGAAGGAATCGGCCGTGGCCAATCAGAAGGTACCGTCCCAGCATTTGCCTGGTGTTGAAAATGGGAAACCACGGAAAACCATTTCAAGGACGGCCGACGGTGGGGCTCGAACCCACGCGTCTACCGAGTCAGCAGAGAGCTTGGTCCCATGACCTAACGCTGCACTTTAGCCAGCTGAGCCACTACTGTCGGTTCCATAGAAGGTAAAAGGCTCAATATGATAAATTTCCTTAAATCACCAGGCATCTTACTCATGTTACTCCATACTAGTACCAAAATGTATTGCCTTACATCCAAAATCTCAACGCGAGAAGAAGAAATTGATAGTTGCTCCGCAATGTTTGTTCACAGTACAGTTCATCAGAGATGAATTCCAATTGTAGAGGTCAGATGTCTCCAAAACGATCTGTTAGCAAAAATTCAAACTCTAATAGTACTAATATTGCCCCAACAGATGGCAGAACATGCCAGAAGTCGACTCGGCACTCAAGAGTGCACGCCATTATCGAAACAAAAGTACAAGGTCTATAGATGGTCGTAGCACTCACAGGCTTAAAAAAGAACACTTACGATCATCATCAGTGTTTCACGTGCTGTTTAAGTTCTACCAAAACCAGCTTGCCACGGTAGGTGAGTGGATAGCGCGTCGGTCTACTAACCCCAAGATTGCAGGTTCGCTCCTAGCCGCGGTGAGTGATTTTTTGAAAGGCGGCAAAAATACGACACGCATGTCATACGATGTTGGCATGTCAAAGAACCCATTTGAATTTAGTAGGCTGTGTTCATAATGGCAAAATAAATCTCGGGAGTTTCCGCCAACACAAAGTTCCTCATTTCTCTACTAGAAAGCGCTATAGTGTTCAAGGAGCTTAGATAGCTAACCTTCTTGACTTTCATAGTGATTCAAGGAACAACGAAATTCGACATTCAAGCTACCCTCTGGGTGTCAAATTACAAAGCTTGCACCCGGCACCCGAGGCCATACGATATTATTATTATTATTATTATCTACGAAAACCATAATGAACCTCACAATTGTTAAAGCTTTACATTAATTATGCCCCACAGAGGCTCACAACTAGTGGGACGTGGCTTGGTGACCATGTGACTACAGCTGAGTCCAACATTGCTTCTCTTACTCATGCCAGGTTTCTCTCCATCATTTTGCTATCAACCTCGCTTGGTCAACACTTGTTCTCCTCCGACCCCGACGATATAAGTCTATCCGACGTCTGGGTGTCTTCCAGTTTCCCGCCTTAATTGGCCTTGTCTGATATTTGCTTATTCTTGGAGGATTCAGACCTCTTCTTTTCATTTCCTGTTATCTCCTGCCTTCTGCACATGGCTTCGGTGGCGTAGTCGGTAGCATGCTGAACTGCTATGCCCAAGATAGCGGGTTCAAACCCGGCCGAAGTCGTCGGATTTTTAAGAGCGTTAAAAATCCTTCAGTAATGCCTTCCTTCGGAGGGGAAGTAAAGCCGGCGGTCCCATGTCATAGATTTATGGCATGTAAAAGATCCTTTCACAGACTAAACTTGTGTAAAGCAAAATTTGTTAGGTTAGATTTCGTCAGAACGCTCTATCAAAGTTCTTACGTTCACCACTAGGTATCATTGATATCTGGTGGCGAAAGTTGGAACTACTTGAAATTGAACGGAACTTGTAGCTCACCCTTTAGGGTATCCGCTGGAAGCAGCTACAGACACAGGCGAGCCGAACATGTCCTCGGACACTCCCGGCACTAAAAGCCATACGATAAATAAATAAATAATGCACATGGCCCTAACGGAGACAGTGTCAGTGTAGACTCACCACTTATGGTGAACCCTGGATAGTGCTATCCCCTCAAGGGCTCGTGGGTGGTGAGTTCGGAATTGGTGACCCCGATATATTCCTGACTTCTATGGCTGATAGGAATGGGAAAGAGAAGAGGGTCCAACCCAGAGGCACCAGAAAAAGGAGAGAAACCGGAATCTCTCAGGATTGCCAACTCCCGAACCCCCCAGCCATGAGCCCTTGAGGGTGTAGCACTATCCAGGGTGCACCATACGTGGTGGGGCTACACACACTCTTCCTCCTTTAAGGCTCTGAGCAGAAGGTAGGAGATATCATGAAAAGAAAAAGAAGAGGTCTGACCCCTCGAAAAATGAGGGATCAAGATGAGACAAGGTCAAATTAGGATGGGAAATTTAAAAACACCCTAGGTCTCGGATACTCTAATACCGTTAGGGTTGGAAGAGAACAAGAGTTAACCAAGGGTGGTCGACATGAGATACGATAAAAAGGAGCCCTGCACAAGTAAGTGGAAACAATGCCAGACTCAGCGGGAGTCCCGTGGTCGCCATCCCACGTCCCACTAGTTGTTAACCCCTGGGAGGATTGATGCTTGACTATAAAGAAATAATGATTATTATTCACAGCAAAGTAAAACAGTTTTATTGTTCATGCTAACGCGGATCCATTGTTTCCTCCGTAATCCTATTATTTTGTTCTCCCCGTTTCCGTTTATTAGATTGAGGAAAGTAAGCTTTAGAGTCTCTTTCTTTGAGCGCGGAAACTGGGAATGCGAGTGATTGTTGTGAGTGGAGCTGGGGTGAGACAAAATGAGGAGATGACAGACGAAGCGAGGAGCGCAAGATGGCGATCGCGCGCCACGCGTGCGCCTCCCAGCTGATCAATAGCGTGCTCGCTTCTCACGTGAGCCACTGCCAGGGCGTGTCGACTGCTCGCCTTCGAGTTCACCGACACTGCTGCCATACAAAGAGCAGTGCTGTACTTTCCTACGAATAGTCTGCATTTGAGATAACCAACACTGTTGCCATAGAGACAACAGTGATGTACTTCCTTACTAAGTGTCTGTATTTGAGATATCGTGCTGTACTTCCTTACTAAGCGCCTGCCTTTGAGATAACGTGCAGTACTTCCTTACCAAGCGCCTCCTTTTGAGATAACCAGCACTGTTGCTATAGAGACAACAGTGCAGTACTTCCTCACTAAGCACCTGCCTTTGAGATAACGTGCAGTAATTCCGTACCAAGCGCCTGCCTTTGAGATAACGTGCAGTACTTCCCTTACCAAGCGCATGCCTTTGAGATAACGTGCAGTACTTCCTTACCAAGCGCCTGCCTTTGAGATAACGTGCAGTACTTCCTTACAAAGAGCATACCTTTGAGATAACGTGCAGTACATCCTCACTTAGCGCCTGCCTTTGGGATAACGTGCAGTACTTCCTCATTAAACACCTGCCTTTGAGATAACGTGCATTAATTCCTTACTAAGAGCCTACCTTTGAGATAAAGTGCTGTACTTCTTCACTAAGTGCCTGCCTTTGAGATAACATGCCGTACTTCCTCAGTAAGCTCCTGCCTTTGAGATAACGTGCTGTACTTCCTCACCAAGCGCCTGCCTTTGAGAAAACGTACTGTACTTCCTCACCAAGCGCCTGCCTTTGAGGTAACATGCCGTACTTTCTCACTAAGCACCTGCCTTTGAGATAACATGCCGTACTTCCTTACTAAGCGCCTGCCATAGAGACAACAGTGCTGTACTTCCTTATCGCCAGTTTACCTTTGACTTCACTGTAGCCAAACACATGAAAGACTGTACTTAGATACCATAACTCTGCCATTGCATTATCTGTTGCCGCAAACTTAGCAGGATTGTACTTCACTACCGAGAGCCTACTTTTGAGTTTATTGTTGCCATACATAGAACAGACCTGTAGCCTACTTCACTACCAAAAGCCTATCTATCAGTTCACTGTTGCCAAACAGATAACAGAACTGTACTTATTTACAGTGAGGACCATCCCTATAGAACGAAGACTCGGATGGCCGCCCGACGGACGGGCTGGCGCTAGCAAGAGCGGAGCCCCCAACTAGTATACTACATTTACACGTTCTACGTATTTAATAATCGTATTTACTTACATGAATTTCACAGTAGTTGCTGGAACTGCTATCCTTCATTTTCTTCGTAAAAACACATTGCATCAGCGTAGAAGTTTTGGTACACTCGCTGTAATTCATCCTCACTGATTTCGTTCTTCGAGAGCCTCAGAGTACGCAGATTGTTTCTGTATACCTTTTGTTTGAGTTTCCCCCACAACCACAAGTTAGAATCGCACGGTGCTAAAACGCACGAACACATTTACTGGAAGACTTCTTCTTGGGAAGATAACTTTCCACTAGCAAAATTCCATGTTTTGTTCTATACCTAACCATGTTCACGTGATACGACGTAGGCTACAGTACTTCACAGCAAGTCTTACCTATCACAACTAAGGTATCTTGCCAGTTGCGTATCTAATAAATACTATGCCAGGGCTTATCGGCGCACTGTTATAATCGACACATGCTATACTCTAAATGTGGCGGTGAGTCACTGCGACCTGTCGTTGACAGCCTATAGGGAGCTGTTGGGGGTGCGGGTGCGGGGACGGGACACAATACTGGTTTGTTGTTTCGTTCCTTAGTTTAGGGGCTGCGACAACGCGATCATGTAGCCCCGTGTTCTTTGGGTGTGTGTAGAATCTGTCTGATAACCGGTGTTAATTGTGATGACTGTATTAGTGTGTGTTATCTGTTTTAATTTAAGTAAGGACTGCAGACAACAATTCAAGTAGTTCCTACTGTTGCAACCAAATGCTACCGTCGACGACACCTAGCTTGCGGACTTGGCTACTAGATGGCATCGTAGTCAACATCTGGCGGCGAACGTTGGAACTATAATAATAATAATAATAATAAATAAATAAATAATAATATCGAATGGCCTCGGGTGCTTGATGCAAGCTTTGCTATTTGACACCCTGAGGATAGCTTGCATGTCGAATTTCGTTGTTCCTTGACTATGAAAGTCAAGGAGGTTAGATGTTAGATATCTAAGCTCCTTGAACACTATAGCGCTTTCTAGTAGAGAAATGAGGAACTTTGTGTTGGCGGAAACTCCCGAGATTAATTTTGCCATTATGAACTCGGCCTACTGAATTCAAATGGGTTCTTTGATATGCCAACATCGTATGACATGCGTATCGTAATTTTTGGGAACTAATAGAGATTTATCATTTTAACCTAACAATTTTGGCTTCACACAAGTGTAGTTAGCAGAAGGTTCTTTTTCAAGCCATAAATTCCTTACTAAGCGCCTGCCTTTGAGATAGCATGCCGTACTTCCTTAGTAAGCACCTGCCTTTGATATAACGTGCAGTACATCCTCACATGGGACCACCGGCTTCATTTCCCCTCCGAAGGAAGGCATACTGAGGAATTTTTAACGCTCTTAAAAAATCCGACGACTTTGGAACCCGGGATCTTGGACATAGAAGCTCAGCATGTTACCAACTACGCCACAGAAGCCAAGGATAATACTGGTAGGTATATGTCAACAATGAACGCATCATGCAAGGTGGAGCATAACACACCCTACCGGACCAGCGGTTAGCTTCCTTGGCGGTCACCCCGGAGGTCGGCGTTCAATTCCCGGCTCTACCAAGAAATTTAATTCTGGTCTGAGGGCTGGAAAGTGGTACACTCAGCCTCGTGAGCCAAAACTTTAAAAATAGGGTGGATTCGATAACCACTTCAGCCATCCCAGTAGTGGTTTTCTGTGGTTTACGCCTTCTACTCCAGGAAAATGCCGGAATGGTTCCTAACTTAAGGCCACGGCAACCTCCTACCCAATCCTTACCTGAATTACAAACACACACACTAATACAGCCATCACAATAACACAGGTTATCAGACAAAAATTCCATAAACGCCCAACTAACAGGGCTGAATGAAAAAGAAAAGGAAGATTGTAGTTTTACGTGGCCGTTAATCTCGAGATCATAAGGCACGGGGGGCTGAATGAGGATGATGTCCAAGCCCCTTAAATGAAACAACCACAACAACGGCTCCTACCTGCTTTAGAGCCACTTGTAGGAGGTAACATGAAAAATAAGAAGAGGTCCCACTCTTCAAAGAATGAGGGTATTAGGAAAGATAATGATGATGATGATGATAATTGTTGTTTTAAGGGGCCTAAGATCTAGGTTATCGACCGCTAATGGATCAGATGAAAATGAAAGATGATGAAATTAAACAAGATGTTCAGCAAAGAACTTATAGCCTACTTTCTCCTAAATGTATGGGTATCTTTATGACTCTTTGTCCTCATTCCTAACACAATCACCTCTACCACCATGTATTGTTTGTTTTCTTTTATATTGATAAATAGCCAATAAGTGTCAAAATCAATATTATATACTTTATGATGATTGAATAACAAAACTACTAACTTACTGTAATGCATTCACGTCCGTTAATCTCTATATTAAGCCAGCCTGCAAAGTTAAGAATCTTCCGCGCCGATCACAGTAGGTTGGTGCTGCGATCTATCAGTGAATTAATCTTTATCTTGTAATGTACTACGATGGCAGTGGCCTATGGGTGTTGAATGAGTAGGCAGTTTAAAGTAGCCAAGAGGGGGGCGATCCAGCTGGCAGTGTTTAAAGGTAATCGGAGCGCGATCGTGGCTAATAGTTGAACTACCAGTATTACAAAATTGCCATACTTCAGGAGGCCAGGTATTTACACAGCGGTATGTTTGGAACAATATTACCCACATAACCGACAAGAGAACAGCACCGTACAGAGGCATTAAGAAGGCTGTGGTTAATGACAACGTGTATCTAGTTCTTCTATTCTCCTTTTCCTAATGTCTTTTGTTTATGTGCGATGCTGGGAATGGGATTTTATTAATAAACGAGTGTATACATTAGCCTCTCCTTTGAGCTAAATGACATTTTATTCAGTACTAGCAGAAGTACCCATTCTTCGAACGGTCTTCGGTATTAATAACCAGATGTTATCAATTGAGCTACTGTTGCAATGTTTAGGGGCTTGGAACCTGTTTGTTGGCAAAGAAAGATTATTAGATAAAATGTGCTCTCAAACTAAATTTACCTAACGTGTTCTTCCTGGCGTGAAAATAAAATTGAAAACCACGTAGACGAATCGCAATACACGTCACATACGAACTGACCCTAACCGTTGTGTCAAGTGCCCAACTACAGGAAGACCCCTTTTATAAATTATAAAGGCTTGTGGTGCATGAAAATTCAGTTTTTTTAGCCTCCAATTGTCCAAATTCCTAAAATCAGCAAAAAACAGTCTACTATTTCAAATCAGGAATTTTTGAAAATAATGTTGCTGTTTGGAGATATAATAGACTTTCTGTACGACCTATCGCACGTGTAAGTCGTGTGAAAAAAATCTAGGGTACTCCTTGAACCCCTTAAGCGCATTGATGAATTTTACAGTTTTAGTTGGTTCCGTGATAACCTTATAGCCATTTGCAACCTATCACAGAAATGTAATTAATGGAGTGGCATTACTTATTCCAGAAATAGATGGAAAGTTGGATCCACCTCCTGGGATACTGTTGTCATGGTAAGTGGCTTGCATTCCTTCTTTTGTTTATTAAATGAAATTAGTTTTCAGAGAATATCTAAGAAACTGTTGGGTTTAGAGCCTTAAAATATAGTTTTCGGGGACCCTTTACGGCTCTTGAGGGGTCTCGAGTTTTGTTTCTGACCCCAAGGGTTTGAAAATGAGCTTTGTCTCTTCGTTGTACGCCATAATAATGATAATAATTAAAAGAATAATAATAATATAACAATATAGGGATAGGAATATAATAGACCTTCCGGATCATACCCGCACGTGTAAATCGCGTTAAAAAATTCTAGATTGCTCCTTGACCCCTTAAGCGCATTATATATTTTGATGAATATTTCATCTTAATTTGGATCCGTTATAACCCTAGTGCCGTTTGCAAACCTTCACAGTAATGTAATAAATGGAATTGCATTGCGTCTTACAGAAATAGATGGACCTCTGAGATTCTGTTGCCAATGTTACCGGCATGCATTCCCTAATTAATTTATTAAGTGAAATTAGTTTTTTGGAAATATCTCAAAAACTGTTGGTTTTAGTGCCTTAAAATGTGGTTTTCGGGGTACTTTTAGGGCCCCCGGGTTTTGTTTCTCACATTGAGGGGCTGAAAATGAGCTTTGTCTCACGCTTATTTCCGCTTGTATTTTAAGGGGGTAGGCCCCCTGTTATGAGAGGTACGGAGAAGAGTTACGTCAATGATTAGTGTCGTGCCTCTGATGGATATCTGTATCAAATTTTACGTTAATCCACCCAGCCGTTCTCGAGTTATAAGGACACAAAGAATTGTCCACAGACAAACAGACAGACAGACAAAAATATATTTTTGCGTGCATCCGTCACAAAACAGTCTGAAACGGGCAAATATGTCAAATTTCCGTAGAAATGCAGAAAAATCAGACAACCATTCATTTCTAGCCTATTTTCAATTTTGAAAAAATAGGCTTATGAGATCACCTTTTGTCCGCGTGTGTGTGTGCGGGCGTGTGTGTGTGTGTGTGTGTGTGAGGTGTGTGTGTGTGTCCCCCTAATAAAATCTAAACGGCTGGAGCGATCTCAATGAAACTCGGTAAGTTCATAGCACTATTCCCGGCGACCTCGACCGTGCCCTTCAAATTTTGTTACGTCTCACCAATCCAACATGGCGGCTGTGCGAAATATTTCACTAGCATTCAATATCTCCGAAACTATTACCGATATCATCCTGAAATTGTGTACGGTGATAAAGGACACTACTAAAAGTTCACCTATGCGACTTTCAAAAACCTGGTGACTACAAAACCAACATGGCGGTCAAGCGAATTTGAGACATTTAAATAGATATTTCTCGCGATTTAACTATCCAAACGTAATGAAACTTGGTACAGCAAATGTTTATACACATTGTAATGCACTGGAGACTAATTTAGTTCAATTGTTTACATAACCTCAAAATGGCGGCTGTGCGAAATATTTCACTGACATTCTATATCTCCGAAACTATTACAGATATCATCATGAAATTTTGTACGGTGATAAAGGGTACTGATACAAGTTTACATATGTATATTTCATAAACCTGTAATGTACAAAACGAACATGGCGACCAAGCGAATGTGAAATATTTGAATAGACTTTTCTCGTGATTTAACTCTCTGAGCGCAGTGAAATGTGGTACAGTAAATGATTTTGCAGATTGTAATGCACTGCCATCTAATTTAATTCAATTGTTTACATAACCTCAAGATGGCGGCTGTGCGAAATTTTAAAATTAAGTTTTTATTCTTGTGTCGTAATCATGCGATCGAAGTGAAAGTTTGAATAATGAAGCTAGGCAATAATTGTCCTTGAATGGTACATAACTCTATATTTTTTTTAGCGTATGGCTTTTAGTGCCGGGAGTGTCCGAGGACATGTTCGGCTCGCCAGTTTTGTAGCTGCTTCGAGACGGACACCCAATGGGTGGGCTACAAGTACCGTTGGGGAGGAAAGTTGGGATGGAAGGCCGAGGAGTTGGAAGGTAGCGGCTGTGGCCTATAGTTAGGGACCAACCCCGGCATTTGCCTGGAAGGAAGTTGGGAAACCACAGAAGACCATCTTCAAGGTTGCCGGCGGGGGGATTCGAACCTCCTCGCCTCCCGGATGTGAGCGACTGCCAGCAGTCATGCCGTAACGACCACGGCTAACTCACCCGGTACATAACTGTATGGCCTATACATATAACAATCCTAAATGGCGAGCTTCCGAAATATTTAGACGGTTCTCAATATCTATGAATCTTTTACAGCAACCAAACTGAATTTTGTTTATGTTCATAGAGACTATGAACATATGTTCACCTATAGGACATTCAGTATCCTGGTGAGCACAAATCCAACATGGCGGCGACGCGAATTATAAATTTTTAAATGGACGTTTCTCGCGAATTAACTATCCGAGTGCCGTGAAACGTTGCACGTTAAATGCTTATTCAAATGTTGATCCACTGGCTTGTAATTTATTTCAATTGTTTGCATAATCACAAGATGGCTGGTGTGCGTACTTTTAAAATCTCGTTTTTACTTCTTGTGTTCTAATCGTGCGATTGAAGTTAGAATACCACACGTACACAATAATCTTAATGTAATAGTACAAAAATAAAAATCCATCCTGTCGACCATATGAAATATTTAGACGGTTCTCAATATCTACGAATCTGTTACATTAATTAAACTGAAATTTTGTATGTTGATAGAGACAATTAACATGAGCAGGATATATGAAAATAGGCTGTATAGTTCTTCACGGAACTACTTGTTATATAATAGAGAAGGGATATAATAGATCTTCAGTACCACACCCGCACGTGTAAATCGCGTGAAAAAAATCTAGAGTACCCCTTGACCCCTTAAGCGCATTGTATGTAGTAATGAATATTTCAGCTTAATTTGGATCCGTTATAACCTTATAGCCGTTTGCAAACCTTCACAGTAATGTAATAAATGGAATTGCATTGCGTCTTACAGAAATAGATGGACCTCTGAGATTCAGTTGCCATGGTTACCGGCACGCATTCTTTTTAGCCTACTTTCGATTTTTGCAAAAAATGAAAGTAGACTTATGAGATCAACACAGGGAGAAAAAAGTGTGTCTGTCTGTGTGTGTGTATGTGTGTGTGTGAGTCTGTGTGTGTGTGTGTGTCTGTGTGTGTGTGTGTGTGTGTGTGTGTGTGAGTGTGTGTACTCTGAATGTCTGTCCCCCCCTATCAATTCGAACACGGTGAATGCGAATTGAACGAAATTTGGTACAAAGGTAGCACTAGCAAAGGACACCTCAGTGTCATGTTTTATATCGCCGCCATCTTGACGGAAACGTAATGGCGGCCACACAAATGTTCAAAGTTTAAATCAAATTACGACTAACATAATCATCCGATCTCTACCAAATTTTGCAACGACATACCTTTATGGGGGGAGCATCCTTCGACCAAACCAATAGATCATCAGCGTAATAGTTTGCGGATGGCGGCCATCTTTGTGTGAAAATCGATTCCCCCTATTAATTCGAACACGGTGCAACCGAATGGAACGAAATTTAGTACAGAGGTAGTACTAAGAAAAGGCACCTCAGTGTCATGTTTTATATCGCCGCCATCTTGACGGAAACGTAATGGCGGCCACACAAATGTTCAAAGCTTAAATCAAATTACGACTAACCTAATCATCCGATCTCTACCAAATTTTTCAACAACATACCTTTATGGGGGGAGCATCCTTTGACCAAACCAATAGGTCATCAGCGTAATAGTTTGCGAATGGCGGCCATCTTTGTGTGAAAATCGATTCTCCCTATTAATTCGAACACGGTGCAACCGAATGGAACGAAATTTGGTACAGAGGTAGTACTAACAAAAGGCACCTCAGTGTCATGTTTTATATCGCCGCCATCTTGACGGAAACGTAATGGCGGCCACACAAATGTTCAAGGCTTAAATCAAATTACGATTAACCTAATCATCCGATCTCTACCAAATTTTGCAACTACATACCTTTATGGAGGGAGCATCCTTTGACCAATCTAATAGGTCATTCACCTGATAGTTTGCGGATGGCGGCCATCTTTATGTCAAAATTGATTCCCCCTATTAATTCGAACACGGTGGAACCGAATGGAACGAAATTTGGTGCAGAGGTAGCACTAGCAAAGGGCACCTCAGTGTCATGTTTTATATCGCCGCCATCTTGACTGAAACGTAATGGCGGCCACACGAATGTTCAAAGCTTAAATCAAATTACGATTAACCTAATCATCCGATCTCTACCAAATTTTGCAACTACATACCTTTATGGAGGGAGCATCCTTTGACCAATCTAATAGGTCATTCACCTAATAGTTTGCGGATGGCAGCCATCTTTATGTCAAAATTGATTCCCCCTATTAATTCGAACACGGTGGAACCGAATGGAACGAAATTTGGTACAGAGGTAGTACTAGCAAAGGGCACCTCAGTGTCATGTTTTATATCGCCGCCATCTTGACTGAAACGTAATGGCGGCCACACGAATGTTCAAAGCTTAAATCAAATTACGATTAACTTAATCATCCGATCTCTACCAAATTTTGCAACTACATACCTTTATGGAGGGAGCATCCTTTGACCAATCTAATAGGTCATTCGCCAAATAGTTTGCGGATGGCGGCCATCTTTGTGTCAGAATCGATTCCCCCTATTAATTCAAACACGCTGAAACCGAATGGAACGAAATTAGGTACAGAGATAGCACTAGCAAAGGGCATCGCAGTGTCATGATTAATATCGCCACCATATTGACAGAAACGTAATGGCGGCCACACGAATGTTTAAAGCTTAAATCAAATTACAACTAACATAACCATCCGAACTCTACCAAACTTTGCAACAACATACCTTTATGGAGGGAGCATCCTTTGACCAATCTAATAGGTCATTAGCCAAATAGTTTGCGGATGGCGGCCATCTTTATGTCAAAATTGATTCCCCCTATTATTTCGAACACGGTCGAACCGAATGAACGAAATTTGGTACAGAGGTAGCACTAGCAAAGGGCACCTCAGTGTCATGTTTTATATCACCGCTATCTTGATGGAAACGTAATCGCGGCCACCCAAATGTTAAAAGCTAAAATGTAATTACGACCAACCTAATAATCTAGTCTCTACCTAATTTTGCAACACCATATCTTTATGTGGGAAACATATTCTGACCAATCTGCAAGAACATCAGCCCAATAGTTTGCAGATGGTGGCCAAGTATGTGTGCAAATCGATTCCCCCTATCAATTCAAACACGGTGAAACCGAATTGAACGAAATTTGGTACAGAGGTAGCACTAGCAAAGGGCACCTCATATTCATGTTTAATATCCCTATAGCACGTTGTATTTCAACAAGCTCCTACAACCAACATTCAATCATACTCCTTGAAAAGGACAAAGAGTTATAACAATACCCATGCATTTAGGAGAAAGTAGGCTATATGTTCTTTACTGAACATCTTGTTTATTAAGTGAAATTAGTTTTCTGGGAATATATCAAAAACTGTTGGTTTTAGGGCCTTAAAATGTGGTTTTCGGGGGCCCTTTAGGGCCCCCGAGTTTCGTTTCTCACATTGAGGGGCTGAAAATTAGCTTTGTTTCACCCTTCTACGCCTATTTCAGCATGTATTTTAAGGGGGTAGGGCCCCTTTTACGAGAGTTACGGAGAAGAGTTACATCAATGATTAGTGTGGTGCCTCTGATGGATATCTGTATCAAATTTTACATCGATCCACCCAGCCGTTCTCAAGTTATAAGGACTCGAAGAAGTTGTCCACAGACACACAGACAGACAGACAGACAGACAGAGAGACAAAAATTTTATTTTTGCGCGCATCCGTCATAAAACAGTCTGAAACGCGCAAATATCGCAAATTTCCGTGGAAATTCAGAAAAAACAGACTAACTTTCATTTTTATATATATATAGAGATAGAGATAGAGATCTGTGGAAAGAGCTCGTGCACATCATTTGTAAAAGAATTCAAGAAAAAAAAGGTAACTGTAGCAGTACTCGATCCCCAGTCAACTGCGTGACAGACTAACACGCTAGCCCAGAGCTAACCCTATCCATGCCATCAAGGTGTTCTTAACTGACATATTAGATACAAACTGTTGGCAAATAATGACTTGAAATAAACGATTTCTTCACTGCAGTACATCTTCATTAAAGATAATTTCATACAACGTTTATATTATTGTATCAGTAGGGTATATCACATACAACATACTAAAACTACTGAAATATAAGACAGGCACATGAGGACAGCTGCCATCTTGTCGTGTGACACAAACGGCTCAGCTCTTTTAAGCCACTCATACAGTATAATATTATAATATTAAATTATAATAAATAACGGATCACGGCCTTCAGGATAGCTTAACCACCCTAGGCTCGATAATCGGAATTGGTGTGTCTTAAGCTATTGATTAAAATGGTTGCATAATTCACACGGCCGCCATCCTGAAATGGCATGGCCGATGACCTTGAAGTTTAGGTGAAAGACGCGTCCTATATAAAGGTATGTTGTCACCAAATTTGGTAGAGTTCGGATGATTAATTTAGCCGTAATTTGATTTTACGTTTTGAACGTTTGAGTGGCCGCCATTCTGTTTTGGTAAAGATGGCGGCGATATAAAGTATGACACTGAGGCGCCCTTTGCTAGTGCTACCTCTGTACCAAATTTCGTTCAATCCGGTTTCACCGTGTTCGAATTGATAGGGGGGACAGACATTCAGAGTACACACACTCACACACACACACACACACACACACACACACACACACACAGACTCACACACACACACAGACAGACACACAATTTTTCGCCCTGTGTTGATCTCATAAGTCTACTTTCATTTTTTGCTAAAATCGAAAGTAGGCTAAAAATAGAAATTAAACCAAACTACAAACGTACAACTAACTTACTTACTAGGAGAAGAGATGGAAAATAAAAAAGGAAAAAGAGAAATAATGGACAGGGTAAAAGAAATGCCTTCAACCAATGAAGAGTGAGGATTGAGGGACTTTGAAGGAAGTAGAGCCATGAAGGGCAGATAGGAAAGGAAAAGAGGAGAGGATCCACCCGAAAGTCAGTGAAAAAAGGGGAAAAAACGGACGAAGCTCAGGAATTCCTTGGGGTCCCCAACTCCCGAACTCACCAGCCGTGAGCTCTTCAGGGTGTAGCACTATCCAGGGTGCACCAGAAGGGGTGGGGCTGCACACATCCTGCTTCCTTGAGGGTCTTGTGCAGATATCACGATAAGAACAAGAGGCCTGATCCCTCGAAGAATGAGGGTATCAGGAAAGATGAGACAAGGGCCAATTAAGGCGGGAAATGTGAAATAAACCGTAGGCCTCGGATACCCTAATACTGTCAGGGTCGGAAGAGAACAAGTGTTGACCAAGGCGGGTCGACAGGAAGGATAACTGAAAGGAGCCTGGCACAAGTAAGTGGAAGCAATGCTGGACTCAGCTGGGGTCCTGTGATCGCCAACCCACGTCCCAAAATGTTGTGAGCCCCTGGGGTGTATGTACAGTGAGGGGGCCAATCATGGTAGATGCGACGATCTTTCACAGAATTCACCAAATACAATTTCTGGAATGAGCCTTGGCTCAGCCGCGTGGAAGCGTTCATGTTTCGTATGGAACATCCTGTACAGGAGGCTATATGTTGCTTCTATATAACGACATGAAGAGGAGATATAGGTAGCAATAAACCACAATAGGAGATGCGCCAATCAGCGAGGGCTTACCAGAGACTATTCCCCATCACTGTATTGATTGGGCAACAAAATAGGAATGCAATCATCTTAATTAGCTACGTGGGGTGCAATTTCATATTGGAGTGAGCACGTCAAAGTTCAACCCAGGCGCAGAACGTCCACGACAAAAGCATTGGCCTATTAGGTTGATGATGATGATGATGATGAAACTGTTGTTGTAAGGGGCTTAACATCTGGGCTATCAGCCCCTAATGGTTTGGGTGATCATGAAAAATCTACCTACGACTTACAACTAAAACTAACTACAGCTTACATACTAGAAGAAAAGGAAAAACAAAGGAAGAGTAAGGGAAATAAAAGAAAGGGATAAGAAATTCCCTCAACCTCTGAAGAATAAGATTTGAGGAACTTAGAAATAAGGAGTGTGATGAAATGCAGATAGGAAAGGTAAAGAGGAGATGGCCCGCCCCAAAGGCAATCGAAAAAGGGGAAAAATCGGACCCAGCTCGGGAATCCCTCGGGATCGCCAACTCCAGAACTACCAGCTGTGAGCCCTTGAGGGTGTAGCACTATCTAAGTTGCACCAAAAGTGGTAGCGCTACTCACACCCTGCCTCCTTTGGGCCTTAACAGAAGGCCGGAGATACCTGAAAGTAAAGGTCAGACCTCTCGAAGAATGAGGGATCAGGAAAGATGAGACAAGGGCCAATTAAGGGGGAAAGTGAAAGACTCCCTAGGCCTCCAACACCCTAATACCATTGGGGACAGAAGAGAATAAGAGTTGACCAAGAGTGGTCGACAGGAAAGAAGACGGAGAGGAGCCCGGCTCAAGTAAGTGGAAACAATGGCTGTATCAGCTGGGGTCCTGTGGTCGCCAACGCACGTCCCACTAGATGTGAGCCCCTGGGGGGAGGAGGATAAGAAATGCCCTCAACCTTCAAAGAACGAGCATTGAAATACTTGGAAGGAATGAGAGTCAGGGAATGCAGATAGAAAAGGGCAGGAGGAGAGAGTCTGCCCAAAAGTCAGTGGAAAAAGGGGAAAATGGACACAGCTCAGGAATCTCTCAAAGTCGCCATCTCCTGAGCTCACCAGCCACCCTTGAGGGTGTAGCACTATCCAGGGCGCACCATAAGTGGTGGGGCTACACACTGACACCCTGCCTCCTTTAGGGCCTTAGGCAGAAGGCAGGAGATATCATGAAAAGAAAAATAACACTGAGGGTATCAGGAAAGATGAAAATGAAGCTTGTAGTTTTACGTGACCGTTATTCGTGTGATTATGAGCCACAGCAGGAAAGATGCGACAAGCGTCAATTAAGGCGGGAAATTGAAAGACACCTTATGCCTCGTATATCCTAATACCGTCAGAAGAAGAGTTGACGAAGGAAGGTCGACTGGAAAGATGACAAAGAGGAGCCCGGCACAAGTAAGTGGAAGTAATGCCGGATTCATCTGGGGGTCCCGTGGTTGCCAACCACGTCATCCAAGTCGTGAAACCTAAGGGACTGCCGTGAATCGTTAACGAGCATGTTGATAGGATGCACTTTAGCTAGGCTCTATTCCTTCCCTCTTTATCCATACAATTGGAGTGCTGTATTTTGTTCGTTCTCTTTGGAATTCATCACGTTGTACTGTAAGATGTGTTCCTCTTGAAGTCGAGCGTAATTGGAAAAGGCGCACAAGGCCCGTACTATGATACTGCTTACACAGTATCGAAGACTGTATCTCAAAGGGAAATGTAAACTAGACCAGTGATATGATAATATCACTTTATACAAGACATACAGACGACGACTTATTTCTCAAAAGAGTATTACATAACTTTGATCTACCATTGAATTGCAAAACACTGCTGCCTAAGGAAAAGAAAATCGTCACTTAAGTTGTTGTTGTTGATGCTTCGATTGCGGGTGCAGCATGAAATAAGCTACATTAGATCCCTCAGTTAGAGACAGCGATGGCGCTATTCAGATATAAAATCTTGGCTGCACAAACGTATGGGTTAGAAATAATACTGTCATCATGAAAGAGTAAAAGCGTTATTCATTAAAATGATGATAATTGTTGTTTTAAGGGGCCTAATATCTAGGTTATCAATCCCTAATGAAATGATATGGATTGATATAGCAAAGGTAACAAGTAGTTCCGTGAAGTGCTAAAGCCTATTTTCATATATCCTACTCATGTAAATTGCCTCTATCAACATACAAAATTTCAGTTTGATTGATGATGATGATGATAATTGTTGTTTTAAGGGGCCTAACATCTGGGTTATCGGCCCCTAATGGTTTGGGTGGTCGTGAAGATGAAAATGAAATGCAAACTATAACTAAAACCTAACTACTAACTTATATACTAGAAGAAGAAATGGAAAACAAAAGGAGAATAAGGCAAATAGAGGACAGGAGGAAAATAAATGCCCTCAACCCTTGAAGAATGCGGATTGAGGGACTTGGAAGGAAGGAGAGCCATGAAAGGCAGATAGGAAAGTGAAAGAGGAGAGGGTCCATCCCACAGGTAAGGGACAAAAAGGGGAAACCGGACCCAGCTCAGAAATCCCTCGGGGTCGCCAACTCCCGAACTCACCAGCCATGAGCCCCTGAGGGTGTAGCATTATCTAGTGTGCACCAAACGTGGTGGGGCTACATACACCCTGCCTCTTTGAGGGCCTTGAGCAGAAGGCAGGAGATAACAGGAAAAGAAAAAGAAGGCTGACCCCTCGCAGAAGGAGGGAATCAGAAAAGATGAGACAAGGGTCAATTAAGGCGGGAAAAGAAGAGACTCCCTAAGCCTCAGATACCCTAATACCGCCGGGGTCGGAAGAGCACAAGAGTTGACCAAGTGAGCTCGAAAGGAAAGAAGACAGAGAGGAGCCCGGCACAAGTAAGTGGAAGCAATGCCGGACTCAGCTGGGGCCCCGTGGTCGCCACCCCTCGTCCCACTAGATGTGAGCCCCTGGGGGATCAATTTGATTGCTGTAATAGTTTCGTAGATATTGAGAACCGTCTAATATTCCGGATGGTCGCCATGTTGGATTTTTATACACTGTATGTAGGTCTTGAGTTATGTACTATTACATGAAGATTATTGTGTACGTGTAGTATTCAAACTTCAATCGCATGATTAAGACATCAGAAATAAAAACGAGATTTTAAAATTTCACACAGCTGCCATCTTGTGGTTAGGAAAACAAATAAATTGGATGCCAGTGGATTAACATTTGTATAAGCACCGTACCAAGTTTCACTGCACTCGGATGGTTAAATCGTGAGAAACGTCTACTTAAATATTTATAGTTCGCGTCGCCGCCATGTTGGATTTGTGCTCACCAGGTTATTGAAAGTCCTATAGGTGACCTTATGTTCATAGCCTCTATGGAAATAGAAAATATCAGTTTGATTGCTGTAAAAGATTCGTAGATATTGAGAACCGTCCAAATATTTCGGATGGTCGCCATGTTGGATTGTTATATTTGTAGGCCATAGAGTTATGTACCATTAAAGGAAAATTATTGCGTTGGTTCATTATTCACACTTTTACTTCCATCGCATAATTGCGACACAAGAAATAGAAACTCAATTTTAAAACTTCGCACAGCCGCCATCTTGAGGTTATATAAACAATTGACCTAACTTAGATGCCGGTGCATTACAATATGTATAAACATTTACTGTACCATATTTCACTTCGCTCAGGTGGTTAAATCGCGAGAAAAGTCTATTAAAATGTTTCAACTTCGCTTGGCCACCATGTTCGTTTTGTACTCTACAGGTTTTTCAAACTTACATGTATAAACTTATAGTATACCAGATTTTTTAAAGTCTCATAAGTGAGCTTCTAGCAGTGCCCTTTATCACCATACAAAATTTCAGGGTGATATCAGTAATAGTTTCGGAGATATAGAATGCCAGTGAAATATTTCGTACAACCACCATCTTGAGGTTTTGTAAACAATCGAAATAAATCAGATGCCAGCGCATTACAATGTGTATAAACATTTGCTGTAGGAGCTTTCTTTGCGTTTGGATGGTTAAATCGCGAGAAAAGTCTCCAATTTGCTTGGCCGCCATGTTGGTTTTGCAGTTACCAGATTTGTGAAAGTCTCATAAGTGAACGTCTAGTAGCGCCCTTTATCACCGTACAAAATTTCAAGGCGATATGAGTAATAGTTTCGGAGATATAGAATGGCAGTGAAATATTTCGCACAGCCGCCATGTTGGATTGGTGATACATAATGATATTTGAAGGTCACGGTCGGAGTCGGCCAATATAGTACTATAACCTTACCGAGTTTCATTTAAATCGCTCCAGCCCTTTAGAAGTAATTAGGGGTGGACACACACACACAAACAGACAGACTAACAGACACACACACATATACGCACACACACACACACACACACACACACACACACACACACACACGGACAAAAGGTGATCTCATAAGCCTATTTTTTTTCATAAAATGAAAATAGGCTAAAAACAGCCCACTGCCAGGGATGAAAACAAAAATGGTTTGTATAAAACGGACAGCAAGCCCCAACAATTATGCCTTATTTAAATAAAACAAGTAAAGCACTAGGATGATAAAGAAATCAAATAAGGGATTTAAAAAATATATAGATATGTTCACAATAATAGTACATTATGCAACGAGCCTAAAATGGCAATAATTAAGACACGAGTATGTTTATAAAACGAGCGAATGCGAGTTTTATAATTTCCATACGAGTGTCTTAATTACCATTATAGGCAAGTTGCATACGACTGTTTATGTTCGACGATAATTATTATAACTATTTTATGTTCGAACATAACTACTGTATTCATAAATATCTGTCGAGATTTCACCAGTTTTATGTACTGAACAGAGCGCATGGGACGCACAGAATACCTTGTATTTGACCATGGCCTCCTCGATTACCCCACTATGACACTAGGTCACGCAGTGAAATTTAAATTAGAAGGCCTTGGAACTCAGCACAGGTGCGATGCTATCCTTACCTAATTTGTCAAGCAACTGTTTCTTGATCTCTGATTGGTGGGAGAAACTGTCCCATAATGAAAACTTGTACTATCATGGGCCTCATTATAGTTCAGTTTTCTGACATATAATAGTTACATTTCCACATCGTCGAACATAAAAGCATATAACTAAAATTCTTAAGCTACGGTACATTAAAACTTATGTCGAGGTCTGCTGACGGCCCGTTATCATGTAGAACAAGGGAGAGGGTACTAGGCAGTTTGAGAGTTCTTCGCAGATCGGCCAGGTCCACACACTCCAAGAGATTGTATTGATAAGAAGATCGATCGATGATTACGGCTCGTCTACCTTCTCTCACGAGAATCAATCTTCATTGGAGACCTCATAACATTTTTGCCTCCACCCAACGCTACTAAAACTACTAACATCACTCAACAAACGAAGAGAAGATATGCCTCCCGAATTCTATGGAACTGGATCCATGACGGATTGGATATGGGGAACATCTAACTTCAAGATGAGGAACGTGTTTACAAGACTGGCAGTACATGGTTTTCATCATTTTATTTGCACCAACGCATCTTACCATGAGCCAACAGAGACGTATGAATGTAAGCTCTGTGGACATGCGTGTGAACGCTACCATTTAGAATTCTGCAGAAAAAGAACAAACTCAATTAACCCTTCTGTTCTCGCACTCGAAAATGTAACGCCAGTGGTCACGCGGAATGAAGTCGTAGGCCAATATTATATGGGAATGTATACGTATTTTTGTTTTAAAATTAAATTTTCGATTTTATATGAAGGACTTACTGTAATAAAGATACTAATCACAGACAAATACTGTACATCAATTACCAATTGTTTTGACGCAGCATGAAACTTCTTTAATTTGAAACTTTGAAAGAAATTTGGTAGTCTATTATTGAGAAAAAACATGAAATATTCGTGAACGGATGCACATTTTTCTACATTTAATAATATTAATATTATATTCAGTATTCCAATTCTATACAATGCTATACTTATTCAAGGAAACCAACGCAGTTCAATCGTAGTTCCGTAAATAGTCACGTGGAGAACAGTATGTTGTAATTCAAGTTAATACTTGGGTAAGCCACTGACACCCTAGTGGCCATTGTTGTAATATTTCACAGTGATTGTAGTGGGGAGACCTTCTAGGAAAAGTACTGAACAGGATGTACCAAAATCGAGTGTATTATGGTCGCAGATATAAAAGAAATGAACCTGGATTACAATAGTAATCAACGCGTCCATCGAAGAGTTAATGACTTTGCAAACAAAGGAAATGGTGCACAATATTAATGTATTTTACCTCCATTTTTGTGGCTATTTGTCTGCAATAAAAGTACATATTATTAATTAGGGGCTTGAGGCGTCAAATCAAAACATAAGTACGACTACAAATACCACATAACACAGGTTATCAAATAAGTTCTACACACACCGTGTTGAAGCTCTTAATTAAATAACAAACTAGGTGTTGTTTTTGTTGTTTCATTAGAAGCTTAGTGACCATATTTTTGCCGTTTTTATAAATAAATATATATTCTGGCGTATTTATTCATAAGTACATTTTTCCTATATTTGGTGGTACGTTTTACTCTTTACATGACTGCAGCCACATTTTTGACCCTTGACAATTCCAGTAATTTGCTTCTCTATTTCGTGAAAGCAACCTTGTCTCTCTATTGTACTTTGGTAATATTTCAAGACAGGAATTTCCCGGTCATTAAACATAGCAGGGCGCTGGAGTCACTAGTCTCATTATGCCTCCAATAGTCCTTACCTTGACAGTATATTTCACTTGAAATTACATTGGTCTGCGAAATTTGTGAGCATTGACAGAATGCTATGAAAGTTTTTAAAGTGGCCTTTTCTTCTGCTCTTTAGAATGAAATTCGAAAACAGCTCTTACATTATTTCGTAGGCTATAGCGCATCAGCAGTAAGTATTGTAAGATGGGGAAACTGAGGCAAGCCCCGGCCTATTAAGCGGGAACATTTGTACTCTAGACAGGATTATGGATTATTCAAGCAGCTGGACGTTTCAACTATATTTCGAGTAACTGGGGGACATAAATATGATTTAAGAACATATTTCGGAAACTTAATCACATATTTTCCAGTTTTAAGCACATAATTAAATGCATATGTCTGAAAAGTTAAGAACAGAATTACCCGGGCCTTGCTGATGACTATACTGGCTGGTTCCTCAGTTTAGGGGCTGCGACTACACGGTCATGTAGCCCCGTGTACTTTGTGTGTGTGTAGAATCTGTCTGATAACCGGTGTTAATTGTGATGGCTGTATTAGTGTGTGTTATCTGTGATTCAGGTAGAAGGACTGCAGACGATGAATTTTTCAAGTAGTTCCTACTTTTGCTACCAAATGCTACCGTCCACCACACCTAGCTGCGGACTTGGTTACTAGATGCCATCGCAGCCAGCACCTGGTGGCGAACATTAGAACTAATATAGCGTTATCAAACTAATCTACAAATTTTAGCTTCCATAAGTGTAGTTATTGGAAGTTTTGTCTTCATGATGGAACTTTGCCGACCCGTGCGACAGGCGTAGAGCATTGACTAGCATTTGCCGATAGCACAAGAGCAGGAAGGGGAGCCCCTATGCTGGGATTGCATTTGTTACAAATGGAGCTGGCAAGATGCGTTAGTTGAGATAATTACGACATGTGGTAAAGTACTGTAGGCTATCTCGTAACTGATGAACATGGTTAGCTATAGAAAAACACATCGAATTTTCCGTGGAAACTTATTTTCTCAAGAAGAAGTCTTTTATTAAATGTGTTACTAAGTTTCAGCCCCGTGCGATTTTTACTTGTGGTGTAATCTCAAACAAAATACCTGTATAATTATACAGAAGCAAATCGCGTACGCTGGAGGCTCTCGAGAACGAACTAACTGCACAATTACGAAATATCAGTGAGGATGAATTGCAGCGAGTGTCCCAAAACTTCCTACGTGATTAGAAATTGAAGGTCAGCATTTCCAGCAAGTACTCTGAAATTCATGGAAGTAATTATGATTATCAGGGAACTGATTTATATGCACTAATAATTAATTAAATATGTACATATATATTTAGTTATGTTTATTGAAATATGGAATTGGATATTGATTTAATAGTACAATTAACTATAATTTCTATTTAATATCTAAGTTCAAAGAAGCTAAACAAAGTAGATCTACATGAAACATAATGTTACGGCTGTGAGTTCGTTTCATCGCTCGCCGCATGAGTCACAACTGCCCCAGGGCTGGGCTGCTCTGCCTCAGTGTATTGCGTGCGCCTTATGCAACAGGACTACTAGGACAAAGGGATGGTCCAGAATATTCGTGACTCAGCCAGTGAAGGAAGCCTCGAGAAGCCGTGAACGCTGGATGGGTCTAGAAGCATTTATTGAGTCACCGGCCTGCTATATAAGAGCGACCTCTCAACCAGTGCGGGAGTGTTTTTCGAGCTAGTGCGAGCGTTTATCCTGAGCGACAGAAGTGTGGTGACGTAACTTGCGAAACCCCTAGTGAAGCTGATTCTCTTGCCAGTGGAGGAGTGTGAATCATACGGAGAGGCTGGGTATTGAAGAGTGTGTGCCTTCCTAGTGCGACAGAGGTCATTGTAGTGAGTTGCAAAACAGTGAGTGATAGACTTAGTGCAGCTATTTCCAGCCAGCGTACGGGACCGGACTCATTAGGATTAACTTCTGTGGCTCATTGACAAGTGAAAGGGTGAGTCAATCCCCATGCTGAGGGAGCTTCTGTAAGACAGCTAATTGTTTCTATCTACTTATTGTACGGTGTATATTTCTGACCTGCAAGCAATAAAGCTAATTTCTCTTTAAAGCAGTAATTGGTGTTGTGCTTTCTACCCTCCGTAATCCAGTTAACGGAATTGCCACTAGGGGGTGGCACGTAACAATAATATCAATACGACCTTTGAAGAATACTCAATCTTTTATTCTCTGTTACCAAAACAAAATGTTCTTTTAAGTGCTGGATAGTGAATGTTCTCCTATTGTCTCTACGGACAGTTTTTATTGACTGAAACTGCGTTCAACATCAGAAGGGGTAACGGGTCATGTTTGAACTTCACAATGTCTGCTGGGGTTAAATCCAGCGTTAACTTTACATTTAAATCTCCACACAAAATTGGAGCAACCTTTCCCATTCCTTCATATCCAGGGTTCTTTGAAAGTACAGTGTCCATCTTCATTTTTGCCACATCTGCAGCTTTACCTGTCGATTATTTTTGATGTGTAACATATTTCCACTCGGTTGCTGGATAGTTTTGTGGGAGTAATTTTGAAAAATGGGACGGACGTGGATCGGAACGATCAAGGTGGCACCAACTGGCACACTTCCGTTCGATCGAACGGAAGTGTGCTCGAACGGAAGTGTGCTAGATGGCAGTGGTGGATCGAACGGAAGTGTAAGACGCACTGCCAACTCGATCGATCGATCCAGATGGCAGTGGTAAGATCCAGCTGGCAGTGGTGAGAAACAATGAGCGCGCGGTGTCGGAAATTGTTACCATGACGTACTCTCGGCCATGTGGAATATATATGACATACCGAACAGTAAACGCTCATGCGAACTCTGGTGTCAAGTGATTGAAACAAAGCACATGGTACATGTTTGAAGTCTTCGTATCAGTATTTAAATGGTGACATACCTTAATATCAAACATTGTAAGTAGTCGGCATTGCCGGTATTATGTTTCTGCACAATGGCTATTCAAATAATAACCGACATAACGGTAATGCAGTCATCAATATACTGTAATATAATCGTTGTAGTTATACGAGAATTGAGCAAGCCTTCATGAACTATTGCTGAATACATTCTCTTTACTCACAAGAGGGCCTATTCATAAGGAATTTTAAACTGAATTTCACGCAGGAACATTATCGAAACTTTCAAAATATAAATTAAACTTAATTCCGTAATGCAGTATTATTGGAACATGGAAATAAGTCACCATCTTGTGCACAATATTTGCGTATTCGAAATAGCCGTGGGGTTAGCGCCTATGACTGTGACTCTAGAGATCTCGGGTTCGAATCCCGGACGGGGTATATAATTTTGTTACCAGATTATCATTTTCAACGATATTTATCATATCAATATGATTCATTTTAACAGAATCCATTTGAAATTACGTGTTGGTCTGTGAATCAAGAGGACCTGTTTATAAGGAATTTAAGGTTATGAGCGGTGTCACGTCTATTAATCTAGTTGATCCACATCGTATTTTTTATTTAGGCTAGTGCTGGTGGAAGCTACAAATCATCTAATAAAATGAGTTCCGTATTATAAACTACAAAGTCTGTAAAAGACTCCCTTTTACAATAGATTAATATTTGTGCTAATAATACACACATCAAAAAAAGTTTTGCATCACCTCGGTTCCAAGAGTTCCGGAACCTTTAAATACAAAGGGAATAGAGATCAACACAAACAACATTTCAGCTCGTTTTATTGCTCATGAGACCCACACATTGCATGTTGTACCATCATACAGCTAGACTTTCAGCATTTGTGGTCCAGATTGCAGTACACACCACTACCTCTAATACCCAGTAGCACGTCCTCTTGCATTGATGCATGCCTGTATTCGTCGTGGCATACTATCCACAAGTTCATCAAGACACTGTTGGTCCACATTGTCCCACTCCTCAACGACAATTCGGCGTAAATCTCTCAGAGTGGTTGGTGGGTCAAGACGTCCATAAACAGCCCTTTTCAACATATCCCAGGCATGTTCGATAGGGTTCATGTCTGGCGAACATGCTGGCCACTGTAGTCGAGCGATGTCGTTATCTTGAAGGAACGCATTCACAAGATGTGCACGATGAGGTCGAGAATTGTCGTCCATGAAGACAAATGCCTCTCCAATATTCTACCGATATGGGTGCACTATGGGTCGGAGGATGTCATTCAGGTATCGTAAAGCCGTTTCGGAGCCTTCCATGACCACCAGTGGCGTACGTCGGCCCCACATAATGCCACCCCAAAACATCAGGGAACCACCACCTTGCTGCACTCGCTGGACAGTGTGTCTAAGACGTTCAGCCTGACCAGGGTGCCTCCAAACACGTCTCCGACGATTGTCTGGTTGAAGGCATATGCGACACTCATCGGTGAAGAGAACGTGATGCCAATTCTGTGGGGTCCATTCAGCATGTTGTTGGGCCCATCTGTACCGCGCTGCATGGTGTCGGGGTTGCAAAGCTGGACCTCGCCATGGACGTCGGGAGTGAAGTTGCGCATCATGCAGCCTATTGCGCACAGTTTGAGTTGAAACACGACGTCCTGTGGCTGAACGAAACGCATTATTCAACATGGTGGCATTGCTGTCAGGGTTCCTCCGAGCGGCAATCCGTAAGTAGCGGTCATCCACTACAGTAGTAGCCCTTGGGCGGCCTGAGCGAGGCCTGTCATCGACAGTTCCTGTATCTCTGTACCTCTTCCATGTCCGAACAACATCGCTTTGGTTCACTCTGAGACGCCTGGAAACTTCCCTTGTTGAGAGCCCTTCTTGACACAAAGTAACAATGCGGACGCGATCGAACTGCGGTATTGACCTTCTAGGCATGGTAGAACTACAGACAACATGAGCAGCGTACCTTCGTCCTGGTGGAATGACTGGAACTGATCGGCTGTCGTACCCCCTCCGTCTAATAGGCCCTGCTCATGCATGGTTGTTTACATCTTTGAGCAGTTTTAGTGATATCTATGAACAGTCAAAGGGACTGTATCTTTGATACAATATACACAGTCAACGTCTATATGCCGGAGATCTGGGAACCGAGGTGATGCAAAACTTTTTTTGATGTGTGTAGTATAAAATACCCGTGTATCAACAATTTCACGTGAGGTTTCTTCTATGTCAGATGTTACACATAATATGCGACTACTGTAAGGCTCGTAATTTTTAGCCTACTTTCGATTTTTGCAAAAAATGAAAGTAGACTTATGAGATCAACACAGGGCGAAAAAAGTGTGTCTGTCTGTGTGTGTGTATGTGTGTGTGTGAGTCTGTGAGTGTGTGTCTGTGTGTCTGTGTGTGTGTGTGAGTGTGTGTACTCTGAATGTCTGTCCCCCCCCCCATATCAATTCGAACACGGTGAATGCGAATTGAACGAAATTTGGTACATAGGTAGCACTAGCAAAGGACACCTCAGTGTCATGTTTTATATCGCCGCCATCTTGACGGAAACTTAATGGCGGCCACACAAATGTTCAAAGCTTAAATCAAATTACGACTAACCTAATCATCCGATCTCTACCAAATTTTGCAACAACATACCTTTATGGGGGGAGCATCCTTTGACCAAACTAATAAGTCATCAGCGTAAGAGTTTGCGGATGGCGGCCATCTTTGTGTGAAAATCGATTCCCCCTATTAATTCGAACACGGTGCAACCGAATGGAACGAAATTTGGTACAGAGGTAGTACTAAGAAAAGGCACCTCAGTGTCATGTTTTATATCGCCGCCATCTTGACGGAAACGTAATGGCGGCCACACAAATGTTCAAAGCTTAAATCAAATTACGATTAACCTAATCATCCGATCTCTACCAAATTTTGCAACAACATACCTTTATAGAGGAAGCATCCTTTGACCAAATAACTAGGTCATTAGCCTAATAGTTTGCGGATGGCGGCCATCTTTGTGTGAAAATCAATTCCCCCTATTAATTCAAACACGGTGAAACCAAATGGAATGAAATTTGGTACAGAGGTAGCACTAGCAAAGGGCACCTCAGTGTCATGTTTTATATCACCGCCATCTTGACAGAAACGTAATGGCGGCCACACGAATGTTCAAAGCTTAAATCAAATTACGATTAACCTAATCATCCGATCTCTACCAAATTTTGCAACTACATACCTTTATGGAGGGAGCATCCTTTGACCAATCTAATAGGTCATTCGCCTAATAGTTTGCGGGTGGCGGCCATCTTTATATCAAAATTGATTCTCCCTATTAATTCGAACACGGTGGAACCGAATGGAACGAAATTTGGTACAGAGGTAGCACTAGCAAAGGGCACCTCAGTGTCATGTTTTATATCGCCGCCATCTTGACAGAAACGTAATGGCGGCCACACGAATGTTCAAAGCTCAAATCAAATTACGATTAACCTAATCATCCGATCTCTACCAAATTTTGCAACTACATACCTTTATGGAGGAAGCATCCTTTGACCAATCTAATAGGTTATTAGCCTAATAGTTTGCGGGTGGCGGCCATCTTTATGTCAAAATTGATTCCCCCTATTAATTCGAACACGGTGGAACTGAATAGAACGAAATTTGGTACAGAGGTAGCACTAGCAAAGGGCACCTCAGTGTCATGTTTTATATCGCCACCATCTTGACTGAAACGTAATGGTGGCCACACAAATGTTCAAAGCTTAAATCAAATTACGATTAACCTAATCATCCGATCTCTACCAAATTTTGCAACTACATACCTTTATGGAGGGAGCATCCTTTGACCAATCTAATAGGTCATTCGCCTAATAGTTTGCGGATGGCGGCCATCTTTGTGTCAAAATCGATTCTCCCTATTAATTCAAACACGGTGAAACCGAATGGAACGAAATTTGGTACAGAGATAGCACTAGCAAAGGGCATCTCAGTGTCATGATTTATATCGCCGCCATATTGACAGAAACGTAATGGCGGCCACACAAATGTTCAAAGCTTAAATCAAATTACGATTAGCCTAATCATCCGATCTCTACCAAATTTAGCAACAGCATACCTTTATGGAGGGAGCATCCTTTGACCAAATTAATAGGTCATCAGCCTAATATTTTGCGGATGGCGGCCATCTTTGTGTGAAAATCGATTCCCCTTATCAATTCGAACACGGTGAAACCGAATGGAACGAAATTTGGTACAGAGGTAGCACTAGCAAGGGGCACCTCAGTGTCGTGTTTTATATCACCGCTATCTTGACGGAAACGTAATCGCGGCCACCCAAATGTTAAAAGCTAAAATGTAATTACGACCAACCTAATAATCTAGTCTCTACCAAATTTTGCAACACCATATCTTTATGTGGGAAACATATTCAGACCAAACTGCAAGAACATCAGCCCAATAGTTTGCAGATGGTGGCCAAGTATGTGTGCAAATCGATTCCCCCTATCAATTCAAACACGGTGAAACCGAATTGAACGAAATTTGGTACAGAGGTAGCACTAGCAAAGGGCACCTCATATTCATGTTTAATATCCCTATAGCACGTTGTATTTCAACAAGCTACTACAACCAACATTCAATCATACTCCTTGAAAAGGACAAAGAGTTATAACAATACCCATGCATTTAGGAGAAAGTAGGCTATATGTTCTTTACTGAACATCTTGTTTAAATATAGATATTTAACTTGTTTCTCCATTATGTACAGGACTGCTAATTTACTAGAATTTAATACTTTCTAACCGAATTATGGACTATATTGATTTAATGACTAAGACTATGGGAGCAGCGTGATGGCGCAGTGGCTTACCTGCTCGTCTTTCACCCGGACGGCCGGGGTTTGAATCCCGGTGACATCGGGGTGGAATTTTCACCTGAAAAATCAAGTGGCGTCAGGAAGGGCATCCGGCCTTAAATCCCCGACCGAAACCAAAATGAACCCAGTTGGCTCCGGTGACCCCAATTAATTGGGAAAAGCCTAAGAAAGAAGGAAATGACTAAGAATATGGAACAATTGTGCTAAACTTCCAAATATGGAAAAAGAAATACTCCACTTTTAACTTCAATTGCCATGATTTCTAATGATAATACAAAATATAATTAAGTTAAGCTTCCTAAATAGACATGTATTTACATAGAAATACTTTAAAAGTGTAAATGTGTTAAACTATTTGGGCGCTACGCTGCTGCTAACACCTTGCTCGACACGCTGCAATACAGAGTGGCCCAGCCGTCACGCGGCGAGAGCGAGGCCCCGTTCTAAACGGAAGCCCCTCTCTGTATTTGTAAGAAATGTAGATATAAGATGTGTCTGTGAACCACAATTGTATGTGTGTGTGGGTATTTTCCTTTTTAATTTGGCCATCCATATTTGTGTGCGATCTATGGTTAGGGTTGCCAGACGTGCCATGTTACCCGGAACAATTCCATTTTTTGTTGTTTTGTTCCGCGTTCCGTTTCGATCTTCAACGGAACGCCAAATATTCCGTTTTTGGTTAATTTGATAATAGATTCAATTTCGCCCCAATTTTCAAATGTCCCGCTCAGAATTGATGGTATCTAGCTTGTTTGCTGGTGATACAGGCGCAAGTTTGAAAGAGAAAATGATTTTTATGTCTGTGTCAGACAGATGGGTAAGTTACATGTTATAGATTTATTAGGGGCAACAACATTAAGGAATAGCTTAGTCCTTGTGAAGTTAATACTCAGAGCATTTTCCACTACAATGCTTTTACGGAGAGAGTTTTTACCCTACTTTTCACATTTTGCAAAAATGAGGAAAAAGTAGACTTATGAGATCGGGCAAATGTGTGTCTGTCTGTCCTTCTGTCTGTCCGTCTGTCTGTCTGGCTGTGTGTGTGTCCCCCCCACTATTAAATCCTAAACGGCTGCAGCAATCGAAATAAAATTTGGTAGGAGTAAGGATCTATACCTGAATATCTCACGGCCATATTTGAAAATGATGTCAGTGCTACCAACTGCTGAAAAATCGCAATTGAAATTTGAGCTCCATTTTGGATATCTCGGAAGGTATGAATGGGAGCTATTTCAAAATTGGCACACGTATAGATAATAATATTGCAGTTTAATTTCCAGGAGGCCATACATGGCAGTGTTGCCAAAATGATTATAAGCCTGCTGATAGGTCCACATTTTAAATGCATATAACTTCTACACCATCAATTGGATTTCAACCAAATTTCGTATGTGCTATGTGTACAAAAACAGATATGACTGAGCATATTCTTAAGAGCCAACAGGGCTGCCAACTGTTAATAAATGCTCTCAATTTTTTAAATCCTAATACCCATATATCAGAAAGTATGCAAGCCGACAGCTTTAAACTATGCACACGTATAGTACTTGACATTCTATATTAATTTGGAGTAACTTATATACGTCAGTGCTACCACATGATTTTAAGCCTGCTGAGAGGTCAACTTTAAATACATGTAACTTCTATACTATCATTTGGATTTCAACCAAATTTCGTGTGTGCTATGTGTACCATAACATATATGACTATGCCGATTCTTAAGAGTAACCAGGGCTGCCAACTTTTAATAAACACTCTCTCTATTTTTGTTACCCTAATACCAATATATCAGAAAGTATGCAAGCCAATAGCTCTAAACTTTGCACACGTATAGTACCTGGCATTCTAGATTAATTTGGAGTAACTAATATAGGCCTACGCCAGTGCTGCCAACATGATTCTAAGGCTGCTGATAGGTCCAATTTTAAAATGCATGTAACTTCTATACTAACTAATGGATTTCATTCAAAATTGACCAAAGAATAGATCATATTATTTAAGATTATTTCTGACCAATACATGTATGTCATTGTTGCCAACATGATTTTACGTGCGCTGTTACATCCAATGTTTAACTAACTGCATGTAACGTCCATGCAATCCATTGGACATTAACCAAATTTTGTATTCTGTACCTTAAGAGATGGAACTAAGAATATATTTAGTCACCAGGGCTGCCAACTTTAGTTCTCTATTAGGCTACATTATGCCAGGTATACAGTATTTCGAACTAATTAGAAGTTTCGATATTACCAACTTACATTCGTCATTATTCTAGCTAGATCAATATAGATTAATCATTGGCATGAATCTTAAATTTTAAGAAAAGTAGGCTCTTTAGTTCGTCACGGAACTTCTTGTTTTTTGTTATGAATATCAAATGGAGAGTTGATAGAAACAGAAGCTCCATTAGTTTGATAAAACAAGAATTGTTCACATATTACAATTATGACGAAATTTGTAGTGAATTTTATCAGAAGGTACATACAAATAAAAGATCCTTGCAAAGGGTCGTTCAAATGAAAAGCATTTATACGTTGCTGGTGTCATAGACCTATATGATATGTCAGCAATATCTAGTTTTAATTGTATGTATTAGCTTGCCACGGTGGGTGAGTGGATATCGTGTCGGTCTACTAACCCCAAGATTGCAGGTTCGCTCCTGGCCGAGGTAAGTGATTTTTGACAGGCGGCAAAAAATACTATACGCATGTCATACGATGTTGGCATGTCAAAGAACCCATTTGAATTCAGTAGGCCGAGTTTATAATGGCAAAATTAACCTCGGGTGTTTCCGCCAACACAAATTTCCTCATTTCTCTGCTAGAAAGCGCTATAGTGTTCAAGGAGCTTAGATATCTAACATCTAAACTCCTTGAGTTTCATAGTCAAGGAACAACGAAATTCGACATGCAAGCTACCCTCTGGGTGTCAAATAACAAAGCTTGCACCCGGCACGACATACGATTTTATTATTATTATGATTATTATTATTAATGAGTATTTGATTATGTAATGCTTATTTAAGGGACACTGGGACTGAGTTTTCATATTTACACACATCACTCAAATACACTGTACTACTGATTTACAGTTTTCTATCTCTAACCGTTTAGGAGATATGATTATTTTCATATGGAAATTATGCAAAGTTTAAAATGGTCCTTGCGTTAAACAGATAGAGGTAGCTCATTTATCATGACTTTCCCATATAGATATTTAGTATGAAAGCAATCCTGGTGATTGGTTTAGAGTTCATATGAATATTTGTTGAGATATAAATTAACTCATTTCACAATTTTTTTTAATCCCACTAATTGCCTATTATATAAAATTAAAATATTTCAATGGCAAAACTAAGAATACTACAGTAAAACTAATCACTGAACTTATGGATGCATTAATATAGAATATGAATACAAATTTGCTAAATTATAGCAGCGAATCTAATGCGCAAGGACCAAATGTTGTCTCAAAAAATGGGAAGCCGCGATAAATGGACTTTTATAAAAACATGCATATTTTTTGGTTATCAGCTTTCAATTTTAGGTAATTATCAATGGATATTGTTATAATGTTACACACTGCACTCTGATAGTAATATACACTAGACTACTGATTTACACTTTTCTATCTCTAACCGTTTAGGAGATATGATTATTTTAATATGAAAAATATGCAAATTTTGAAAATGGTCCTTGCGTTAAACGGATAGAGGTAGGTCATTTATCATGACTTTCCCATATAGATATTTATGGAAGCAATCCTAGTGATTGGTTTTAAGTTAATATGAATATTTGTTGAGATATAAATTAACACATTTCACAATTTATTTATCCCATTAATTGCCTATTATTTGAAAATTAAAATATTTTTAATGGCAAAACTATGAATACTACAGTAAAACTAATCACTGAACTTATGGATGCATTAATATAGAATATGAATACAAATTTTCTATATTATAGCAGCAAATCTAATGTGCAAGGACCAAATGTTGTATCAAAAATGGGAAGCCGCGATAAATGGACTTTTATAAAAACATGCATATTTTTGGGTTATCGGCTTTCAATTTTAGGTAATTATCAATGGATATTGTTATAATGTTACACACAGCACTCTAATAGTAATATACACTAGACTACTGATTTACACTTTTCTATCTCTAACTGTTTAGGAGATATGATTATTTTAATATGAAAAATATGCAAATTTTGAAAATAGTCCTTGAGTTAAACGGATAGAGGTAGGTCATTTATCATGACTTTCACATACAGATATTTAATGTGGAAGCAATCCTAGTGATTGGTTTTAAGTTCATATGAATATTTGTTGAAATATAAATTAACATATTTCACAATTTATTTATCCCATTAATTGCCTATTATTTAAAATTAAAATATTTTTAATGGCAAAACTATGAATACTACAGTAAAACTAATCAATAAACTTATGGATGAATTAATATAGCATATGTATAAAAATTTGCTACATTATAGCTACAAGTCTGATGCATATGGGGCGAATTTTGTTTCAAACAAGATGTTCAGTAAAGAACATATAGCCTACTTTATCCTAAATGTATGAGTATAGTTATAACTCGTTGTTATTATCAAAGAGTATATTAGAACTATTCTTTGTTGAAGACCTTAGAAACGATTTACCTCTACCAAACGCCACAACCTAGATAAAAACTGCTACCATCATTGAAGAAAGAAAGATAAGAAGTATCTAAAGAATGTTATGGATCTGGAGACATAATCGACCTGACTGGCTGCGTGGCTCAGCGGTAACGTTCTCGCTTGCTGGACCGTATGTTTCAGGTTCGTATCCTGGCGCAGTCAGCTGGCATTTGAGGGTGCACAAATGCGAGGGAGCCGAGTTAGTAGATTTACTGGCACGTTAAAGATCCCCTTCGGGACAAAATTCTGGCACCCCGGCGTCTCTAAAAGCAACAGTAGTTAAAAGGGACGTAAAACCAATAACATTATTATTATTATTATTATTATACCGACAGTAGTAGCTACGCGGTCTAAAGCGCTGCGTTTGGTCAAGGGGCCAAGCTCTCTGCTGACTCGGTAGACGCGTGGGTTCGAGCCCCACCGTCGGCTGTCCTTGAAATGGTTTTCCGTGGTTTCCCATTTTCAACACCAGGCAAATGCTGGGACAGTACCTTCTGACAGGCCACGGCCGCTTCCTTCCACATCCTTGTCCAGTTTCATTCATCTTCATCCATTCCATCTCTCATCCCGACGCGCAGGTCGCCCACGGGCGTCGACTAGAAAGACCTGCACTCGGCCTCTCAGGAGGCTACACGACAAAAAAAAAAAATTATTATTATTATTATTATTATTATTATTATTATTATTATTACATAATCGGCCTGACGCGGGCAACATCCAACTTTGAGTTGAGGCATGTCTTTACACGTCTGGCTGCGTATGACTTTCACAACCCTAATTGAATTAACAAATCTTTCCATGACCCTACAGAGACGTGTGTATACCAACTATGTGGATATTTTCGATTGCTATTTGGCTGAAATAGAAGTATTAATTAATATCCTGAACTAGCACCAACGGTAGAGTTCAGATACTATGTGAAATCGTTTTGTTCTTTACTTCAATTAACATTTTCAAATAACGCACAATAGGCTGTTACAAACCCTTTAAAATAGAAAGTAAAAATGTATCGTAACTTAGTATCATCTTGTCATTCTTCAAATTCGATGCGCATAGAATGCAAATGGTATAGTAATCAATGGAGCCCCACGTAGACTAGTCGTGATATCTAGTAGTGAAATATCTAACAATATAATCCTAACAGAGCGAGTGCATTCTAGCGGCCAGAAGAAGAAACTTTTCAATAAAATCTGGTCGGCGTGCAGTTACCTTTTTGGCAGCTAGATGTCTCGAGTAAATCTGCTGGCGAATTATGTTTTAATTAAATATATATTTTACACCATAATATGCACAATATAACGCTTAATTTTAAAACATCTGAGTCATTACAAAACAATAAACATATAAAATTTCAAGCAAAAAAACTAGCTCTGATCGGGTTTGAACCATAGGCATTTGAGCGATAGGCTAACGCTCTACCACTGAGCTAATTGTGTCAACGAATATCGTTCTATATAAAATGACTTACATAGAACTTGTTAGCAAATAGTGATTTATACTAAACGATTTCATCACTGGAGTATATTATTTATATATAAAGCATTTCATACAAAGTTTATTTATTTTATATCAGTACGCTATATTGCATGCAATACTCAAATTAGTGAAATATAAGTCAGGCACAAGATATCCGCTGCCATCTTGTCTTATTACTAAATCAGCTCAGCTTTTTAAAATCACGTCTGCACTATAGTATTACAAAATAAACTTTTAATTTCGAACGTGCCTCTTCCTTTAGAACAGTTAAAACGATTCTCGGCTCGATAATCGGAACTGGTGGGTCCCATGATTTGGATTATAAAGTTTGCATAATTCGCACGGCCGCCATCCTGAAATGGTATGGCGGACGACCTTGTAGTTTGGTCACAAGACGCATCCTATACGAAGGTATGTTGTTACCAAATTTGGTATAGATCGGATGATTTGGTTAGTCGTTATTTGATTTTACGTTTTGAACGTTTGAGTGGCCGCCATTCAGTTTTAGTAAAGATGGCGGCGATATAAAACATGACACTGAGGTGTCCTTTGCTAGTGCTACCTTTGTACCAAATTTCGTTCAATTCGCATTCACCGTGTTCGAATTGATAGGGGGGGGACAGACATTCAGAGTACACACACTCACACACACACACACACACACAGACACACAGACACACACACACACACACACACACAGACTCACACACACACACATACACACACACAGACAGACACACTTTTTTCGCCCTGTGTTGATCTCATAAGTCTACTTTCATTTTTTGCAAAAATCGAAAGTAGGCTTAAAATTGGGAAGCTCAGAAAAATGCACTTTTATAAAGCCATGCATATTTTCTTTAGTTATCAGCTTACCTTATCAGCTAAAACTGCCCACCACCATATGTTAACACTCTCTTTCTTGCTTCTCTGAGCTCCTTATTAGGAAGATAAGTACCGAAATACTCGCCTCAATGAAAGTCCATGAATAGGAGGCATTTAAATACCATGCACTAGACATTTCAAGAATTCGCTGAACCTTTAAATATGGCGGAATTCGTAAAAGACTTTCACTAAATTATCCGCTGGAGTCAGGGGCATAATTATATCAAAGAATAAAAAAATCAATATTTTTGCGATTTCTGACAAAAACTCAGTCCCAGTGTCCCTTAATACATGTGTGTATTATATTACAACATTTAACAACCTTGATTTAAAAAAAACAATGTTTTAGGACGTGTGTTCCGTTTTTCCATTTTTGAAATCTGGCAACCCTATTATGGTAAACAAATAAAAACCATCAATAATAATTTAAAGGAAGACGTAATACGTAGAACTGTAGTGGGCAAGCAAACTTTCCAATCATCACTAGTTGTGATGAGAAGACACATTGCTACGTCATGCCATCACTCTATGAAATGAAAGAACGTTATCTAAAGACTCGCCCACATCACATCGTGCTACTGCACCCGCGTGAATATTCCAAACAGGGACAGGATCGATACACTCCCACGCCTGGCTTGATTAGTGCCTGCAGCGGCTAGCCTCCTTAGTGAGTCCTTAAAGTTGACAGTCCTGGGTACCATTCGGGAAATGGTAGAGGATGTGGACGATTTGATGTACCCCCATACCTGCTAAGCCACGCATGGCAGTTTTAAGTGAGAGCTGGAAGTATGGAGATTGAATGTTCAAGTTTCGGCGCTGATGACAGAGTCGATTTTATCTGGTGTTTCTACAGAATTGCCGGGATGATATCTGATTTCTTGCCCGGGGGTAACTACCCCATTACTAGAGCGTATTAATTTTAATTTTACATGCTTCCTCGACTTACAAGGCTTCTAATATACATAGCTTAACAATCATCATAATAAGGTAATGATGATGATAATTCTTGTTTTAAGGGGCTTAACATCTAGATTATCGACCCCTAATGAAATGAAATGTAATGATGATGATGATGATAAAAACAGCCCAATGCCAGAGTTAAAATTGAAAATTGTTGATATAAAACAGACAGTGAGCCCCAACAATTATGCTTTGCTTGGATTAAAGGTGTTAAAACAAGGACGATAAGAAACAATAAAACAAATGACGTATATCAAACAATTAAAATGGATATGATCACAATAAGAAACATAAAATACACTAAACATAAATTAAAGCCTGAAACTATATTAACACTTCAAAATGTAGTCACTCTCCCTCATGAACCGGATGAGGTCTGCTGACGGCCCGTCATCACGTAGAACAAGGAAGTGGGTGTTATACCCCATTTAGACGTCTCGGTCGCGATCCCGATTACCTCTGATCTGGATAATGTCCAATCGCGATCAACGGCATTTGTCTTTGGTACGTGTTTAGACGTCCCATCATGAAACAACAGGATAATCGAGTAAAACAGCATGGCATCGCTAAGGTCTGCCAACTTTTGAATTCCAAGTGTTAAAGCAGAAATTTACAGTAGTTGGTTTCCTCAAGTTTTGAAGTATTTCAGTTATTCTTTATACATAATTCAACCTGCTAATACATATTCTTAAATATATACAAATCCTGAAGAGACGTGTAGGCGAGGCCTACCCTTGGTGTAGAAATAAAAATATTTTGAAATCTTTAGAATTAGGTCTAGGCAATTTATTGCATAAATACTTCTTGTTCGTCCAGAGTTATTTGTTCCTATCGGAATCCCTTCTATGTCTATGACAATAAATTTATGTCTTTATTAATCGTCTTCATCGACTTTCCCCAACGCTAATATTATTTTTTTTTTTCAGCGTTTAAACACTGGTATGTTTGTCTGCATCCATCATTTCGTTTCTCTCAATCTCCATATATCTGATATCAACCAACATAAATAAAACCATCATGGCCAACATTACGTACATCTCGCATTCAAAACACAAGATAATACAAAATGGCCATCATTTCCACTGCCTACTTCACTCACACAGCAGGAGGATAGAACATACCGACGATCGCAATGGCCGCGAACGCGATTATCTCGTTGTGGGAACGGGATCGGGCTGATCTTGTTGGAGGGAAAGTTGATCGAGATAATGTTATCCTGTTGCGTTTAGACGTCCCAACTTAATCTGGATCAGCGCCTGATCGCGATCGCAACCGGGACGTCTAAACGGGGTATTAGGAAGTTTGAGAGTTCTTCGCAGATTGACCAGGTGCACAGTGGGCCACGGTAAGGATCATAATAAGGATAAAGAAGAGAAATTAGAAAATCAACTAAATACTGAACTATGAAATGTATATAATACATATAAATCTCTATACAGGGTGTCATTTATGTACTTGAGTACCCTTAAGGGGCGTGTAGGAGATGGGTAAAGGATCAATTTGAGATTGGGAACCTGGGGCCGGAATGGCCTCCTAACCACAGAAAACAGGTTTGTTTCAGGCCCTCCGCCCCTGTAAAGTAGGGAAGTGCGCCATGTATTACTCTGAGGTCAGGCACTCCTTCCCTGTCAACGATCTTGGCCCGACCACTGCTCAACGCTGCGAGAGCTGCATTCCTCTAGCCATTTGATAGTTCCGTCGTCTTTAACTACTACAGGAACACACGTAACCCGTTGATACTAATAATCAAAAGGCAATTAATTTACAGAATCAACGATAGTTTAAAAAATCAACACAGAATAAACACGCACTGTGACTACGCCCCCTCCTTCCCCTCTAAAAATAGAGAAAAGGAAAAATAAAAAAAAATGAAGGCATGGCACCCCAGGAGAAACGAACGCGGGACCACCGTGGCACCGCGCCTCGCCGCTATCCTATCGGCTAACGCAGCTTTGCGCAGCGGTCGCGCCAAGACCGTTGACTCCGAAAGAGTGCCTGACCTCAGAGTAACACATGGCACGCTTCCCTACTTTACAGGGGTGGAGGGCCTGAAACAAACCAGTTTTCTGGGGTTAGGAGGCCATTCCGACCCCAGGTTCCCTATCTCAAATTGATCCAATACCCATTCCCTACTCGCCCCTTAGAGGTAGGCTTACTCAAGTACATAAATGACACACTGTATACATAAAAATCAACGTTTGTCTGTTTTTTCTGATTTTCCACGGGAATTTGAGTTATTAACGCGTTTTAGACTGGTTTATGACGGTTGCGCGCAAAAACAAATTTTTTGTCTGTCTGTCTGTCTGTGTACAACTTTGCACGCGTTTCACTCGAGAACGGCTGAGTGGATCAACGTAAGATTTGGTAGAGATGTCCATCAGAGGCACTACGGTAATCATTGATGTAACTCTTCTCCATACCTCTCATAAAAGAGGGCCTATCCCCTTAAAATGCATGCTGAAATGGGCGTAGAAAGGAAGACGAGACAAAGCTCGTCTCAATGTGACAAACAAAACTCGGGAGCCCTACGGGCCCTGAAAACCACATTTTAAGGTCCTAAAACCAACAGTTTTTGAGATATACCCAGAAAACTATTTTCATTTATTAAGCTACTAGCAGAAGTACCCGTTCTTTGAACGGTGTTCGGTGTTAACACCAGATCTTATCAATTGAGCTACTGTTGCAATGGTTAGCGGTTTGTCATTCCTCCATAAGTTTATCAGAACGAAGATAGTTTTCTGGGAATATCACACACACTGTTAATTTAAGGGCCTTAAATTGTGGTTTTCGGAGACCCTTTATAGACTCGCGAATTTTGTGTCTCACATTGAGAAGCGCAACATATGCTTTGGTCGTCCTTCTAGGATAATTTTTATATTTCGCCTATTTTAGCATGTATTTTGAGATGTTTTTCCCTATATCCACCCTTCTACTGTATGAAAAGTACGGTGAAGTGTTTTATGAATGTTTGGTGTATTGACTCATGTTTACCATACCTAATCTAGGTTACCCCTTGACCCCCTTAATTGCATTGATGAATTATACAGTCTACGTTGGTTCCGTGATAACCTTATAGCCATTTGCAAACTTTCACAGAAATGTAATAAATGGAGTGGCATTGCTTCTTACAACAAGTAGTTCCGTAAAGAACTATACAGCCTATTTTCATATATCCTGCTCATGTTAATTTCTTCTAACAACATACAAAATTTCAGTTTAATTGCTGTAACAGATTCGTAGATATTGAGAACCGTCTAAATATTTCAGATTGTCGCCAGGTTGGATTTTTATTTTTGTACTATTACATTAAGATTATTGTGTACGTGTGGTATTCAAACTTCACTCGCATGATTAGAACACAAGAAGTAAAAACGAGATTTTAAAATTACGCAAAGCAGCCATCTTGTGATTATGCAAACAATTGAAATAAATTAGATGCCAGTGGATCAACATTTGTATAAGCATTTAACGTGCAACGTTTCACAGCACTCGGATAGTTAATTCGCGAGAATCGCCCATTTAAATATTTATACTTCGCGTCGCCGCCATGTTGGATTTGTGCTCACCAGGTTAATGAAAGTCCTATAGGTGAACATATGTTCATAGTCTCTATGAACATTAAAAAAATCAGTTTGGTTGCTGTAAAAGATTCATAGATATTGAGAACCGTCTAAATATTTCGGAAGCTCGCCATTTACGATTGTTATATGTATAGGCCATAGAATTATGTACCATTCAAGGACAATTATTGCCTAGGTTCATTATTCAAACTTTCACTTCGATCGCATGATTACGACACAAGAAATAAAAACTTAATTTTAAAATTTCGCACAGCCGCCATCTTGAGGTTATGTAAACAATTGATTTAAATTAGATGGCAGTGCATTACAATCTGCAAAATCATTTACTGTACCACATTTCACTTTGCTCAGAGAGTTGAATCACGAGAAAAATCTATTAAAATATTTCAAATTCGCTTGGTCGCCATGTTCGTTTTTTACTTTACAAGTTTATGAAATATACATAGATAAACTTGTACCAGTACCCTTTATCACCGTGCAAAATTGCATGATGATATCTGTAATAGTTTCGGAGATATAGAATGTCAGTGAAATATTTCGCACAGCCGCAATTTTGAGGTTATGTAAACAATTGAACTAAATTAGACTCCAGTGCATAACTATGTGTATAAACACTTGCTGTACCTAGTTTCATTACGTTTGGATGGTTAAATCGTGAGAAAAGTCTATTTAAACGTCTCAACTTCGCTTGGTCGCCATGTTCGTTTTCTACTTTACAAGTTTATGAAATATACATAGGCAAACTTCTATCAGTACCCTTTATCACCGTACTAAATTGCAGGGTGATATCTGTAATAGTTTCGGAGATATACAATGTCAGTGAAATATTTCGCACAGCCGCCATTTTGAAGTTACGTAAACAATTGAACTAAATTAGACTCCAGTGCATTACAATGTGTATAAACATTTGCTGTACCAAGTTTCATTACGTGTGGATAGTTAAATCGCGAGAAAAGTCTATTTAAAAGTCTCAACTTCGCTTGACCGCCATGTTGGTTTTGTAGTCACCAGGTTTTTGAAAGTCTCATAGGTGAACTTCTAGTAGTATCTTTTATCACCGTACACAATTTCAGGGCGATATCGGTAATAGTTTCGGAGATATTGAATGCTAGTGAAATATTTCGCACAGCCGCCATTTTGCATTGGTGAGACGTAACAAAATTTGAAGGGCACGGTCGAGGTCGCCGGGAATAGTGCTATGAACATACCGAGTTTCATTGAAATCGCTCCAGCCGTTTAGATTTTATTAGGGGGACACACACACACGAATCACACACACACACACACACACACGCACACACACACGGACAAAAGGTGATCTCATAAGCCTATTTTTTCAAAATGGAAAATAGGCTAAAAATAGATGGAAAGTTGGATGCCACCCTTTGAGATAATGTTGTCATGGTTACCGATTTGCACCAAGCATCCGAACACGCGTTATAGGCCTACATAAAGATAAACAGAAAGACAGACAGACAATTCTATTGTCTGCAACATATCACCCAGATACCCAAATATGGGTATATCTACCACACAGTATCAAAAAAATCATCCTTACGATGAACCCTTATGTCGAAAGAAAAAAAAAGATTAGTTAAAATGTGCTCTCAAACTCAATTCACCTAACGTGTACTTCCTGACGTGAAACAGAATTGATAGCCCTGTAGACGAAACGCAATACACGTCACATACAAACTGACCCTCTACCTTGTGTTAGGTCCCCATACACAGGAAGACCTCTTTCATAAATTATAAAGACTTGTGGTGTATGAAAATTCAGGTTCTTTAGCCTCAAATGGCCCAAATTCCTAAAAGTAGCAAAAAAAAGCTGATTCAATTCAGGAATTTTTGATAATAATGTTGCTGTTTGGAGATATAATAGACCTTCTGTACTATATGTCGCACGCGAAAATTGCATGAAAAAAATCTAGGTTACCCCTTGACCCCCTTAATTGCATTGATGAATTATACAGTCTACGTTGGTTCCGTGATAACCTTATAGCCATTTGCAAACTTTCACAGAAATGTAATAAATGGAGTGGCATTGCTTCTTACAAAAATAGATGGAAAGTTGGATGCCACCCTTTGAGATAATGTTGTCATGGTTACCGATTTGCATTACTTCATCGGTTTGTTAAATTAAATTAAATTAGTTTTCTGGGAATATATCAGAAACTGTTGGTTTTAGAGCCTTACTAGCAGTAGTACCCGGCTTCGCCCGGTGGAATGATGATAATGTTTTAAGGTCTCCTTAGAAATATAATGGACTTAAAATCTAAGTCATTTGCCCCCAAAGACAATGAGGGAGTAATATCTAGGTCATTTGCCCTTTTGATAAGGATGATAATAAGAACTACTGTTGAATTGACACGTCAAACTTACAAACTACCGTAATAGAAATACATATTTCAAAATTCACAGGCGAGGAAGACTTATTGTGTGTGGTGATAATGGTGTAATGGGCGTAACATCTACTGTAGGTCATTTGCTCTTATGATGAGGATGATAAGGGAAACTACTACCGGTATTGAATTGACACTTCAACGTATAATGTACACAATGCACTGTAATAAAAATAACTATATGGCGGCTTCGGTGGCGTATTTGGTAGCATGCTGAGCTTCTATGCCCAAGATAGCGGGTTCAAACCCGGCCGAAGCCGTCGGATATTTTAAGAGCTTTAAAAATCCGTCAGTATGCCTTTCTTCGGAGGGGAAGTAAAGCCGGCGGTCCCATGTCAGATTTATGGCATGTTATTGAACCTTCCTCTAATTACACCTGTGTGAAGCTAAATTGGATAGGTAAACAACGCTCATAGATGTCTACGTCCGTTGCCAAGAGCCGACTGCAGTGGCGTCTAGTAGCTATGTTCCGAACTTGGCCTAGTAGTCGTTGACGGTGGCGCTTGGCGGCAAAAGTACGAACTATTTGAAGAATTCTAAGTAGTAGTTTGTACTTAAATTAAAAAACAGATAACACAAACTAATACAGTCATCACAATTAACACCGGTTATCAGACAGATTCTACACACACCCAAAGTACACGGGGCTACATGACCGCGTTGTCGCAGCCCCTAAACTTAAGAACCAACCAACCAAAAATAAATATTTTAAAAATCACAGTCGAGAAAGACTTTATGCGGCGGTGATTATTGGTGTGATGCGCGTAACATCTAGGTCATTTGCACTTATGATGATAATAATAAGGTAATTAAAAAATGACTACTAAACGAACATGGTGTTATTTTAAAACTGATATAGGTAATTCAGGTGTCTAGCTTCGATGTCTTCCAAAGTCTCAACCTTATTTTCTGGCTTAGGCCTGTACTGGATGCGTCTAGTGAAAGAGCGTACTGCTCGGCAAAGACAAAGAATATAGGTCCAAGCTGCACGAACCTGAGATGATCGCAGATGATGACGAAATATGATGACACACGTTTGGGGTTCCCCGTCCTATACAGATTGACCGGGAATCACTCACTGTTTCGCAAAGGCCCTGTGCTGGCATCAGCATAGACAGCAGGAGATAACACGGCGGGCTCTGGAAAGTACTCTCAAGTCACCTCACGATGAATCAGCAAGCTATTCTCACAACTGACCCCCCCAGGGTCTCACAACTTGTGGGACGTGGGTTGGCGACCACGGAACCCCAGCTGAGTCTGACATCGCTTCTACTTCCTGGTGCCGGGCTCATTTCAGTTCTCTTTCCTGTCGGCCTCCCTTGGTCAACTCTTGTTCTCCTCCGACCCAGACTGTATTAGGGTATCCGAGGGCTAGGGAGTCTTTCAATTTCCCGCCTTAATTGGCTTTGTCTCATCTTTCCTGATACCCTCATTCTTCGAGGGGTCTGCCTTCTTTTCCTTTTCATAATATCTCCTGTCTTCTGCTCAAGGCCCTCAAAGAGGCAGGGTGTGTGTAGACCCACCACTTCTGGTACACCCTCAAGGGCTCATGACTGGTGAGTTAGGAAGCTGGCAACCCCGAGGAATTCCTGAGCTACATGCAGGGAATGGAGTGGTATGTCAGAAATTTCAAGTGGACAGTGTTACGCATCGGGTTCCAAAGGGTAAGTATACACACTTTGTTTTCGATCGGTGAACGATGTAGATTTGTACCAAAGGGCCTCAATGCGGGAAATGGAGTGGTCTGTACGAAATTTCGAGTGGACAGTGTTACTCGTCGAGTTCCAAACGGTAATTATGTAAAATCTGGTTGAGATCGGTGAAACGGTGTAGTTTTGTGCCAAGGGCCAAAATGCAGGGAATGGAGTGGCCTGTCCAAATTTTAAAGTGGACAGTGTTACTCATCGGGTTCCAAAGGGTAAGTATACACATTTTGTTTTCGATCGGTGAACGATGTAGATTTGTGCCAAAGGGCCTAAATGCGTGGAATGGAGTGGTCTGTCCGAAATTTCGAGTGGACAGTGTTACTCGTCGAGTTCCAAAGGGTAATTATGTAAAATCTGGTTGAGATCGGTGAAACGGTGTAGTTTTCTGCCAAAGGGCCAAAAAGCAGGGAATAGTGTGGTCTGTCCGAAATTTAAAGTGAACAGTGTTACTTGTCGGGTTCTACGGGTAAGTATATAAAATTGGGGTCAGATCAGTGAAACGGTGTAGATTTGTGCCAAACAGCCTAAATGCAAGAGATGGAGTGGCCTCGCCGCAATTTCAAGCAGACAGTGTAAGTCGCAGTGTTCCAAAGGGTAAACATACAAATTTTGGTTGAGATCGGTGAAACGGTGTAGATTTGGGACAAAGGGCCCAAATGCAGGGAATGTAGTGGTCTGTCCGCAATTTCAAGCAGACAGTGTTACTCGCTGGGTACCAAAGGGTAAGTTTACGAATATTGGTTCTGATCGGTGAAACGGTGTAGATTTGTGCCAAAGTGCCTAAATGCAGGGAATGGGGTGGTCTGTCCGAAATTTTAAGTGGACAGTGTTACTCGCAGGGTTCCAAAGGGTAAGTATACAAAGTTTGGTTCAGATCGGTGAAACGGTGTAGATTTGTGCCAAAGGGCCTAAATGCATGAGATGGAGTAGCCTCTCCGCAATTTCAAGCAGAGAGCGTTAGTCGCAGTGTTCCAAAGGGTAAATATACAAATTTTGGTTGAGATCGGTGGAACGGTGTAGATTTGGGCCAAAGGGCCTAAATGCAGGGAATGGAGTGGTATGTCCGCAATTTCAAGTAGACAGTGTTACTCGCAGGGTTCCAAAGGGTAAGTATACACATTTTGGTTCAGATCGGTGAAACGGTGTAGATTTGTGCAAAAAGGGCCTAAATGCAGGGAATGGCGTGGTCTGTCCGAAATTTCAAGCAGACAGTGTTTGTCGCAGTGTTCCATAGGGTAAATATACAAATTTTGGTTGAGATCGGTGAAACGGTATAGATTTGGGCCAAAGGGCCTAAATGCAGGGAATGGAGTGGTCTGTCCGCAATTTCAAGCAGACAGTGTTACTCGCAGGGCACCAAAGGGTAACAATACGAATTTTGGTTCTGATCGGTGAAACGGTGTAGATTTGGACCAAAGGGCCTAAATGCAGGGAATGGGGTGGTCTGTCCGAAATTTTAAGTGGTCAGTGGTACTCGCAGGGTTCCAAAGGGTAAATATACAAATTTTGGTTGAGATCGGTGAAACGGTGTGGATTTGGACCAAAGGGCCTAAATGCAGGGAATGGGGTGGTCTGTCCGAAATTTCAAGTGGACAGTGTTACTCGCAGGGTTCCAAAGGTTAAATATACAACATTTGGTTCAGATCGGTGAAACGGTGTAGATTTGTGCAAAAGGGCCTAAATGCAGGGCATGGGGTGGTCTGTCCGAAATTTAATGTTGACGGGGTTACCCGCAGGGTTCCAAAGGATAAGTATACACATTTTGGTTCAGATCGGTGAAACGGTGTAGATTTGTATACATAACAGACAGACAGACAGACAGACAGACAGACAGACAAACATTGTGCTTTATATATATAGATAATGTAGTTTTCGAGGACCCTTTAGGGCCTCCGAGTTTTGTTTCTGGCACAGAGGGGCTTTGTCTCGTCGTTGTACGCCATAATATAATACTAATAATAAAATATAATATAGGGATAGGAATATAATGGACCTGCCGTACCACACCCGCAGGTGTAAATCGCGTGATTTTTTTTTAGAGTATCCCTGATCCCCTTAAGCGCATTATACGTATTGATTAATTTTACAGCTTAATTTGGTTCCGTGATAACCTTCTAGCCGTTTGCAAACTTTCACACTAATGTTATTAATGGAACTGCCGTCTTACAGCAATAGATGGACCTCTGAGAATCTGTTGCCATGGTTACCGGCTTGCATTCGTTCATTAGTTTGTAAAATGAAATTAGTTTTCTGGGAATATCTCAAACAACAGTTGGTTTTATTGGCCTAAACATTTGGTTTTCGGGGACCCTTTAGGGCCCCCAAGTTTTGTCTCTCACATTGAGGGCCTGAAAATGAGCTTTGTCTCGTCCTTCTACTCCTATTTGAGCATGTAATTTACGGCGGTAGGCCCCTTTTTATGAGAGGTACGGAGAAGAGTTACATCAATGATTAGTGTCGTGCCTATGATGGATAAGTGTACCGAATTGTACGTTGATACACCCAGCCGTTCTCGAGTTATAAGGGAACAAAGTTGTCCACAGACAATGAAACAGACAGACAGACAAACAGACAGACAGACAAAAACATTAATTTCGCGCGCATCTATCATAAAACAGTCTGAAACGTGTAAATAACTCAAATTTCCGTAGAAATTCAGAAAAAAAATCTTTTTTATACATGTAGAGATATACTGCACCGCTCGGTGTTGACCGTGTATTATTTCACAAATTTTGGTTTTACTCGCTAACCGTTGGGTATACACGAAAAGTGATAAGAACCTTTTGGATAGAAAATTAAATGCTAAAGCTCGTATATACCATCAAAAGTTTGCTATTTCTTAGCGTTCTCTTTTTATTTGAAATGGAAGTATGACATTTTGAAACCAAAGGGTGTAGTGACGTCACAAAGGTAGGTTTTACTCGCTAACCGTTGAGATACACGAAAAGTGATAAGCACCTTTCGGATAGGATATTACATTTCCTAGCTCGTACGTGCCATCAAACGTTTGCTATATCTTAGCGTTCTCTTTTTATTTGATATGGAAATATGAAATTTTTAAATCAAAGGGTGTAGTGACGTCACTAAAAAGGTCGCCATTTCTTAATAGTGCAAAATATCGAAATTAAAAGTATCCTATATGTAAACCTGGTATTTCAGCTACATCCATGCAAAATTTCATTTAAATCGGACCAGTGGTTCTTGCGTTATTGAGTAACACACACACAGACAGACAGACAGACAGAAAGACAGACACACACCATCTCATTTTTAGCCTATTTTCAATGTTGACAAAATAGGCTTATGAGATCACCTTTTGTCCGTGTGTGTGTGCGTGTGTGTGTGTGTATGTGTGAGGTTTGTGTGTGTCCCCCCCTAATAAAATCTAAACGGCTGGAGCGATTTCAATGAAACTCGGTAAGTTCATAGCACTATTCTGGGCGACCTCGACCGTGCCCTTCAAATTTTGTTACGTCTCACCAATCCAACATGGCGGCTGTGCGAAATTATTCACCAGCATTCAATATCTCCGAAACTATTCCCGATATCACCCTGGAATTTTTAAGGTGATAAAGGGAACTACTAGAAGTTCATCTATGTAACTTTTGAAAAACTGATAACTACAAAACCAACATGGCTTCCACGCGAATTTGCGACTTTTAAATAGACATTTCTAGCGATTTAACCAACCTAACGCAATAAAACTTGGTACAGTATATGTTTATACACATTGTAATGCACCGACATCTAACATCGTTCAGTTGTTTACATAACCACAAGATGGCGGATGTGCGAAATATTTCACCGGCATTCTATATCTCTGAAACTATTAGCGTTATCACCCTGAAATTTTTTACGGAGATAAAGGGCACTACTGGAAGTTCATCCATAAGACTTTCAAAAACCGGTTAACTACAAACCGAACATGGCGGTCAAGCGAATTTGAAAATTTTAAATAGACATTTCTCCCGATTTAATGTTCCAAACGCAATGAAATCTGGTACAGGAAATGTTTATATGCATTTTAATGCACTGGTATCTAATTTAGTTCAATTGCTTAAATAACCTCAAGATGGCGGCTGTGCGAATTTTAAAATTAAGTTTTTATTTCTTGTGTCGTAATCATGCGATCGAAGTGAAAGTTTGAATAATGAACCTACGCAATAATTTTCCTTTAATGGTACATGACTCTATGGCCTATACATTTAACAATCCAACATGGTGACCATCCGAAATATTTAGACGGCTCTGAATATCTACGAATATATTATAGTAATCAAGCTGATGTTTTTATGTTCATAGGGGCTATGAACTTAAGTTCACCTATAGGACTTTAAATAACCTGGTGATCACAAATCCAACATGGCGGCGACGCGAAGTATACATATTCACATGGGCGTTTCTCGCAATTTTACCATCCGAGTGCAGTGAAACTTGGTACAGTAAATCCTTATACGAATATTAATCCACTGGCATCTAATATATTTCAATTGTTTCCATAACCACAAGATGGCAGCTGTGGGAAATTTTAAAACCTCTTTGTTACTTCTTGTATCCTAATCATGCGATTGAAGTTTGAATGCTACACGTACACAATAATCTTCACGTAACAGTACATAACTCTAGGACCTACATATATAAAATCCAACATGGCGACCATCCGAAATATTTAGTCGGTTCTCAATATCTACGAATCTATTACAGCAATCAAACTGAAATGTTGTATGTTGATAGTGGCAATTAACATAAGTAGGATATATGAAAATAGGCTGTATAGTTCTTCACGGAACTACTTGTTATATATTAGTATGATTGAAAGAATGCAAACTGGTAACCATGGCAACACAATCTCAGAAGTCCATCTACTGTATTTCAGTAAGACGCAATGCCATTCCATTTAATACATTACTGTGAATGTTCGCAAACGGCTATAAGGTTATCACGGTACCAACTTAAGCAGTAAAATTCATCAATACGTATATAATGCGCTTAATTTATTTAATTATTATTTTGATTATTATATTATGGCATACAAGGACGAGACAAAACTCATTTTCAGCCCCTTGGTGGCTCGGAGCCTACTATGTTTTAAGGCTCTAAAACCACGTTTCTGACATATTCCCAGAAAACTATTATCATTTAATAAACTAATAAATAGATGACCAGTACAGAAGATTACCAAATCAGGAGCTATATGGATATACTGAGAAAATCACAGATGTTGCCAGGAACAGACGTCTGGCTTTCTACGGACATGCCTCATGGATGAATCCAACAAGACTTTCCAACCGGCATCTCAACTACTGGGGGAATAGAAAGAGCGTGACACCGTCGCTAATAGCAGTTAACAAGGATATCCAAGAACTGAAGATAGTGAAAAGTGATATTAGAAGCCGATCACATCTCAGAAAGATACTTAAACAGAAGAGTGTTCAGGACAGACCACCCTGTAAGAAAACCGGCATCATCTGGACAAAAGAGAGAAAGGGGAATCATAGCCAGAGAATGCGCGAATATTGGGCAAACATCAAGTCCCTCGCCAAGCTGAAAAGTTGAATGTCGTGGTCCTTAGCTGGCCCATCCGAAAGAAGAAGAACAAGAAGGAACTAATGATGTAATGCAAGCCGGTAACCATGACAACAGTCGGCATATCACAAGAGGTGACATCCAACTTTCCATCTATTTCTGTAATAAGCAACGCCACTCAATTTATTAAATTTCCGTGAAAGTTTGCAAATGGCTATAAGGTTATCCTGGAATCAAACATAGACTGTAAAATTTTTACACGTGACTTACACGTGCGATATGCGATATGTTGTACAGAAGGTCTATTATATCTCCAAACAGCATAATTATTTTCAAACATTCCTGGATTGGTATAGTGTCTTTGCAGCTTTTTGGGAATTTGGGCCATTGGAGGCTAAAAATCCCGAATTTTCATGCACCACAAGCCTTTATAATTTATTAAAGGGTTCTTCCTGGGGATGGGGACTTTCCACAACGGTGAGGGTCAGTTTTAATTTGACATATATTGTGTTTCGTCTGCGAGGTTTTCAATATTATTTTCACGTCAGGAAGTACACGTTAGGTGAATTTAGTTTGCGAGCACATTTTAACTAATCATATTTTTGTCGACAAACGGGTTCATCGTAAAGATGATTTATGTTTGATACTGTGTGGTTGATATATCTTTATGTTTATGTATGCCTATAATTCATGTTCGGATGCTTGGAGCATCGTAAAATTAGGTATTTTAACAATGAGTCGATACACCAATCATTTATAAAACTCTTCAACCTACTTCTCATAGAAGGGTGGGTATGAGGAACAACTTTTCAAAATACATGCAAAAATAGGCGAAAAATAAAAATTATCCTAGAAGGACGACCAAAGCATATGTTGTGCTTCTCAATGTGTGATACAAAACTAGGGAGTCTATAAAGGGTCTCCGTAAACCACATTTTATGGCCCTGAAATTAACAGTGTCTGCGATATACCCAGAAAACTAACTTCGTTCTGATAAACTTATGAAGGAAATGACAAGCCCCTAACCATTGCAACAGTAGCTCAATTGATAACGTCTGGTTATTAATACCGAAGACCGTTCGAAGAGCGGGTACTGCTGCTAGTAAGTATTAAACTCAAAAGTGGGCAAACCACAACTAAAAATAAATAATTAAACTAGTTGTTCAGCCTTAAAATTCCAATAATTCATGAATATGAGTGATTTTTAAAATACTACTACCTAGATATTTCAAGGGCTGTTGCTGCTATGGTGTTCATGGTGGTATTGGAGATTCTAAATATTCAACATGTTGTAGAAAAAGAAAAGGTATTGTTCCCCGGACTTCCTCTAGTAACCCAACAGTTACGATACTGCAGTCATCAAGGGAAAACAGGATATCAGACAAACTCACGGTGATGATAATCGTTGTTTTAAGGGGTGAAGCATCAGTGTTTGGGCCCCTAATTGTTTGGGTGAAAGCGAAAGAAATAGAGAAAATTAGAAGGATATGAACCTACTACCAAAGCTACAACTACTTCTGACTACAGACTTATAATTAACTTACAAACTAGAAGAAGAAATGGAAAACAAAAAGAGGACGGTAAATGAAAGATAGGAAGAAAAGGAAATGCCTCCAACTCCCAAAGAATGAGAATTTGAGGGACATAGAAGGAAGAAGAGCCCCGGAAGGCAGGTATAAAAGGGAACGAGGAGAGGGTCCGTCCTAAAGGCAATGGTTGAAGGTAGAACGGTTCTAGCTCAGGACTACCTCGGGGTCGCCAACTCCCAAGCTCAACACACCTAAACCATTGAAAGTGTAGGAAGCATCATCCAGGGTGCATCGTGAGTGGTGGAGATACACACACCCTTCCCCCTGATAGGAATTGCAGTGCAGTCCCTATTATACAAGGAATTGGGAGTGGAACGTGATTCCAGGTTTGAAATGTTTAACTCCCAGTTTATTCCATAAGGGAGTAAAGGAATCTGCGACCATGGATAAAAGGATTGAACGGATTACAATTTATTCCTGAAATGAAATAGAAATACTGTTTCTCACCTGTTCCCTGAGCTTCGCTAGTTATGGTGCTCCCAAGTACCACCTCAGATCCGTTCCCCTTGGTCAACGAGCGTTCGATCCCACATGCTCGATCTCCCGATCGGTAGGCATTTGACCTCTGTTACTGTCAGACTTCCGTCTCAGCAGTGCCTGACTGACTTATCTGACCAGAATCCGCAGCTTTTTATACGAATAATAAGGCAGCACGGTTGTTGCTGACCAGGTTGAAATTGGGGTTGAATGATCGATACGGTTTTGCCTTGAACCGACACTGGGACATAACAGTATCTTCTCGTTGTCTGTCGAAAACTATTACATTTTCGTCTGATTGACGACTCGAACCTGGTTCATCACTCAATCTTATTGTTTCTGCTTTTAAAATTAATTTTCGTTGTTTTCTCCACTTTTGCAATAAACGTAAAGGACACACTAAACGTTTCTTATGAGGTGCCAGCATGATGACATCCGGTGGACTGATGATTCTTCACTGCAAACTCTACCATATCCAGTCGATTAGATTAGCAGTTTGCCTTTTCTACCACTACGAAAGCTAGTGTAAGTCAATGAAACTCAACCATATCCGGTAGATTAGATTAGCACTTTTCTTTTTCTACCATTACGAGTGCTAGTGTGAGTCAATGCAGAGTTTTACTTAATCCCTCATAACTACTACTGGTGTAACGATTTCTCCAAAAATCTAAAAATACACCTGAGGGTAATGAACCAAGATACACTTTAAAGAGTTATGTAAATAAGTTGATTTGGTTAGGATTTGAATCAAAAAGAAAACTAGTAAAAATCACGTGATTTTAGGCTGTTTTTCAGGAAGTGCACTTAAGCCAGAAGTGCTTTTTTTAATTAGATAGAGTTTTTCGAAACTCACAATTTGAAATGACTCCGGGCCCTTTAGTCGTTCAACGTTTGGCACAATTGAGGGAAATGCTTAATGCTTAATTTTACGTCTTTGCTACTTTGTCTGCTAAGAAATGTTCTCCATAGTAAAACGTATCCACCTCAATAACTCATGCGACAAGAGCATAAACGCGTTATTAACTTTTAAGTTCTTAGAACTTCCAATAGCTCTGTCTCCCCTTGTCTTTAGCTTCGCGGCTGTTACACACAATGACCTATAATGAGCAAGACGATCCCGCCGGGCTTGCGGCAACCCACTCGACATAACTCTCTCGCCTGTTGCCTATGTGAACTCAAGCAGGGGAAGCATTCGACCTCACAATGGAGCGACCCTTCTCAGCGAGGAGTGGATGGAATACAATATACGGGCTAATTAATTTACGCAATTAATGAAATATATTACATCCAACTGGATCATCGCCGTCCATTTTCAGTCCAAACATTTCATAACCACATCTACAGCGTAAACCACAAGTTGACGACACCATCTACAATAACTAACAGGATTCTACAAAATATATGTGGCTAATTGAAACTTCTTATCAATAATAATAATAATAATAATAATAATAATAATAATAATAATAATAATAATAATAATAATAATAATAATAAAACTAACGCCCCTAGAACGAAATCCTTACTTACGTGTTTTGGAAAATGTGGCCCTTGTTTGTTGCTACGTAAGGCACCATCAAATCAAGGCGTAAGTGGCTGCAGCATTGACAACCAAATCATGAGAAGCTCAAAGGACCCTCTGAAAATGGCAGGAGAGGCTTTACCCCTCAAAAATATAGGTTAACAGGAGAGATGAGACAAGGGCCAATCAAGGCGTGATGATGAAAGATAACGTAGGGCTCGGATATCCTAATATCGTGGAGATCGAAAGAGCCCCGTGTACTCTGGGTGTGTGTAGAATCTGTCTGATAACCAGTGTTAATTGTGATGGCTGTATTAGTGTGTGTTATCTGTTTCTAATTCAAGTAAGGACTGCAGACATTCAATTTTCAAGTAGTTCCTACTTTTGCTACCAAATGCCACCGTCAACGACAACTAGTTCTGAACGTGGTTACTAGATGCCACCGCAGTCAGGTACTGGTGACGACCGTTGGAATCTAAGAGCATTAGTCAAATCTAACCTATAATTTAGCTTCACACAAGTGTAATTAGTAGAAAGTTGTTTTACATGCCATAAATCTATGACATGGGACCGCCTCGCTGGCTTTACTTCCCCTCGGAAGAAAGGCATACTGAGGGATTTTTAACGCTCTTTAAATATCCGACGACTTCGTCCGGGGTTGAACCCGCGACCTTGCGCATAAAAGCTCAGCATTCTACCAACTACGCCACAGAAGCCACTCGCAAAGTGTTTCACCTTCGTCTGAAAGGAATTGCTGACCTCCTAGGTGCTCCTTCAAATGAGGAAACAGGTGAAAGTCACTTGCAGCGAGGTCCGGACTGTAGGGAGGGTGGTCAATGATGTCCCAGCGAAACTGCCAAAATAGCGTGGTGGTCTTCTGAGCTGTATGAGGTCACTCGTTGTCATGAAGGAAGATGACGCCCTGGGTGAGAAGTCCTGGCCGCAGTTTCATGTTTCGCCCACAGAAATCGAATAAGTGAGCGGATATCTTCGCGAGACCAGTTTTCCAAACGAGTCGCCATTCGTTGCTTACCGACAACTAGCACTGTCGATGGCGGGTGGCTGAAACTCTACAGTGTTACCAAACGTATGTATTGGAATTACCCCATAATACTAATTTCCCTGTAACAGATGAAACTCCAGGAATATCGGTCTTTTACCTTAGTTTCTGATCATCCCTCGTTCAATAGGATAAAGGAAAGTAACAAATATCAATAACTAGAAACACACAAAACATGGCACTAGTGATGGAAGAAATGTCGGACTCAATTGGGATCCCATGGTCGCCATTAGTTGTGAGACCATGGGAGCCCCAGATGCGCAGACGTATAGTGGGTGCTATCCTGGTAATGACGCACAGTAGACCATGGTGGGATGTAAATGATTCATGGCGCAGAGTTCACATGTCGGCACTGGCTACTGTCTCTTATCTCCAGAGGCAGGGCTCGTACTCGTATTCATTGGAGCCTGACTACATTCGCGGCCGCGTGCTCTCTATAGAATGGAACTGCAGGCTTTCGACCACACAGGCTTTAAGTAGGGAGGAACATTATATCACCACCATCTTGTAATGCTTGCTCTGGAGCAACGGTAGGCCTTGGGGCCAACCTATCTGTGGGTTTAGTAGACGTAGGTTTGAACCATACCATTGGCCATAATTGAAAGGGTTTCCGTGGATTTCCCATTTTCAACTTCAGGAAAGTGATGGGACGGTACCTTCTAATATACCACTCTCAGCTCGGTTTAATACATATTCAGTATGTTCGTCCCTCATTAACTCGTTTCATGAGGATAATGATAGTAATGTTGTCTTGTTATTATTTGAAGGGGAGGAAAATCGAGGTATCTGCCTTCAGTTACTCAGTTAAATTTTGGTTAGTTCAAAATATTGATGATCATGATTATACTTATGAATTTAAAGAGCCTAACATCTAGGTTATCGGCCCCTAATGAAATGAAATGTTATGAAATGAGGATAAAAACAGCCCCCTTCCAGAGATCAAAAAGAAAACGGTTTGTATATTACCGACAGTGATCCCCAACAATTATGCCTTCTTTGGATAAAATGTGTTAAAACGAGGATGATAAAAAACAATAAAACATATAAGGCAAATTAAACAATTAAAATGGATATGATCACAATGAAAAACATAAAACACAATAAAAATAAATTAAATAGGAAACAATATTAATACTTCAAACAGTAGTCACTCTCCCTCTTTAACGGGATGACGAGGTCTACTGACGGCCCGTCATCACGTAGAACAAGGGAGAGGGTGTTAGGCAGTTTGAGAGTCCTTCGCAGATCGGCCAGGTCCACACACTCCAAGAGAATGTGTGCCACGGTAAGGTGGGCGCCACAAGTACACACAGAAGGGGGGGGGGGGGTCTCTCTTTAACTAGTGGGAGTGCATAGCATTCCCATGGCCAATACAGAGTTGACAGAGTACCACATCTTCCTTCCGGATAGATGCGCCACGCTTCCTCCCAATGCGACAGAATATAATGTCGCTACTGAGATCGAACACCACTAGCAGGCACGTTGTGCGGTAGTGGGGGCAGTGTGACTGCCTCCTTCGTTGCCTGATCAGCAAGCTCGTTTCCCGCGATACCCATGTGGCTGGGATGCCACACAAAGAAGACTCTGGTTCCAGCGTTACACGAGCTGGTTAGCAGGTCGTGCACACGCTGGACCAGCAGGTGCTTCGGGAAACACACATAAATCTCTCGCAGAGGACCCAGGGAATCAGTACACACAAGAAACTGATAGTGATCGTCAGATGACGTGTACTGAAGAGCCTTTAAGATGGCAAGTGGAAACAGGAACCGACGATCCTCAACCACAAATGCACAGCATACATTCTCGTTTACCCTCGAACTGTCCGTGAACAGAAACCCTGATCCTGGATTCCAGCCCACCAAGGAATGGAACAGCCTCCGGTAGACGGAGGAGTCCGTGTCCGACATAGGGCCGGTGTACAGATCCAGGATGATGTCAGGGCGTGAGACCATCCACAGAGGTACCTTGCTAGGTACTCGGATAATCCAAGAGACAGGAGGAATATGGAACTGCCGATATGAGTGATCCAAGCGTATCCCTGTTGACCAAATGACTTGGACGAGCGCACCATAAAGCTGGCGGTTCGGATTATGGAACAAAAAGGGATAGCTCGGATAAAGAGGCATTTGCCGTATATTTTCAACATAGGTCAGCAGTACCTGCTGGTGCTTCAGATGTTAAGGAGGTACACCCGCCTAGGCGAGCAAGCTGACGACTGGGCTCTTTCGTCAAGAAAAACAAGTTTAAAGGCGGAGAGGACTCATTGTTCCTACCAAGTGCTACCCCACAATCTACAGCCCATATGGTTTAGAACTGCCGCTGGTTAGGTCAAAGTTCTCAATGGGCTGTAGACCCACTGGGTTTATTTTTCATACATTATGTGAACTTTTATAAAATATTTCAATATATGAAATTGTAATATTTGCCAGCTAGGATAGGCCCTGTATGTGAAGGTGGATGCGCTGTCATAGACCTTTAATTACATGACTCACCGCATGGCAGCGCGAGTTGTTAAATTATTCACAGCAGTACGAAGCTTGCTAATTGAATTGCAGTAGAGACATGAGTAGATACACGTTCCCTTAAAAGACGCTCCGGCATACAAGGAATCATTTTCTCAAAATAGAATCCATCAGTTCAAACTGTAGAGTAATCTTTGAGAGAATTCTCACTAGTCGAGTATCCAGGATTTTATGTTAGTAGCATATTCGTGATTACCTAATTCAGTACGAAGAAAAGACTCATCTTTTGTCTAAAATGTTTCTTAGTAAATTAAAGTAACTACGGTAGAGATATGCAGGGCTATATATAAAAATAAGATCTCTTTGTATCGAATTTTCGGCCAGTAATTCGCTTTGATTTCAGACTATTTAAATAAATTAATAAATAAATAAACCAATCATTCAATAATAAAGAAATGGATTCATTATAACAAAAGAGCAGTATCTCGTAATGCAAAACTGCGCCATTACAACGCAGTTGTTTTGCCTGAAGCCTTGTACGCGGCAGAAACCACAGTCATTAGAGGAATGACGAGAATTCATGACATTGAGAAACAGGAACGAAAAATTCATAGGAAAATGTACATGAAGACATGGAATTACTTAAAATCTCTGAAGACGACATTAAGGACAGAGAACAATTTAGAAATAAAATCAGAAACACGAAAATTGTACAAGTTTCAAGGAAGGACACATCAGGGAAACAATGGACAGAGAAGGAAGAAAAAGCACAGTGAACTAATGAAGAGGTTTTGGGAAGAAAAGAAGAGAGGAAACGGAAGTGAAGCTGTGATTGTCTCAAGTTCTCACGCTCTCCTGAAGGGGAATAATCGGAAATAATAAAGAAATAAAAATGAAAATTAAATTAATCGATGAATAAGAAAGAAATAAAGAGGTAAAGAAGCACAGAAATCAATCAATAAATCAATAAATAATGAATAAGAAATATAAAATAAATAAATAAATAAACAAATCAATCAATCACTAAATCAAACAAACAATCAATAAATGAATAAATACACCAATTTATCAATCTGAAAACTAATGAAACTCAGAAAGAAAGAAAGAAAGAAAGAAAGAAAGAAAGAAAGAAATGAAGAAAAGAAAGTATGAAGAAATTAAGAAATAAAGAAATTAATCAAATTATTTATCAAGAGAGGTCGCTTATTTCTTCTTCATAAATGTAATAGATTTCCAGGGAAATTATGTTCTTTGGATGCCCTGTCGAGCGTTGCACATAACTTGAAATCTTAAATGAAAATTCCTTTCAGGCAAATAAATACTTAAATGTTTCAGCTGAAGTTTTGCATATTTACATCTTTATTAAGCAAACTGATGGGTTAAATGTTAGTCTTACTATGAAACAAGATGTTCAGTAAAGAACATATAGCCTACTTTCTCCTAAAGGCATGGGTATTGTTATAACTCTTTGTCCTTTTCAAGGAGTATAATTGAATGTTGGTTGTAGTAGCTCGTTGAAATACAAGCTTAATCGTAATTTGATTTAAGCTTTGAATATTTGTTGACTCTATCAACATACAAATTGTCAGTTTGATTGCTGTAATAGATTGGTAGATATTGAGAACCGTCTAAATAATTTGGATGGTCACCATGTTGGATATTTATAGTATAGGCCTTAGATGTCTACTATTATATGAAGATTATTGTGTAGGTGTTTTACTCAAACTTCAATCGCATGATTAGGACACAAGAAATAAAAGCGGGATGTTAAAATTTCGCTCATCTGCCATCTTGTGGTTATGAAAATAATTTAAATGAATTAGATGCCAGTAGATTAAAATTTGTATAAGCATATACCGTATCAAGTTTCACTGCGGATGATTAAAACGCAAAAAAACTTCCATTTGAATATTTAAATCTCGCGTCGCCGCCATGTTGGATTTGTGTTCGCCAGGTTATTGAACGTCCCATAGGTGAACTTATGCTTACAGCCCCTATACACTTACAAAATTTCAGTTTGATTACTGTAGTAGATTAATAGATATTGAGAACTGTCTAAATATTTCGGATGGTCGCCATGTTGGATTTTAATATATGTAGGCCATAGAGTAATATACTATTAGATGATGATTATTGTGTACGTTCATTATGCAAATGTTGATTTCGATCGCATGATTAGAAAACAAGAAATAAAAACTTAATTTTCGAAATTTGCACAGCCGCCATCTTGAGGTTATATACACAATTGAACTAAATTAGATATCAGTGTATTACAATGTGTATAAACATTTGCTGTACCAAGTTTCATTGCGTTTGGATCATTAAATCACGAGAAAAGTCTATTTAAAACTTTCAACTTCGCTTGGCCGCCATGTTCGTTTTGTAGTTAAGCGGTTTTCGAAAGTCTCATAGATAAACTTCCAGTAGTGCTCCTTATCTCCGAACAAAATTTCATGGTGATACCGGTAATAGTTTCAGAGATATAGAATGCCGGTGAAATATTTCGCACAACGGCCATCTTGAGATCATGTAAAGAATTGAACGAAGTTAGATGTCGGTGCATTACAATATGTATAAACATATACTGTACCAAGTTTCATTGTGTTTGGTTGGTTAAATCGCGAGAAACGTCTATTTAAAGTCGCAACTTCGCTTGGCCACCATGTTGGTTTTGTAGTTACCAGGCTTTCAAAAGTCACATAGGTGAACTTTTAGTAGTTCCCTTTAGTACCGTAGAAAATTCCAGGGTGATATCGGTAATAGTTTCGGAGATATTGAATGCTGGTGAAATAATTCGCACAGCCGCCATGTTGGATTGGTGAGACGTAACAAAATTTGAAGGGCACGTCGGGGTCGCCCGCAATAGTGCTATGAACTTACCGAGTCTTATTGAAATCGCTGCAGCCGTTTATAAGTTATTAGGGACACACACACACGAATAACACACGCACACACAGACAGACACACGGACAAAAGGTGATCTCATAAGCCTATTTTTAGCCTACTTTCGATTTTTGCAAAAAATGAAAGTAGACTTATGAGATCTACACAGGGCCAAAAATTGTGTGTCTGTGTGTGAGTGTGTGTGTGTTTGTACTCTGAATGTCCCCGCCCCCCCCCCCCCCTATCAATTCCAACACGGTGAAGCCGAATCGAACGAAATTTGGTACAGAGGTAGAACTAGCAAAGGACACGTCAGTGTCATGTTTTATGTCACCGCCATCTTGACGGAAAAGTAATGGCGGCCACCCAAATGTTCAAAGCTTAAATCAAATTACCACCAACCAAATAATCTGATCTCTAGCAAATTTTGTAACATTATACCCTTATGTATGAAGAATCTTTTAGCCAAACTACAAGGTTATCAGCCCAATACTTTGCGCATGGCGGCCATGTATGTGTGCAAATCGACTCCCCATATCTATTCAAACACGGTGAATCCGAATTGAACAAAATTTGGTACAGAGGTAGCACTAGCAAAGAGCACCTCAGTGTCTTGTTTTATATTGCCGCCCGGTTGACGGAAACGTAATGGCGGCCACCCAAATGTTAAAAGCTTAAATCAAATTATGACTAACCTAATCATACGATCTCTACCAAATTTTGCAACAACATATATTCATATGGCGAGGGTCGTTTGACTAAACTACAAGGTCATCAGCCCAATACTTTGCAGATGGCGGCCATGTATGTTTGCTAATCGATTCCTCCTATCAGTTCAAACACGGTGGAACCGAATTGAACGAATGTTGGTACAGAGGTAGCAGTAGCAACGGGCACTCCAGTGTCATGTTTTATATCGGCGCCATCTTGTTAAAAATGTAATGGCAACCACCTAAATGTTAAAAGCTTGAATCAAATTACGACCAACCTAATCATCTGATCTCTACCAAATTTTGCAACATTATACCTTTATGTATAAGGAATCTTTTGACCAAACTGCAAGGTCATCAGCCCAATAATTGCGGATGGCGGACATGTATGTGTGCAAATCGATTCCCCCTATCTTTTCAAACACGGTGAAGCCTAATTGAACGAAATTTGGTACAGAGGTAGCACTTGCAAAGGGAACCTCAGTGTCATGTTTTATATCGCCACCATTTTGGCGAAAACGTAATGGCGGCCACCCATATGTTTAAAGCTTAAATCAAATTACGACCAACCTAATCATTTGGTCTCTACCACATTTTGCAACAACATGCCTTTTTGTGGGAAGCATCTTTTGACTGAACTACAAGGTCATCAGCCCAATAGTTTTCAGATGGCGGCCATGTATGTGTGCAAATCGATTCCCCATATCAATTCAAACACGGTGAAACCGAATTGAATGAAATTTTTTACAGAGGTAGCAGTAGCAAAGGGCAGCTCATATTCATGTTTAATATCCGTATAATACGTTGTATTTCAATAAGCTACTACAACCAACATTCAATTATACTCCTTGAAAAGGACAAAGAGTTATAACAATACCCATGCATTTAGGAGAAAGTAGGCTATATGTTCTTTACTGAACATCTTGTTTCATAAATGAAAATAGGCTAAAAATCCACCATGTCGGGATAATCCACTGGATTGTTTGGGTCTATGGATGTTTCAGAATCTTAAAATGGCATTCGTGAAAATAATGAATAGAATTTCACCACTACTACTCCATGTAAATGCTGGGATGGTTCCTAAATTAATATCACGAATGCCTCCATCCATAGCCTACCCTTAATTACTAATACACACACTAGTACAACCATCACAAAAACAAATGTTTACAAACAGTTCCATGACTGGCTGCGTGGCGCAGTCTCCAATCTCTCAGGGTCGAATATTGGGGCAGTCAGTTGGCATTTTAGGGTGGGAAAACACAAGGGTGCCATGTCAGTAGATCACATTCAGGGCAAAACTTAGGCACCCTTGCCTCTCGAAATGCCGCAGTAGTTAAAATGGATGAAAAACCAATATTGGTCTATAATAATAAAAATAAAAATATCGTATGGCCTCGGTGCCGGGTGCAAGCTTTGTTATTTGACGCCAAGAGGGCAGCTTGCATGTCGAATTTTGTTATTCCTTGGAACGCTACGAAAGTCAAGGAGGTTAGGTATCTAAGTTCCTTGACACTATAGCAATTTCTAGGAACTTTTGTGTTGACGGAAAATCCCGAGATAATTTTTTCCATTAAGAACACGGCCTATTACATTCAAATGGGTTCTTTAACATGCCAACAACGTATCACATGCGTGTCGTGATTTTTGTCACCTTTCAAAAAAAATCACTTACCATGGCCAGGAGCGAACCTGCAAGCTTGGGGTTGGTAAACCGACACGATAACCACTCACCCACCGTGGCAAGCATAAATAATAATATTAATAATAATAATAATAATAATTATTATTATTATTATTAACCGACAGTAGTGGCTACGCTGGCTAAAGCTCAGCATTAGGTCATGGGGCCAAGCTCTCTGCTGACTCAGTAGACGCGTGGGTTCGAGCCCCACCGTCGGCCGTCCTTGAAATGGTTTTCCGCGGTTTCCCATTTTCAACACCAGGCAAATGCTGGGACGGTACCTTCTGACAGGCCACGGCCGCTTCCTTCCACATCCTTGCCCAGTTTCATTCACCATCATTCATTTCATCTCTCATTAACTCCTCTCATGAGGTTGGCGTCAGGAAGGGCATCCGGCCGTAAAATCATCGCCACAAATACTTCCATCGCATCTCATCCCCGACCCCGTTGGAAAACGGGAATAATAAGGGGTAGACATACATACAATTATTATTATTATTATTCTATATCCAACAGATTCTACGCACTCCCAAGTACTACATGATCACGGTGTTGTAAAACCTCTAAATGAATTGACAACAGGTCCGTCGGCTGGGGAAATTAAGATACAACGATACTAGCAATATTCAACATCCCTGAAATTGGTTGTTGTAATTCATTGACGAACAGTTTCAGCCAAGCCGGAGAGCTCCTTTAGGTGCTCGCCATTGTAGTGAGGACAGTAACAAGCAAGGTTAGTTCGTCCTTTATGGCACATCAGTGTCTGTCAGCGACAGATGTCTTCCCCTTTGTTCTCAGATCTCCTCAGTTGGAGGTGGTAGGTGGTGGAATCACACAGAGATGACGGGATGTGTCTTGCCCAACTTCTGGAGGCATTTATTCTCTCTGAAGATTTACACGCGAACTGTGAAAAGATTCACGGGTCAAGTTGCCGTTCTGTAAAGTTGATTTATTTTGGGGGACAATACAAATAGAAAATTAATATTATTAGTGTTATTAAAGTTTAAATTGAATGGGCTGCGATTACACAACTTCCATCACTTTCGCATGTTCCCTCTCACTTTCATCTTTCGCCACTACTCCTTCATCCTTAAAGGCAAAGTTTGCCTTCCTCGTGCTAAGTTGCTTCTAGCACTACCCCTCTCGTCAGAACACTGGGTGATTGCCATAAGCGTCCCCGAATCTTAACCCGGGAGTGGTGGCGCAGGGTCTTTTGCAGGGCTGGATAACTTAACATAATGGCCTTGAATAACGAATTGTTTGGCGTTACGGTATACATCGCGTAACATATAACAGAAAGTTTGTTGTAACGTTATTCATACGAAGAACGAATAAACGGATACTGTATATATACCGTTATTTTAAATATTTTATTATCATACCGGATAGCATTTTAGTTATCGCAGGAGACACAAGTCGAATAACGTTATTGGCGTTGTAACACAATCAAATGTACCCCATTCACTCAGTTGTTTCAAATAACGTTATTGACAAGACCGGATAGCATTGTGTTATGCTGCATGCCTCGCAGGTCGAATAACGTTATTCGTGCTCTAACACGTCGCGAACAACTACCACTCATTCCGAACTTCAAATAACGTTATTCACAAGACCGGATAGCATTGTGTTATGCTGCATGCCTCGCAGGTCGAATAACGTTATTAACGTCGTGTTCTGTTGTATGGGTCCCGGGTTGAATAACGTTTTTAACCTCGTACTAGGATCCACATTTCAATAACGGTATTCTCCTAATAGTGTACGAATAGAAAGTTAACTATAAATGAATTCGAATTCGTAGTGCTGCCAGGTGACAAACAAGTAGCTCCGAGACCGACTAAAAAGCTTAATTTTCCATAAAATTTAAGATTCAAGCCAACGATTAAGTTAATCTATTTACGATGGGCCTATCGAGAATAATGACGAACTTAGGTTGGTAATAATAAACATTTCTATTTCGATTGAAATATATCTGAAGTAATGTATTCCAATACAGCTCTACAGTTGGCAGCCTTGGTGACTCTGAATATATTCTTAGTTCCATATCTTAAGGTAAAGAATGCTCATGCTAAATTTGGTAAAGTCCAATGGATAGTATGGACGTTGCATGCTGTGAAATATTGGATGTATCAGTGCGAGTAAAATCATATTGGCAACAACGTCAAGAAGGCGTGCTCAGAATTAATCTGAATTATTCCTATATTTTATAGTGCCAATTTTGGATAAAATCCATTTCTTAGTATAGAAGTTACATGCATTTAAAAATTGGCCCTATAAACAGGCTTAGAATTATGTTGGCAGCACTGATGTGCATTAGTTGCTCCCAAATAAACTAAAATTTCAGGAAATATTCGTGCGCAAAATTTAGAGCTGTTGGCTTGCATACTTTCTGATATATTGGTATTAGGATAAAGAGAGTGAGCATTTATTAACAAATAATAATGTTATTGGTTTTACGTCCATTTCAACTACTCTGGCTTTTAGAGACTCCGGGGTGCCGTAATTTTGCCCAGAAGGGGATCTTCAACGTGCCAGTAAATCTACTGACACGGCTCTCTCGCATTTGCGCACCCTCAAATGTCATCTGACTGCGCCAGGATACGAACCTGCAACCTTGGGACCAGCAAGCGACAACGTTACCCCTGAGCCACGCAGCCAGCCGCATTTATTAACAGCTGGCAGCCCTAATGGCTCTCAAGTATAAGCATAGAAATATCTGTTATAGTACACAAAGCACGTACGAAATTTGGTTAAAATCCAATTGATAGTATAGATGTTAGATGTACTTAAACATTGGACTTATCAGCAGGCTTAGAATCATCTTGGCAACACTGTCATATATGGGCTCCCTAAAAAGTATCTGGAATGTTATTATCCCTGTGTGTGCTAATTTTGGAAAATTTCGAATGCATAACGTCTGATATATCCAACGTAGAGCTTAAAAGTGAATTGTGATTTTTAGCAGTTGGTAACTCTGTAATCATTTTCAATTATGTCCCTGAGATATTCAGATATAGATATTTCCTTAAACCGAATTTGGCTTCGATAACTGCAGTCTTTAAGGGGTTGATAGGGGGAGACACACAAAGACAGACAGACAGACATTTGCCTGGATCGATGCCATAAGTCTATCTCATCATCATTTTAAAAAAAGTGAAAAGTAAGCTAAAAATAGCAAGTAGAATATACGATAGCTAATGTATAACATCCTACCTTGGGTGCTTCGATACTGTGCTGACCAATACCCTCTGCTTATGGACATTTCACATGTGTTGTACCGCAATCATTGGCCATCAGCGTTCAGATGTTACAGATCGTAACGTAAAAGCTTGTATACAAGCACAATTCCGGTATAGGCTTCAATAACGTTATTCGTACCTGCATTACGAGTTCTTATTGGCTCAGCTGCAATAAATCAAAGATGGAGGAAACTTGTGGATTGAGATTAATAGTTGCAGTTCATTGGCATTATTAATGCAAATCAGTCATTTAGTTCCGTTACTTTGAATACAGGAAAAGGCACTGACTGATTAAACGCATTTCTGTCAGTATTTAAGATTTAACTGAAATCATTCGACATTTAGCCATATGGATGAAGCTGTGATTCTACACAGTACGTGAAATGTGTACGAGTGCTAAGGCGTTAACTTGGTACTTAATGGGTCCTGGGTTCGAGACTCTCCATGGCCAGAATTTTTATTCTTTTTGAATTATTTCGTTGTGTCAACACTACTGTGTGGTGCAACTTTTCAACTTCGATTTACTCGCATGATCTAGGGGGCGATGTTAAGAGGCGGCCGGAGTCAGTTCCTATTTCACCTTTCATTTCAAAACGTTGCCACTAGTTTCGTTGTAGTCGCTGTCCCCTAGTAGTTACATGGCCCGTACATAGGTATCAGCACGGATTACCCCCTACTGTGAGCACAGATTACCTACTATTACTGTGGTGAGGGTGGTTCAAGGTCGCGCGTGCGAGAAAGTTCTAACTGCTCCGGGGTCCAAACACTGGGGAAATGCAATCTCGTGGCAATGCGCTTCAAGAATATCGCGACCAGAAATTTCGAAGTGATAGTCTGTATAGGCTACTTCCAATTGAATGGCCGAAATATTTTGCTATAGATAAGCTAATAGTTAAACTACGGATTACGGAATTCACAAGTGACTGAAATATCCTTGGCCTTCCTCGTGTTGTAGCGGCTAGTATTCTTGGCTGTCACCCCAGAGGTTCGGGTTCGATTCCCGGCGCCGACAAGAAATTCGATTCATTCTTGTCTGAGGGCTGGAATGCCCCGTGAGGCAAAACTGAAAAGATGTGGTTTCGATTCCCATCTCAGCCATCTTGGAAGTGGTTTTCCGTGGTTTCTCACTTCTACTCTGGCTGCGTGGCTCAGGGGTAACGTTCTTACTTGCTGTGCCCAAGATTGCAGGATCGAATCCTGGCACAGCCAGCTGGCATTGGAAGGTGCACAAATGCGAGGGAGCCGTGTCAGTGAATTTACTGGCAGGTTAAAGATCCCCTTTGGGGCAAACTTCCAAAACCCCGGCCTCTCCTAAAGCCGCAGATGTTTAAAGGGACGTAAAGCAATAACATTATTATTATTACTATTATTATTATTATTATTATTATTATTTTTATTATTATTATTATCATCACTTCTACTCCAGACAAATGCAGCCGACTCCTTCACAATCCTCATCTGAATCCCAAATATACACACTAACGCACTACCTCGTACCACGCTGGTATCGAGAGAGCGTGGGTTTGAATCCCACCTCAGCCGTCTTATTACTATTATTATTATTATTAATAATAATAATTAAAATATTTTCCGGATCTTGCATGTGGGGGGAGGGGGGGGGGGGAGCACATGTTGAACTCTCTACCACCGGCGGCTTCTATTAATACTATTATTATTATTATTATTATTATTATTATTATTATTATTATTTCTAAAATTACTATCAGTTTCTGCTTATTTAGGAGGATTATAAATTAATATTACATAATTTGGCAATAGAGGTGAGGGAGTGCAGGATTCTCCAGCCCCAGGGCCCATCACCACTCTCTAAGGCCTTGCATCCGGGGGTCACACACAAGAACGCTACACCACGAGATGGTCTTTAAAACAGTATGTTATGCAGAATGTGATAGCGCAGAAATAAATAAAATGTTATTCTTCAAGCTCTACCAATTCCTTACAGACCTTCCTTACATAAAACTGCCTATGTTGCGAAGTTCGAAACCGAAACACAATAAGGTTTCACGCCGTCGTTGTTGTTGCTCATGCTCAATTAGATTGTGTATATTCAATCATTTACTTTCATAAACATCTTCATACTGACATTATGGGGTTTGAAGCCATTTTTCAGTGTTCCCTTAGTAAACAAAAGTTTGGTGCTTTTCGGTCGGTCAACACGAATGTACCCAAAAGAGTTGAATTATACCCTAATCCCGAAAAATTTACAAATCTTTTGGGTAAATTCGTGTTGACCGACTGAAAAGCACCGAACTTTTGTTTTATCTTCATAATAACCTTAATTGTGATAAAGAATCCTTCAGACTAAACTAATTCCTGAAAAGAGTTGAAAAGTAAATTTTCAACACTTCTGTTTGAATATTTCAAAATATAACTCATCGTGTTTACGATAACATGGAAAAGATACGTAAGGAAGCCTACTTCCTAGTATACCTGTAACTTAGTAGTATGCTGAAAAACTGCTGTTTATTTCCTAGAATTATATTTACGTGTTTTTGTAAGTAACCATGACAAGTTATTTTTTCTTTTATTCTTAACAAAGGCGATATTTAAAAAAAAGTAGAATACCTTTTTTGAAATTACATTTCTCATCAGTCATCACACAGGATTAACTTCAACGATAAGCTATAGCATATTATTATCAGGACTGAGTTGCTTCAGCTCTTCCTTTCGCATTGCCTTTTCCTCATCAACAACCAAAAAATGTCCAGAAACTACAAATTCAGTTGCTCAAGGGAAAGAAAACTAAGATCCGTTTCCCACGATTATCACATCACTATTCATGAACAAATATGGTGCAATTATATGGGGCAATTGTGATAATTAACAAATGCATGTTACTTTTTCCTGGAGTGTATTTACATGTTTATATCTTGTACCCCGCCCATTCATTGGGCACAGTCGTGTTGACCGACTGAAAAGCTACAAAAGACAATATTATAGCCTATATAAAAATCAGTAGTAGCGGTGAAAGATTTCAGCCTATTCCTGTAACAACTTAGACCAGAAACTCATCCTAGCATCAACTCTTACCGCAGCTTCATTATAAACACAAATACGGAACTTTTGATTGCCTGTAGCAGCCTTCCCTGGATACCATAATACTGTACTTCAGAATCGTCAGTTTCTTTTCCCTTGGTACTCTTCCGTACGCATACATAATCATGGAATTTATTTAAATTTGCTATAATATGAACATGCTTAATTAATTAATTAATTAGTGTACCATCCTTTATTTTGCAAAAAATATAATGAATAAAATGAAGAATCTACAAGCAATATCATTTGTAATGTATGTGATTTATATAAAAATTAAATCAATGTTACATATTTCAAATTTTTTAATGTAATATTACATAGAAGAAATGGAAGGAACGCAGATGCCCCACGTGGAACCATCTGTCATCACTGCGGCAAATCGTGTGCCTCCCGCATTGGGCTGTATAGTCACCTCCGAACTCACCAATGAGAGACTTCCGGATTGAAAGGCCAATCTACTCGATATGAGTGTTTGCTATGATGATGATAGATATTACATTAAAATCCTAGCCTTACTCATCAGTATATTGCCAAAATGGATCCAACTATGACATTTTAACGCATGATAACCTAGAAAGTCATCTCGAAATTGACATCTTAATTATTATGAGGTAACCCGTAGTGACATTCTCACTCCGATACTTACGATGAATATATGGGACACAAGAGGGTTATTCTTCCATATTTGTTAAAAAACGATCCGGGAAAAAAATAGCTTATCCTCTTGATGAAAAATGAAAATCCACAGCCTGCTTCCAGTCTCCGACCGGGTCAGGAATGGAATGAATGAAGCCCCCATCTAGCGGCGAGGATATGAACTGTGCCGGCTGCCGAGGCCTGACGCACTCCTCTGGGGCAATGATTAAATGAATGACAGATGAAATGAAATGATAGTGGAGAGTGTTGCTGGAATGACATTTTGACAGGGAAAACCGGAGTACCCGGAGAAAAACCTGTCTGCCTCCGTTCTGTCTAGCACAGATCTCACATGGAGTGACCGGGATTTGAACCACGGACCCAGCGGTGAGAGGCCGGCGTGCTGCCGCCTAAGCCACGGAGGCTTAACTTATCCTCTTGATATTAAATTTAATTTATCGATCAAGTCTTTGATATTTCCAGAGAAATGGAAACTTACTAAAGTCAGTCATATTCACAAGTCGGGTAAGATTTCACTAATTCTTAACTACCGAACAGTACCGGTAGCTACTAAGTTTGCCCCAAACTAACTTTACGAGCAAACACTTCATGAACACATAGGCCTAATGTATTATTCAGGCATACATGCCATTTTATTCACGATTCATAACACGGATTCATCCCTCGATGATCAACAATAACCAATTTTCACGAATCAGGAGTCATCTGGTTTAAATTAAAGGATAACGAGTCGATGTAATATATACAGATTATTGGTAGAGTTAACCATGACGTAGCCTACAACTTACGAAAATGTCCTATTACGGATCATACTTACAGTATGTAAGACGCAACACTTTGTATCATAGAGAAAAGCTCCATTCACCCTCTGGTGTTCCCCTGGGATCGAATCTTGTGCCTCTGTAATCTTATCTTAATTAACCATCTCCGGGATGCCAACATATCATTATTATTATTATTATTATTTGCAAATGTCGTGTAATCGTTTAAATACATTTATTCGTTATGGGATTGTATGCTGCTCCAAAAGATGAAGAAACAATAAATTGGAACAAAACAAATTGTTTCGATTTATAAGTGTCATCCGATTGCATTTACACGAAAACTTTGATATAAAACACCACCATTTCCTATGTAGTTCCCATCTCAAGTCATCTAGGTTTATGGTAGGCTATACTATGAAAAAAAAAGTTATCCTTTTCTCACCGTATTGATCGAATTTTTGAGATATATTCAAAATGCTGGGATTTATAAGAAGATGCACATTTTATTTTAGGAACCTGTACATTGCTAAAGATTGTACAGTATAATGCATTCGTATGAAGTTGACTTGAATTTGGCTCAATAGTTTGGAACCCAAGATGTGCGAATGCTAACTATAGAGTTGAATCGATAAAAAATAAATTCCCTATATTCTTGGAATACAAAAGGACAAATGTATATCCTAAATATGCTAAGCGGGAATGTGGTGGCCCAGTGGTGTGGTCAAGCTGTTGGCCTCTCACCACAGCGGACCGGGTTCGGTTCCCGGTCAATGATGTGAGATTTTCGAAGTGAAACGTCATGTCCAGTAGTTCGGATTCCACGTAAAAAGGAGGTCCCGTGGCTATTGATCGCGAGATTGACGACAACATAAACTACACATTTCCTTTAAAAATGCTAAGCATAATTTATTAATGGAACTTTTTCTTTAAAGACTTTAGAGAAAAGTAGGCAGGTTATTACATTAAATAATTTGATAACATCTTTGATAGACCTTATTTGTCATCTGAATTTGAACTATATGTTCCTTCGCGGTCAATAAGACCGAAACGTATAATATTCCACTGTCCAAGAACCAATACAGAGTAATATAAACATTCGCCTGTATCGAACACATTCAATATCTAAAAAAAAAGAAAAAAAACATGCACACATTTCCATATATCAGACAGCACCTTTTGTTCATTTGTTTTGTAGAGAAATCACTTAATATCATACGCTCCTTATCAGTGACTTTTAACATAATTACAAATGCAATACTTACTAGAATAATATTTAGTCATACGTATTATAAGTATCATTTTATATTAGTGTAAGAAAAATATTAAGTGTAATTCATATTGTTATTTCTCGTAATTAGGTTGTAACCTGTTAGAAGAACTATAAATAAACATACAAATAATTATAAATAAATAAACAAATTAATTTAATGAAATTCAGGCCCACTTTAGTGATGGTTACTAACTAGTGATTGCTTGCTACTCATATAATAATTACTGTAACTTCAAAAGCCCAGTAGTCGCTAAATCATATTTAGACTGACAAAGCAACATTTTATTTACAATCCACCTCGTGGCGTAGTGGCTAGTCTTCTTAGCTGTCAACGCAGAGGTCCAGGTTTAGGAGCTGAGGGCTGTAATGGGATACACTGAGGCTTGTGAGGCAGAACTGGGAAGAGAAGGGTTACATTGTTACTTCAGCCATCCTGGAAGTTGTTTCCTCACTTATGCTTCAGGCAAATGCTGGGATGGTATCTAACTTAAGGCCACGGCCGCCGCATATACAAAACCCGTCCCTAATAAAAATACACACCCTAATACAACCATCACAATAACACAGGTTATTAGACACATTATACACACACCCAAGTGCACGCGGCTACTTGACCACCATGTCCCAAAGCTCCTAAACGAATCACCACCTCCAACAACAACAACAACTCTATTTACAGTACAACAATGGCATAATCTTGAAAGTAGCCTATACTATATTACAGACATGTTAGAAAGAACTAAAAAGCTCATAATAAACACTGGAACTGCAAAAGACCTGTAGGCCACACACCATAATATGATGATCTAGAAAGCAGACGATTGTAATCGGGGGTGGATCTAGGGGAGGGTGACCGCCCAGGGCCCCGCGGTCCGGGGGGGGGGGGGGTCATGGATTGTTTTAAATTTAATTGATTAATTATTTATTTATTCGTTAATTCTCCATAAGGAGAGCGTTATAACACAATCAATTTTCATGTTTAATTCTGGTCCTTCTTTTTTTCCCCAAAAACCTCTCATACACACACACTATGCTTCCTCTGTCTCTCCTCCCTCCACTTCTTTCCCGGTTGTCTCTCTTTGGGAGTCTGCTCAAACATCTTTTGTCTAAGTCTAATTGATTAATTAATTATACTTTTCAAACTAATTTATAATTCATATTCTTTTTTCAGTGCAGCTATGACCTCCCGTGACCGTTTAGCAAGTATAGATTTCAGTGAAATGATGGAAGACTTCATCCGAGAAAAAGAGTCGCAAAGTAATATTTTAATATTTCATAGTTTACATAATCTTCTTCAAGGGGACTTAAGGGTTTCTTTCATATTATTAAAAGAATGTACCGTAGTGTATTCAAAATATTGTAACTATTCTTTATTTTATTATTATTACAAAACTATTTTCCATTTGATTTGATATTTTTTATATTTTCTATTGTTGAGGGCCCAACCGTATCATATCGCCCAGGGCACCGCAAAGCCTGGATCCGGCACTGATTGTAATGAAGCGACTGACAGCCCCTGGACATGAGCTGATTTCATCACTTCCTGGCATGAGATTACCATCTCTCGGAAGCCGGCTCTGTCTTACTTCACCCTGTTTCAAGGACATGACTTTGCGACGATGCGGTATCTGACGGTAACTGCCTGAACTGCCAGCACCTCGACACGGCTAGCATTAGCAACTCAATATGCTGACATTTTCTAAAATCACGATTAAACATATACAGAGTTCTTAATTTGAAAATATGATTCAGTAGCACAATAGAGAAAACTATAAGCTGTCTTGCAGTGGAGTTTGTTTCTGTTTTCAACATCATCTGAAGGCATTGAAGAGGTTAGGAAAATTGCAGTTCAGAACTCTATTTTATATGGAGAATTGTGATTTTAACTACACTTTTTATAACTATCTTTGTATTCCTGTTCGATATGCTTTTGCACCGATGAAAAGTGTATAAAATACTACAGCGGGCTATAGGAACAAAATAATTTTACCTTGTCCCGTTTCTTTATAAAACGTTTCACAAACTTTTCACCCATGTTACAACAAGTGCTGGGCTGGCAGTCGGCCGTTCCCACTCCGGCCGGCTCTTAATAATGGATATTGGTAGGGAAACATCTTTCTATTTTATCATTCGAATTTGAACTTTCCCAATCAAAACCATGAATATTTGTACTATTCTTGAAACTAATATAATTTTCACAGCACTGATTACTCCACAGTAAAATAATAATAATAATAATAATATTAACAATAATATGAAAGTAGTTCCGTGACGATCTAAAGAGCCTAATTTTCTTTATATTTAAGATTCATGCCAATGATTAATCTACATAGACCTATCTAGAATAATGACGAGATTAAGTTGGTAATACTAACTTTTCTATTTAGATTGGAATATATCTGAAGTAATGCATTCCAATACAGCTCTACAGTTGGCAGCCTTGGTGACTCTGAATATATTCTTAGTTCCATATTTTAAGGTACAGAATGCACATACAAAATTGGTTGAAGTCCAATGGATAGTATGGACGTTGCATGCTGTGAAATATTTGATGTATCAGTGCGAGTAAAATCATATTGGCAACATGTCAAGAAGGCGTTTTCAGAATTAATCTGATTTATTCCTATATTTTATAGTGCCAATTTTGGATAAAATTCCATTTCTTAGTATAGAAGTTCAATTTCAACTATTTCCAACTGTGGCTACCAGATGCTTCTGTCACTAACACTGGCGGAGAACGTTGGAACTTGATAGAGCGTTTCTAACTCGCCAAATATAACCTAAAAAGTTTTCTACACACTACCAATTGTAATGGTAGGTGCTTTTACGTGCCATAAATCTATGACATGGGCACGCCTGCTTTATTTCCCCTTCGAAGAAAGGCATACTGAAGGATTTTAACGCTCTTAACCAATCCGACGACTTCGGCCGGGTTTGAACACGCCATCTTGGGCTTAGCAGTTCAGCATGCTATCGACCACGCCACCGAAGCCCCTTATAGAAGTAATACAGGGTGAAGAAATATGCCGTACTTGGAGGTCGTCATGCGACTTCTCATCCAAATGCAAGACAAAAGTTTCTATAGCAAAATCGGAGCGGGTGTTATTTGAAAAGACGAGTATGAAAACGAGAAGCCGGCAACACTGTCGCATCCTGCGGCGGAATGTGTAACATATCACCGTTCCAGCCGTCGTAGCTCACTGAGTAGGCTGCGGTATTATCCAAACCACAACCACCAACGAACTACGGTTCGAATCTACGTCAGGTCGTCGTTTTGTGTGACGTCAGTTCGTGGCTCTGTGAAGATAAGACTGGACTTCAAACGATTTTTCTTTCGTAGTCAGTTTACCCTCCAAGTAGGCTTTTCCCACGGACTCAGCGATAGATCCCACCTTTACCTCCTCTACGGGCAGTGTCCTGGCGCTTGAGAGTGAGTCGGGGGATCCAACTGGGGAGGCGGGACTAGCACCTCACCCAATGCGGCCTCACCTGCAAAGCGAACAGGGGGCCTCATGTGGGATGGGACGGGATGGGAAGAATAGAAAGGATAAGACAAGGAAGAGGGAAGGAGGCGGCCGTGGTCTGACGGTAGGGACCATCCCGGCATTTGCCCGAAGACGAAGTGGGCAACCACGAAAAACCACTTCGAGGATGGATGTGGTGGGAATCGAACCCCATCTACTCATTTGGACCACCCGAGGCTGAGTAGATCCCGTTCCAGTCCTCATACCACTTTTCAAATTTCGTGGCAGCGTACGGAATGGAATTATTGTGCGTATCATAATGGGCAATCTAGTGTATATCATTGGATGCAGACGATGTTACTGGTTTTATTTGTGCCATGGACGAAACTAAGTGGTCGTTTACGTATGTAAGAGGCTCATGTTATGTTTTAATGTTTAAATAAAGGTAACAGAAGGAAATAATATAAGAGATGAAGACACTTTGGACAGAGAAGGTGTTATGTTTGGAAGTATGCCAGGGTAGAGTGGAAAGGAAACCTGGGGCGAAGTGGTCTGAGGACAGAAAGAAGCAACATAGTCTAAGAACGAAGAAATATTGGGAAGAAAACAACAAAGAGTGAAGAATTGAAATTGGTGCGTGGTCCGTAGCGGGTCTCATCGAAATAAGAAAGAAGTAGAGAAGTAACAGCAATGGTAAGACACAGTACACAACATAATGTATTGATTGCATTGTGGAGGTGTACATTGGATACAATTTGAGACTTTAACTGAAGAACTCTTTGACGCGAACGCCATTGAACCATAACCGACCTTCACGGCATACCTTTTCGCACTGAGCTAATGAGACAGCACCGGCACAGCGCAGACTTCATGCGTGCTGTTCTCTCGGCCATGCTGCACGCAGTTACAGCGTTGCCAGAGCCTCGTTTCTTAACTCGCATTTCTATTAAACGTATTGGCGGGACCAGGCCTTCCTAGATAAGCCTTTGCCATGAATTTCGACGAGGAACCGCATGCTGACCTCCAAGTACGGGATTTGTTCTTCATCCTGTATATAGTATATACAACATTATGTATAATATTTGACGCAATCAAAGTTTTTGATATTTCAGAGGAAACCTCTGGTTGGTTATGATAGGATTACTGGTATGCTACTGGTAGAGCGTATGTTAGTACAGTATATGATAATTAGTAAACAATATTTTAACTTCTTCTTCGACATAATTGATTTTTCAGTACGGTATGTTTAGGCTTTAGAGATCATATCAGCAACGGGTTGTGTATCATTCACAGCATTCCAATACGAAATAATTTTTCTTGTAACAATAAATGTACTGTGTGAAATGAAAGGGAACAAAGAGCAAATGCCATTATTCATTTAAAGACAAGACGGAAAATGGCTAAGTTGCTCCAACGCGTAGCCCACTACTCCATGTTGTTTGATGTGGTGGTACGTTTAAATTTACGCTGCGATTTGTCGTCAACGGTATGAATGGCATTATTTACTTTTAAACCAGAATTACACTGCTGTTAATGAATACGACAACCCACCCGGCACTTTCTACTGTTAAAGCGATAGAGAGACTTGAGGTGTCCCACCTGTTATGACGAGACTTCTTGAATTGAGTCATCTCATGAGCACGTTCTGTCCAAGCGGAGCCTCGCTCACAGTAGTGTTGTGCCCAGGTGCGGGAGTGATTAATCTGCCAATGGATTTCAATTTTAAATAAAGGGAGGAGGAAATAGAGAACAGCATTCATAAGAGAAATAGCAAATGGAAGGGGTGACACATAGGTTTTAATATTGTATTAGACAAATGTGTTGTTGATTGTGTTCAATGTTAATAGTTAATTTTCAAGAGGAAGAGTACGTAGTATATGATTAGGCACAGATGTTCATGACCAGAAGGTGAAATTATATTGATGTATGTGTGACAAAATCATCGTAAAATCAGTGTGGAGGTATGTGTCCATGATATACGATCCATCTCCATTGCAAGTGTGAAAGAATTTCTGAGATATGGCCAAACATTTTTAAATATTTTTAAAAAATACAAAAATATATATGTAGAAGCTCGACCCAAGTTGAAGACAAATTGCTGAAATGGCAAGATAGAGACTAAACAGGAGGTGTTCAAGATTAGGACCGGACACATTGCATTAGCCTACTTACTATTTCAAATGCGGTTTACTCTCTAATAACTATATTTTACAGCTTATTCCAGGGGATAATTCACTACATTTATTCATGTTTATTAAAGAGGACGATTGGGAGTTCCACGGCAGTGACGTCTGAACATTATGATAAAGATCGGGAATGTAGACTAGTGATTAGAATTTTGTGTTGGAAGGTTCAAGAAGTATGTTGTTTAGAAAAGTGAGACTTGGCATTTGTTATGCCAATATAACATGAAGTAATCAGATATCATGTTTGAAACTGTAATCTCAGTATAACCCTTTCTTTTATCTGAGTGAAGATTTCTGCTGCCTTTCTTTTCACATCTGATAAACGAATCGCTTTTCAGTGGGTCAGCACATTAACGTGCGAAATTAAATGGGTTGGGGAATAACAAGTATGTATCCCACTTCACCGATGTGGCTCTATCCTGTAAGCCTAGATCAGGACCATCCAGTCATTGCGCTCCGAGAGCGCGGCCGCGCTCGGGGAGCACTGGGCAGTCAGACTAGCGCTCCTTCCCCTACCACCACTACACTGTGGCAGCAAGGAGATCTGAGACACACGGACTATGTTCGTACCGCAATAACTAGATACGTACGCACAGATGCAGGCGACGGCTTTTGTGGCATTGTTGACATCATATTGATAGGGCTGTTTTACCATAATAGGATATATACTGCCATAATATATATGTATACAAATCGAATGGTACTCCGATGCATGGAATGTGTAGGAAACGAACGCAAGTGTTAAGTAAAGAATATTGTGCTTTATTACAAAATGAAATGAGAACATATTAGAGAGGAAAATTCAACAACATTTTACCAATATGAACAGATAGTACAGGCCTTGAGTGACTCTTTCTCCGTCGTTTTTACGAATTTCTAGTTTTGGAGGAAACAATCTTCTCCAAATTGGGTACAATATTTCTGGACACAGCTATTCGTAAACAATTGCGCAAGTTTCTATCACTCATCGTTGCACGATGTTTACTTTTGGTAAGCTTAAGAACTGAAGAGAAGCGCTCATAAATGTACGTTGAGTCGAACATTGACAGAACTTCACTTGCATGTCTTTACAAAAGGGGATATTTTCCTTGCGGAAAGCCACTGTAAAATTCTTCTAAACTTCGTGACATTAGAAAGCGGTCATTAAGACGAACATTGCATTGCAGTTTTCTTAACTTCGTGACATTTAGAAAGAGGTCTTTAAGACGAACTTTGCATTGCAGTTCAATCAGCTCTAATTGAAATAGCTGTGGAACACTGTCTGCACTAATAGAAAATGGTCGAACAAATACATCTAACACCGCTTGGAGTTCTGATAATTCTGAAAATCGCTTGTCAAACTCTTCTTGTATTTGGCGAATTACCTGCAAGTACTCATCAAAGTCGACACCTTTCACTGTTTCAAACGATGGAAAATGTCCTGTGTTCCTTGCACGTAACTGGTTTTCCCGCAAAATCAATTTTCTTGTGAACGCTTCAATTTTTTCCACCAAATCGCAGATGTTGTGCTTTTCGCCCTGAAGCGAAGTGTTCAAATTATTCAGATGGGCAGTAATGTCACATAAAAATCCAAGTCCGCCACCCACTTAGGGTCACGCAAAAGAACTTCGGGCCGCCCTTTCATGTCACAGAATGTATGTATTGCGTTCCGCAAGAAAAACACACGATTCAGCACCTTCGCCTTGCTCAGCCATCTTACTTCTGCATGGTACGGGATATCCGGACACTCCGCTTCGATGTCATCCAAGAACTCTTTGAATTGACGGTGCGTGAGTTCATGGGAGTGAAGATAATTTACCATTCGCACAACTGTTCCCATTACATCTTTGCGCTTGGCGACTTTTGCACAGATTGCCTCCTGGTGTATGAAGCAATGGATCGCCACCATTAGGGTACTACCGTTCTCAGCCATTTTTAACTTTACATATCTGAGGAACCCCATGCGTACACATCGTAAAGCAGGAGCTCCATCCGTCGTTATACTCGTCAACCGCTCCCATTTTAATCCCATTGATTCAAAAGCACCCTCCACAGCTTGGAAAATATCGAAACCGGTAGTGATGACTTTGAGTGTTACCAAGTCGAGGAAATTCTCGGTGACCCGAAGATCGTCATCCACCCCTCGAATAAAAATAACGAGCTATGCTATGTCCGCAATGTCGGTTGATTCGTCGAGGGCGATGGAAAATTATACAAATTTTGCTGCCTTCTCCATTAATTGCTGTTCCATATCAACGGACATATCGTCTATTCTGCGAGCCACAGTTTGAGGAGAAAGAGAGATGTTTTCAAATTTCTCAACTACCTCCGTAGGACAAATACATGCCGCCACGTCCATTAGGCACTCCTTGATGAAATTCCCTTCCGCGAAGGGCTTCCCAGCTTCGGCAATTCGCATCGAACATTTGTAGCTTGCTCGTAAAATCGGTCCACCAACCTCACTCTCCTCTATCTCCTGTCAGACAAAAATACGGCAAGTCACAATTTTAGTGTTCTTGAGATAATTAAATCATTTGTTCATTCCCATTAGTAAGCAAGCATTTTAAAATTAAGGCAATAATACTTACAGGAAAGTGCTGCTTGAAATTTTCTTTCAATTCTTCCAACTTCGATTGCCGACTGGCGTCTATCAAGTCACCGTAATCATCCCTGTGGTTGGCACTGCAGTGCCGTTCCAAATTGTGGTTTTTTTTACTCATTAAATCTCGGTGGCACACTAAACATTTGGCATGCCCTTTATAAGCTGTACAGAAAAATAATTTTTCCCATTCTGCTTTAAAGGCAGCTGCTTCACCACTCCTTATTAGCCTACTTTTCACATTTTGTAAAAATGAGGAAAAAGTACACTTATGAGATCGATCCGGGAGAATGTGAGTCTGTCTGTCTGTCCTTCTGTCTGTCAGGCTGTGTGTGAGTGCCCCCCCCCCCCTCTCCCCTGTCAACTCCTAAACGGCTGCAGAAATCGAAACCAAATTTAGTATGAGTAAAGATGTATACCGGAATATCTCACGCCCATATTTGAAAATGATGTCAGTGCTACCAACTGCTAAAAATCACAATTCACTTTTAAGCTCTACGTTGGATATCTCAGACGTTATGCATGCGAAATTTTCCAAAATTAGCACACACAGGGATAATAACATTCCAGATACATTTTAAGGAGCCCACATATGACAGTGTTGCCAAGATGATTCTAAGCCTGCTGATAAGTCCAATGTTTAAGTACATCTAACATCTATACTATCAATTGGATTTTAACCAAATTTCGTACGTGCTTTGTGTACTATAACAGATATGACTATGCTTATATTTGAGAGCCATTAGCGCTGCCAGCTGTTAATAAATGCGGCTGGCTGCGTGGCTCAGGGGTAATGTTCTCCCTTGCTGAACCCAAGGTTGCAGGTTCGTATCCTGGCGCAGTTAGCTGGCATTTGAAGGTGCGCAAATGCGAGAGAGCCGTGTCAGTAGATTTACTGGCACGTTGAAGATCCCCTTCTGGGCAAAATTACGGCACCCCGGAGTCTCTAAAAGCCAGAGTAGTTAAAAGGGACGTAAAACCAATAACATTATTATTATTTGTTAATAAATGCTCACTCTCTTTATCCTAATACCAATATATCAGAAAGTATGCAAGCCAACAGCTCTAAATTTTGCGCACGAATAGTTCCTGAAATTCTAGATTATTTGGGAGCAACTAATGCACATCAGTGCTGCCAACATAATTCTAAGCCTGTTTATAGGGCCAATTTTTAAATGCATGTAACTTCTATACTAAGAAATGGATTTTATCCAAAATTGGCACTATAAAATATAGGAATAATTCAGATTAATTCTGAGCACGCCTTCTTGACGTTGTTGCCAATATGATTTTACTCGCACTGATACATCCAATATTTCACAGCATGCAACGTCCATACTATCCATTGGACTTCAACCAATTTTGTATGTGCATTCTGTACCTTAAAATATGGAACTAAGAATATATTCAGAGTCACCAAGGCTGCCAACTGTAGAGCTGTATTGGAATACATTACTTCAGATATATTCCAATCTAAATAGAAAAGTTAGTATTACCAACTTAATCTAGTCATTATTCTAGATAGGTCTATGTAGATTAATCATTGGCATGAATCTTAAATATAAAGAAAATTAGGCTCTTTAGATCGTCACGGAACTACTTTCATATTATTGTTAATATTATTATTATTATTATTTTACTGTGGAGTAATCAGTGCTGTGAAAATTATATTAGTTTCAAGAATAGTACAAATATTCATGGTTTTGATTGGGAAAGTTCAAATTCGAATGATAAAATAGAAAGATGTTTCCCTACCAATATCCATTATTAACATCGCCCCCTAGATCATGCGAGTAAATCGAAGTTGAAAAGTTGCACCACACAGTAGTGTTGACACAACGAAATAATTCAAAAAGAATAAAAATTCTGGCCATGGAGAGTCTCGAACCCAGGACCCATTAAGTACCAAGTTAACGCCTTAGCACTCGTACACATTTCACGTACTGTGTAGAATCACAGCTTCATCCATATGGCTAAATGTCGAATGATTTCAGTTAAATCTTAAATACTGACAGAAATGCGTTTAATCAGTCAGTGCCTTTTCCTGTATTCAAAGTAACGGAACTAAATGACTGATTTTCATTAATAATGCCAATGAACTGCAACTATTAATCTCAATCCACAAGTTTCCTCCATCTTTGATTTATTGCAGCTGAGCCAATAAGAACTCGTAATGCAGGTACGAATAACGTTATTGAAGCCTATACCGGAATTGTGCTTGTATACAAGCTTTTACGTTACGATCTGTAACATCTGAACGCTGATGGCCAATGATTGCGGTACAACACATGTGAAATGTCCATAAGCTGAGGGTACTGGTCAGCACAGTATCGAAGCACCTAAGGTAGGATGTTATACATTAGCTATCGTATTTTCTACGTGGTATTTTTAGCTTACTTTTCACTTTTTTTTAATGATGATGAGATAGACTAATGACATCGATCCAGGCAAATGTCTGTCTGTCTGTCTTTGTGTGTCTCCCCCTATCAACCCCTAAAAGACTGCAGTTATCGAAACCAAATTCGGTTTAAGGAAATATCTAAATCTGAATATCTCAGGGACATAATTGTAAATGATTTCAGAGTTACCAACTGCTAAAAATCACAATTCACTTTTAAGCTCTACGTTGGATATCTCAGACGTTATGCATGCGAAATTTTCCAAAATTAGCACACACAGGGATAATAACATTCCAGATACATTTTAAGGATCCCATATATGACAGTGTTGCCAAGATGATTCTAAGCCTGCTGATAAGTCCAATGTTTAAGTACATCTAACATCTATACTATCAATTGGATTGTAACCAAATTTCGTACGTGCTTTGTGTACTATAACAGATATGACTATGCTTATGCTTGAGAGCCATTAGGGCTGCCAACTGTTAATAAATGCGGCTGGCTGCGTGGCTCAGGGGTAACGTTCTCGCTTGCTGGGCCCAAGGTTGCAGGTTCGTATCCTGGCGCAATCAGCTGGCATTTGAGTGTGCGCAAATGCGAGAGAGCCGTGTCAGTAGATTTACTGGCACGTTTAAGATCCCCTTCTGGGCAAAATTACGGCACCCCGGAGTCTCTAAAAGCCAGAGTAGTTAAAAGGGACGTAAAACCAATAACATTATTATTATTTGTTAATAAATGCTCACTCTCTTTATCCTAATACTAATATATCAGAAAATATGCAAGCCAACAGCTCTAAATTTTGCGCACGAATAGTTTCTGAAATTTTAGATTATTTGGGAGCAACTAATGCACATCAGTGCTGCCAACATAATTCTAAGCCTGTTTATAGGGCCAATTTTTAAATGCATGTAACTTCTATACTAAGAAATGGATTTTATCCAAAATTGGCACTATAAAATATAGGAATAATTCAGATTAATTCTGAGCACGCCTTCTTGACGTTGTTGCCAATATGATTTTACTCGCACTGATACATCCAATATTTCACAGCATGCAACGTCCATACTATCCATTGGACTTCAACCAATTTTGTATGTGCATTCTGTACCTTAAAATATGGAACTAAGAATATATTCAGAGTCACCAAGGCTGCCAACTGTAGAGCTGTATTGGAATACATTACTTCAGATATATTCCAATCTAAAGAGAAAAGTTAGTATTACCAACTTAATCTCGACATTATTCTAGATAGGTCTATGTAGATTAATCATTGGCATGAATCATAAATATAAAGAAAATTTGGCTCTTTAGATCGTCACGGAACTACTTGATATTATTGTTAATATTATTATTATTATTATTATTATTATTATTATTATTATTTTACTGTGGAGTAATCAGTGCTGTGAAAATTATATTATTTTCACGAATAGTACAAATATTCATGGTTTTGATTGGGAAAGTACAAATTCGAATGATAAAATAGAATGATTTTTCCTTACCAATATCCTTTATTAACATCGCTCCCCTAGATCATGCGAGTAAATCGAAGTTGAAAAGTTGCATCCTACAGTAGTGTTGACAAAACGAAATAATTCAAAAAGAATGAATATTCTCACCATGGAGGGTTTCGAACGCAGGACCCATTGGATACCAAGTTAACGCTTTAGCACTCGTACACTGCTCACGTCCTATGCATGTTAACAGCTTCATCAATATGGCTAAATGTCGAATGATTTCAGTTAAATCTTCAATACTGACGGAAATGCGTTTAATCAGTCAGTGCTTTTTCCTGTATTCAACGTAACGGAACTACATGACTGATTTGCATTAATAATGCCAATGAACTGCAAATATTACTCTCAATCCACAAGTTTCCTCCATCTTTGATTTCTTGTAGCTGAGCCAATAAGAACTCGTAATGCAGGTACGAATAACGTTATTGAAGCCTATACCGGAATTGTGCTTGTATACAAGCTTTTACGTTACGATCTGTAACATCTGTACGCTGATGGCCAATGATTGCGGTACAACACATGTGATATGTCCATAAGCAGAGGGTACTGGTCAGCACAGTATCAGAGCACCTAAGGTAGAATGTTATTCATTAGCTATCTTATATTCTACGTGCTATTTTTAGCTTACTTTTCACTTTTTTTAATGATGATGAGATAGACTTATGGCATCGATCCAGGCAAATGTCTGTCTGTCTGTCTGTCTTTGTGTGTCTCCCCCTATCAACCCCTAAATGACTGCAGTTATCGAAACCAAATTCGGTTTAAGGAAATATCTATATCTGAATATCTCAGGTACATAATTGAAAATGATTTCAGAGTTACCAATTGCTAAAAATCACAATTCACTTTTAAGCTCTACGTTGGATATCTCAGACGTTATGCATGCGAAATTTTCCAATATTAGCACACACAGGGATAATAACATTCCAGATACATTTTAAGGAGTCCATATATGACAGTGTTGCCAAGATGATTCTAAGCCTGCTGATAAGTCCAATGTTTAAGTACATCTAACATCTATACTATCAATTGGATTTTAACCGCATTTCGTACGTGCTTTGTGTACTATAACAGATATGACTATGCTTATACTTGATAGTCAGCAGGGCTGCCAACTGCTAATGAATGCTCATTCTCTTTCTTTATCCTAATACCAATAAATATATCAGAAAGTATGCTAGCCAACACCTCTGAATGTTGCACACGTATGGTACCTAAAATTTCAGATTAACTTCGAGTAACTAATGTACATCAGTGCTGCCAACATAATTCTAAGCCTGCTGAAAATGCATGTAACTTCTATACCAACAAATGGATGTTAACCAAAATTGGCACTATTAGATAAAGTATTATTTCAGATATCGCCTCCGTAGCGTAGCGGTCAGCATGGTTAGCTGCCGCCCCGGAGGTCCTGGGTTCGATTCCCGGCTCTGCCACGAAATTTGAAAAGTGGTACGAGGACTGGAACGGGATCTACTCAGCCTCGGGTGGCCCAAATGAGTAGAGGGTGTTCGATTCCCCTTCAGCCATCCTCGAAGTGGTTTTCCGTGGTTTCCCACTTCGTCTTCGGGAAAATGCCGGGATGGTACCTTCTTCAAGGCCACGGCTGCCTCCTTCCCTCTTCCTTGCCTATCCATCCTACCCATCCCTTACCATCCCTCATGAGGCCCCTGTTCGCTTTGCAGGTGAGGCCGCCTGGGCGAGGTGCCAATCCCACCTCACCAGTTGTATCCCTTCCGATTCGATGTTCCTAGCTCTAGGACACTGCCCATAGAGGCGGTAGTGGTGAGTTCCCTCACTGAGTCCGTGGATTCCACCAACCTGGAGGGTAAACGACTAAAAATAAAATAAAAATTGGCGTGAATCTTAAATATAAAGAAAAGTATGCTCTTTAGATCGTCACGAAACTATTTCTCCTTATTCTTAATATTATTATCTATTGTGGAGTAAACATAGACTATTATTGAGGTATGAAAATATTAGTATACTTTCACGAATAGTACAAATATTCATGGTTTTGTATGGGGAAGTACAAATTTGAATGATAGAATAGAATAATTTTCCCTTCCAATATCCATTATTAACATCATCTCCGTAGATTATGCGAATAAATCGTAGTTGGAAACTCACAAGGAATGTAGTGTGAATGCAACATAATAATTCAAAAAGAATAAAAAATTTGGCCCTAGTGCGTCTCGAACCCGAGACTCATTGGACACTAAGTTGCAGCTATAGCACCCGTACACTTCTCACTTTGTAGCCTAGCTCATAGTTACGTAACTTCATGCGTATAGCTAAATGTCGAATTATTTCAGTTAAATCGTAAATACTGACAGGAATGCGTTCAATCAGTCAGTGCCCCTTCATGTATTCAACGTAACGCATCTTAATGACTGGTTTGCATTAATAATGCCAATGAACTGCAAATATTACTCTCAATCCACAACTTTCCTCCATGTTTGATTTCTTGCAGCTTAGCCAATCGGAACACGGAATGCTGCTGCGAATAACGTTATTCAAGCCTATACCGGAATTGTGCCTGTATACAAGCTTTAACGTTATAATCTGTACCATTTGTATTCTGATGGTCAATGATTGCGGTACAACACATGTGATATGTCCATAAGCAGAGGGTACTGATCAGCACAGTATCGAAACACCTAAGGTTGGATGTTATACAGTAGCTATCGTATATTCTTCGTAATATTTTAGCCTACTTTTCACATTTTGTAAAAATGAGGGAAAAGTAGACTTATGGCATCGGTCCAGGCAAATGTCTGTCTGTCCCTCCTAGACGGCTGCAGTTATTGAAACCCAATTTGGTATAAGTAAAGACCTATATTTGAATATCTCACGGGCATTTTTGAAAATTATTTTAGTGCTAGTAACTGCTGAAAATTCACAAGTCACTTTTGAGCTCTATGTTGGATTTATCAGACGTTATGCAATCGAACCCTTCCAAAATTAGTACAGATAGAGATAATAACATTCCAGATATATATTTTAGGTAGCGCATATATGACAGTGGTGCAAACATGATTTTAAGCCAGCGGATAAGTCCAATGTTTAAGTGCATCTAACTTCTAACTATCAATTGGATTTTATCCGAATTTCGTATGCGCTATTGTTACTATAACAGATATGACTATGCTCATACTTGAGAGCCAGCAGGGCTGCCAACTTCTAATGAATGCTCATTCTCTTTCTTTATCCTAATACATATATATAATAAAGTATGCAAGCCAACAGCTCTAAATTTTGCACACGTATGATACCTGAAATTTCAGATTAATTTCGAGTAACTAATGTACGTCAGTGCTGCCAACATAATTCTAAGCCTGCTGAAAATGCATGTAACTTCTATACCAACAAATGGATGTTATCCAAAATTGGCACTATAAAATATAGTATTATTTCAAATTAATTCTGAGCACACGTGCATGACTTTGTTGCCAATATGATTCTACATACACTGGTAGATCCAATATTTCATAACATGCAACGTCCATACTATCCATTGGACTTCAACCGAATGTTATATGTGCATTATGTACCTTAAGAGATGGAACTAAGGATATATTCAGAGTCACCTAGGCTACCAACTGTAGTGCTGTATTAGAATATTTCAGGTATATTCCAATCTAATTAGAAATGTTAGTAGGCCTATTACCTATTAAATTTTGTCATGGGAAAAGGCACCTACTTTATTATTGCAATGTGCTCAAATATTTCATATGACCCTTCTTTGTACACACAACAAAAAAAGTTTTGCATCACCTCGGTTCCAAGAGTTCCGGAACCGTTAAATACAAAGGGAATAGAGATCAACACAAACAACATTTCAGCTCGTTTTATTGCTCATGAGACCCACACATTGCATGTTGTACCATCATACAGCTAGACTTTCAGCATTTGTGGTCCAGATTGCAGTACACACCACTACCTCTAATACCCAGTAGCACGTCCTCTTGCATTGATGCATGCCTGTATTCGCCGTGGCATACTATCAACAAGTTCATCAAGACACTGTTGGTCCAAATTGTCCCACTCCTCAACGACAATTCGGCGTAAATCTCTCAGAGTGGTTGGTGGGTCAAGACGTCCATAAACAGCCCTTTTCAACATATCCCAGGCATGTTCGATAGGGTTCATGTCTGGCGAACATGCTGGCCACTGTAGTCGAGCGATGTCGTTATCTTGAAGGAACGCATTCACAAGATGTGCACGATGAGGTCGAGAATTGTCGTCCATGAAGACAAATGCCTCTCCAATATTCTGCCGATATGGTTGCACTATGGGTCGGAGGATGTCATTCAGGTATCGTAAAGCCGTTTCGGAGCCTTCCATGACCACCAGTGGCGTACGTCGGCCCCACATAATGCCACCCCAAAACATCAGGGAACCACCACCTTGCTGCACTCGCTGGACAGTGTGTCTAAGACGTTCAGCCTGACCAGGGTGCCTCCAAACACGTCTCCGACGATTGTCTGGTTGAAGGCATATGCGACACTCATCGGTGAAGAGAACGTGATGCCAATTCCGTGGGGTCCATTCAGCATGTTGTTGGGCCCATCTGTACCGCGCTGCATGGTGTCGGGGTTGCAAAGCTGGACCTCGCCATGGACGTCGGGAGTGAAGTTGCGCATCATGCAGCCTATTGCGCACAGTTTGAGTTGAAACACGACGTCCTGTGGCTGAACGAAACGCATTATTCAACATGGTGGCATTGCTGTCAGGGTTCCTCCGAGCGGCAATCCGTAAGTAGCGGTCATCCACTACAGTAGTAGCCCTTGGGCGGCCTGAGCGAGGCCTGTCATCGACAGTTCCTGTATCTCTGTACCTCCTCCATGTCCGAACAACATCGCTTTGGTTCACTCTGAGACGCCTGGAAACTTCCCTTGTTGAGAGCCCTTCTTGACACAAAGTAACAATGCGGACGCGATCGAACTGCGGTATTGACCTTCTAGGCATGGTAGAACTACAGACAACATGAGCAGCGTACCTTCGTCCTGGTGGAATGACTGGAACTGATCGGCTGTCGTACCCCCTCCGTCTAATAGGCCCTGCTCATGCATGGTTGTTTATATCTTTGAGCAGTTTTAGTGACATCTATGAACAGTCAAAGGGACTGTATCTTGGATACAATATACACAGTCAACGTCTATATGCCGGAGATCTGGGAACCGAGGTGATCCAAAACTTTTTTTGATGTGTGTATAATGTGACTAATCCCACACAACGTCGCTCTTTCTACATCACATTTAGTAACAACGTTATGGCCCTCTGTTCGAGCTGTTTCCTTAATAACGTTCTTGACGGAATATACATAATTTCTTGTCATTATGATTGGATTTGATTAATAATAAACAAGAAATGGGAATAACATTAATTTGTAGAACTCAATTTTAGCCGTCTTTTAAACAACGTTATCGTCGGTAGTACTCACAATTTTGTTCCTTAAAGATTGGGTAAGACAAATAACGAAAACCGGCGAATAACGTTTTTATGAGGAACTTCCTTTACCCGCCTTTCGAATAACGTTATTGTCAGCAGTTCGTTCAATTTCGTTCTTCGACATCAGGTTGAACTAATAACGAAATGATGCCAATAACGTTATTCAGTTATTCACTATGTGAGCCACCCTCCCAATAACGTTATTGGTAGGGACCGGAATAATAGCGTTCTTCAATTCGGTTACTGAATTTAACGTTATTGTGATAGTATATGATAAATACGGTATTCTTGTGGAAACGAAGTAATTCGTTCTGTAACGCATTTACCTAAATGCACTCATGGAGTTTTCCGGTACATTCCCTAATTACGTTACGTTATGGTTACGGTTAAGTTATCTAGCCCTGGTCTTTTGTGACCTGGCGCAAATTTATTTTGTTGGACACCTTGGATGCCACATTCCTTGCCGTTAGTCTGAGGTCAGTAACATTGTAGTGAAAGGTGTTCATTGGTAGAAAGAGCGATTATTGTCAAGCGGTGCATGTGAGAGAAGCCCATAGTTGATTTGTTTTGTAATAATTGGTAGGATGGTGCCTAGGTGTTTCATTTAGCTACTGGGCACATAGTAATAATTAGCTCCGGGTACTTATTGGGTGTATAACATTTGTTTCATAACCTGTGCTAGTGTGGTATATATGGATTCTTGTTTATTGTTTTGGTAACATATTCTGTGAAGCTAAACTGTATTTATTTTCAATAAAATATCATTCAAGAGTTTACTGCTTTTCAGTAGCTCTAGCAGCCTTAACCTCCCTATGAAGGCTTCCAAAAAGATGGTATATTGGTTTCACGGCCAGTTTTAGTTCTCGCAGTCAAGTGGTGCAGTTGCAAGGCACTGCATAAGGGAGGTAGCGCGCAGTTCGTTACTCCAGTGGGGGTCCGGGCGGGGACACCAAGAGCCCGCCGATGAGCCAGCTTGGTGTCCTAGGCGAAACCCCACACAAGACACGACACAAACCTAGAAGAATTGCTGAGTTTTAATTTCTCTGTTTGTTATTTCTTCTGTCTTAATTTCACACTTTTCTAAATCCCGGTGAACTTCTTTAACCCTCGAGACTAGAATCCTTTTGTCTACCTGGAAAGTGAGAAACTTGTTGGCGAGCCTTTCTACTTTCCATCTTTTAACTTGTCCATATAAAGTCAATATCGTCTTCATCGTTTAGTACTGATATTTTCAAATCTTTCGTGCAATTCTCGGTTTGCTCTCAAGTGGAAGGTAAATTTATCTGTTGCTTTCCTGGGTCCAAGGAACTTTCTAAGAAACTTCCTTTTTTTCTTTCTTTCTTTTCCAATTCTGATAGTCCTTTCTCAACTGCATTATTATTATTATTATTATTATTATTATTATGACAATTAACAGTTGCTTTAAGGACCTAACATCTAGGTTATCAACCTCTAATTGTATGAGTATTGCGAAAATGCGAAAATTAAAAAAAAATAATAACTACATTTAAAACTAACTACGGACTAACTACTTACGATTAACTCACGTACTGAAAGAAGAAAACGACGAAAAGCAGGGAATAAGGAAAATAAACGACAGCAGAAGGAAATGCCATCAACCCTCGAAAAATAAGATCTGAGAGACTTGAAAAGAAGAGCTATGAAAGGCAGATAGCAAAACATAAGAAGAGAGAGTACGCCTGAAAGTCAATGTAAGAAGGGAGAAACGAATCCAGCTCAGGAATCCCAATGAAGGTCGACAGGAAAGATAAAAGTGAGGAGCCCGTTACAAAGAAGTACAAGCAATACTGGAGTCAGCTGAGGTCCCGTTTTCACCAACTCATGTCCCACAGGTCGTGAGCCCTTGGGGGGATTTCGTAAACCAGCGGATCGCAACATTTAAATTGCGAATAAAGGCCTACGTAATTCATTCGGGATTCTATCGTATTTTGGTTCAGTAAATGAAGTAACATTGGTAGGAAGACGCCTTTATCTAATGTGATTTTACCATCTTCTATATATTTAAAACGCTAGGGTGATTTTCGCCGCGAGATTGAGAGAACGGCTGAACCGATTGACGTCGTAAAGCACTCTGACGAAAGATCTTGCCCTGTAGAATTGCAGAGTGTCTTTAACAGGAAAATATACATTAAGGTATATTTTCAAATTATTAAAGAAAAAATATATTTGTGGCTCTCGCACGTGCGCAAAATGGCTTTCCCTCACGAGAAACATGGCGGATCAAAGATCCTCTGCCTCTGACTGTGATCTCTGATTATAATAATAATTTTAAAAGGGGGGGGGGGGGGAGGATATTGTTTATGATGTTTCCACGATATAAACTGGAATATATTCACAAAATAAAGGAAATATTGAATAACTTAAACTGGCAGCTGAGGGTGTATGCTGTTTATATTGCGCTCCTTTTCCACTGTCTGGGTGGCTTGTGGTTAATTCCTCTGGCTCGTGGACAGGGTGTCTGTGACGTCTTCATGTACAAAGAAACCAAACACTGGAAACAAATAGAATAAACAGAAACAAGTATGAAGGTGGCTCAGGGGCTAATGTTGCATACCATGATTCTATTATGCATTGTCGAAGGAGATCGAATCTCACCTCAGATATGTAGTTTTTATTTCCGTATTCTTCTTTCTTGCTATTAGTATTCCGTTATCAAAACCTATTTTACTTTTATCATTCCCGTAAAGTAACGAATTCTCCGCGATTTACGTTGCCATATAGCCTACTTAAAGAAAAATGTAGTATTCCAGTCACTCGCATGTGCGTAAAATCGCTTTCGCCATGAGAGACAATTAGCGAACATAATTCAATTGAAGAGCTTTGACATCGTGGTCACTCAGCCCCGTGTACTTTGGTGTGCGTGTAATATTCTCTCTCATAACCTGTGTTATGGCTGCATTAATGTGTGCATCTGACACTATGATTGGGATTGGGAAGGAGACGGCCGATATCTTAAGTAACGAACCTTCCAGGTATTTGCCTGGAGTGGAAGTGGGAAACAACAAAAATCATATCCAATGGTTGAGGTTGGAATCGAACCCACCTACCCTCAGTTTTACCTCTAGAGGTTGAGGGCGCTCCGTTTCATCCTTCAGGCCAGAATTAAATTTCTTGGCAGAGCAGAGAATCGAACCCGGATCTCCGTTGTGATAGCCAAGAATGTAGCCTTAAGAGTGGGCTTCCCTGTGTAAACACGATTTTTGACATTCACGGGACCATTACGGTGTCTGGCGAAGTGTGCCTCTGCTCCCCAGCATAATTTACTGCCATAGAACCCCAAAGGATTGTACCTATACCAGGTGATGGAAATTGCTTATTTAGAGCAGTTTCGTACTGTTTATATAAAAATAAATAACGTCATCGTGTGCCGCGTTTGCAAACTATTGCAAAAATTGTTGCTGGCAGGGATATTTATCAGGATTTTATTACTGGCGATCTGTCTCATCGCATTCTCCTCAGCAACCAACTTGAGCATGAAAGTCTCTGGACGGTGAATACACTGGTCATGTTGAACTTTGGTTGGTTGGTTCCTCAGTTTAGGGTCTGCGACAACGCGGTCATGGAGCCCCGTGTACTTTGGGTGTGTGTAGAATCTGTCTGATAACCGGTGTTAATTGTGATGACTGTATTAGTGTGTGTTTCTGTTTCTTAATTCAAGTAAGGACTGCAGACTTGGAATTTTTCAATTAGTTCCTACTTTTGCCGCCAAATGTCACCGTCAACAACTACTAGTTCAGAACTTGGCTACTAGACGCCACCGCAGTCGGCTTCTGGCGACGAACGTAGGAACATGAGCGTTGTTTAAATTTTTTACCTATTTAGCTTCACACAGGTGTAATTAGTGGAAGGTTCTTTAACATGCCATAAATCTATGACATGGGACCGTCGGCTTTACTTCCCCTCCGAAGGAAGGCATACTGAGGGATTTCAAGGCTCTTAAAAATCCGACGACTTCGGTCGGGTTTGAACCCGCGTTTTTGGGCATAGAAACTCAGCATGCTACCAACTACGCCACCGAAGCCGCCATGTTGAACTTTATTGTATAAGCTAATTGTTTGTTGATTATTTGTTTAGTGTACATAACAATGAATGTAACCACGCTGTAGTTTTTGAAATGGAAGTATTATTTGCCATTTAATCATTAGCGGCTCCGTTGATATAGTCTTATTGAATACGACGTTAATTTTGGGAGAAATGCTTTTATAAAAAACCCGTTCGACGTAAAGGAACATTGACCAGTCGTACGTAAACTACAAATAGACGCAAAATTGTGAGAAATCGGACAAAATACGAAGCCACTTTTAAAATCCAATATAAATATGCCATTTTAGGAACAATTCCAGATATTTTGCCGTACAGTGTAGGGTCCTTGACGAACAAACACAAATATTGTTCTGCATTGTATTTCTCTTGCGAGAAGTCAACGCTTGGTTACTTTGGCCTTCGCTGCTGTAATGGTAGAATTGATCTGCCAGAATATAAGATACCTGACAGCAGGGGCGGTGCATCATTAAGGGCTGAATGGGCCCTACCCACCCAGGGCCGTTAGGCAGCATTGCAAATAATTTGTTTAATTAATGACCTTTAATATTACTTTAAATTGCAGATACTCAACTTAAAATAAGTGTTCTACCCTTCGAGAATCTCTAAAAAGAATTCATTATACACTAAAAGACCCGTGCTGCCCCGCAGCATTCACTTCAACAATCCTACAACACTTCTGTCCATATGACATTTGCATGTCTTCATGCTAGTGACCTGAACAGACATTTACGGTACCGTCGCTTTTGGGTAAATGATGAAGTAGACTTCTGAGATCAAATGTGTGGGTGTCTGCCTGTCCTCTCTGCGTGTGTCCCACTATTTACTCTGCGGAAGCTTAAACGGCGCACGGACGTCAGGCCGAGGTGAACAGCTAACTCCAAACACATAAGCTATACTCTTCACTGAAGAATTGACTCGACACGACTCGGCAGTTTGATGCTGGCTGATGCTAGGGTGATAGGTCGCTCGGAAGCTCGTCAACTCACTCTGAAGCTAGTAATTTAAATTTCCACTGAATGGAGATTGCTGGAAGAAACGAAAACGGAAAAACACTTACAGTGGTCGATGTGAGAGCTGTCGCGGACTTTGTTGCAGAACTTTTCATGCTGAACAATTCTCAGAGAATATCGATTTTTTTAAAAGACTCATGGACGTTAGGTTTTTCTTCAACTCAATTCACTGAAATCGTAAATGCTCGGCTTCTTTTGGTCATAAATAAATGTTTTTCTACCTAATCCTTCATCGAGAAATCCTTTACAGAATGGTGAAAACCGCATCAAAATCCATCAAGTTGCTCCCGAGATTACCCGTTACATCCAAGAATTGGGAACTTTGTTTTATACTAAGTAGATAGAGATATCCACACAATTTAAGGCTACAGCGGTACAATTTGGTGTTTTGTCTAGTTATGAACAATGGTATAAATTTAAAATAAAAGATGGGTCTCTTATATTTGAATTTAGAGATGTAACTCTTGGTTAACTTATAGAGGTGTGCAAATTAATAGAATTAAATAAATAATTTTAATTAGTCGTAATTACTTTTATTCAAAATCATTTTATTGACCAACTTCTTTTGTTGTCCTACTTAGTAGTGTTTCCTCTCCCGTGGAATTACACCTTTTCCCATAAGGAATTGCGTCTGGAAACTTTCAGATGATTGGATTCCGAGGGATATCAGAGCTGGGTCCATTTTCAATTTTTCATTGACTTTAGAATTCAAGTCAGGTGATTTCAATGCATATTTAATGAATCATTGAATAGTTCAATAGCGTTCATCAGTTAAAAGACCCCAAATCCCTCCGCTCTAAATTGACACGTAAAGTAGAGTGAAGTAATAAAAACGAAACGTGTGGCATTTTGCATTTGCAAGGCTCCTCTGTTAGTGGAAATTCTAAAAAATCATTTTAATTTGAGTTTCCTAAATGAAAATATAATTAGGAGTCTTGGTTAAACATTTGAAGTAATTTCATCGCCTTGTAAACATACTTAGTGCATTAAACCGTGAAAAGTAAAAATGCAATTTTGGAAAACTGACATCGAATCTAATAATTTGCACATCTCTGTAAAGACAGCTATCGCCTCCACCCCTACAGATAGAATAGTAAGTAAAGGCGATTGATGAGAAATGAAAAGATAACTCACACAGAAGGAATTAATATTTATTAAGCTGTAAATTTGATTGAGTATATGTTTGTTATAGAACTGAGGGAATGAAATAACAGTATGTAGGATAGTAATCACCGATGTAGGAAATTTTTTTACCATTACCACAGGACAGTTATCGTATTAGGGATGCGGGTGTCCTTGTATAATTGTTATTTAATCTGTGCCCCGTTTTCTGAGGTCTGTGCTCCTCCGCAACATTCGTTTCAAAATTCTAATAGTACTTCCTTCCATTCGACATTTGCTGTTCGCTTGCCTTTTTGTTCTATTTGAACTTTGACGTCATGAAAGGATTTTGCTCGCGATAGTGCGGCATACAGTAAAGTTGTCCGTGGCTAAACACCGGTTGAGGTAAATAAATGCCTACTTGATCTAGTGTTTGACATTGAGCTTTATTGATAGTTATACAAAAAGCCAAACGTACTGGAAACTGCCTCCTTTTGAAGGAAAATGGCATAGAAGTATCTGATGGCGTAAGGTGAAGGCGAGGGAGTAGGACATGGTTTCCAACATTTACGCCAGTAATAATTTCCAGGTGTAAGCAATTGTCATGCATCTTCCAAACCAACAGTCTAGTACCGTTCAACAGATCTTAGATAACATTAATATTTCTCAACAAAATCACAATTGAGCCTTCTTTTAGTCGAAGGATATGAGGTGGCAATCCACTTATGCCTATGCTGTCTAAAAGTTCTATTGGGAATTGTAGAAGTTCACTCTCATCTTCAGTAATCAAATTATTCACACTGATGTACGTTCTCGATGATCCTGGGATTAGGTCTAAAACTTTGTCATTGATTTCTTTACAAGGTTCATTTTTAGGTGCTAAAATCGCTATTTCTGAAAAGCGTGAAATATTTTTCAGCGTGGGACTAATTCTGAATTTTCTCCATCGACGTGAGGGTATTCACCGTTACCAATTTGTATCAAGAAGTTTGCAAAGTCACGTTGATCTGTATCCGCTCACATATTTTTGTTGAGTTAACAAATTTTGAATATGGCCACAAAGGAGAGAACCTTACTGGCATTTGGACTGATGCTGCTTTAGATGCGTGAGGCACAACAGGCAATACCTGCCTAAAATCTCCACCTAATATGATAATTTTTCCCCCGAAAGGCACGTCGTTATTCATGATGTCCTTGAGCAACCGATTTACACACATAAACGCGTGATTATTAGCCATAGAGGCTTTATCCCAGATGATAAGTTTTGCTGAACGAATATAAAAAGCTTCCTTGCTGTTAACTTTTATTCCTGATACAGTGTACAGTGCGCCGGGGTCCATGCAACAGAAACTACATTTAACCCCAAATTTGTGCAACTGTGAATCAAGCATTGGTAAAGAAATGTTTTCCCGGTGCCCCCTGGACCGTAAATGAAATATGCATTACTCGTCCTTTCATTGTATTAATTGAGCATACAACCTATAAGGACGAATGATGAAACGAAAGAAGACAGTTTGTAGCTGGTGAGACCAAAGACTATATAACATAAAGATCGGATACACAATACAAATTGGCGGTTCCAACATTCGACTGTAGTGGCATCTTCGTGAAATTAGTTGTCTTTCGTATACAGTATTTCTTGTCATTCAAACAGATGTTGACATGACAGTGTCATTAGCAAAATGACTGCTGATTGTGAATGAGCATTTCAGTCTCAAAATAATCCATTCTTTGAGAAGTTTTAATAAAATTATGTGAACAGAATCCCCTTCTACTTATTGTTTGAATATATGCGTCATTAGCGCCCGAGTGGAACAGGTAGAAGTTAACGATATCATGTATGGAGGATACATGCGACATTAGCGCCCGAGTGGAGCAGGTAGAAGTTAACGATATCATGACGTAATCAGGGAATTCTCTGTTAATATCAAGTTAGATTTATTATTGGGGCGGCGTTGAATGTCATGATACAGTGTTAGTCGTTGTCGCCTAGCGACAATATGTCCGTCAAGTCATTCGATTCCATTTTTGTGAGACCTTGAAGGAAGTAATATTCGGAATTATTTTAATACTAGAATGATATAATCAAGTAAGGTGGGTATCAATCGACGGTGCTTGACAGGCATTACATTTTAAGACAACAAACGTCGTCGTAGCACAAATACTTCCCGAGATATTTCAGTTTTAGTAAAGGGTGAAATTTTTTGAAAATTATTTTAAAATATACGATAACTCATCCCTAGCTTAAGATCCTGACAGTCTCGTACGGTGTATCGTCATAGCAAGGGCCGCTTGACAGAAAGTCCCATGTACAGTATATGGCTTGATGGGCCAGGTGAGGAAACAGTGGACACAGCACAGTCTTGCACGCGAATTCCTCAGTGCTATGAAGCGTATTTTCTCTCTTTTCAAGGGCCAGCAGATTGGGCCCATAGCGTTGCTTTGAAGCGAAATAGAAGATCTCTCCATTTCACTTCCTGCTTCTGTTTCTGTTGAACCGGACTACAGGAGAAGGGTCCACCCCACCCAGGTATTCTGCTATTGTTCGCAACTTGCTGACATTAGCCATACATATATTTATACATTTTCAGTTGTCGGATGTTCCAAGTACAGTACAGGTGTGTTAGCGAGTTCTGTGGATGAAGTTAATTTCTACTGTATAAATGGTTTTTTTTTTAATTTATTGCACGGTACGTAGTTATTTAATATGTCCATTGTATGCGACATAGGAAAATGAAAGTGGAATTTTTATTAACAAATCTATTTTCTGCTATAGCTCTGAACACAAATTTAGAAATTAAAAAATTAGGACCTCATGAACCAAGCTGATAGATAAATTTGCTCCATCCAAGCACAGGAGAGAATATATTTACAAATAAGGTTATTGGTTTTACGTCCCTTTTAATTATTTTCAAATAAGGAACAATGGGAGTACAGTTTTAATGCATGAACTATTTATTAAAACTTGTTTGAAATGTTGTGTTGTGTGGAATTATGATAATGGCAATATTGGCAACAATAAATGCCAAATATAAAACAATATTTAACATGAAACAACAATAGTATCATCTGGCCCACCCTAGGATTTTAATCAGGAGCCGCCCCTGCCTGACAGGCTGAAACAACTTTTCACTGGAGATGATATCTCGAGGAATTTCAGAGAGAATATTCAGCAGTACAACAATGCTACGTCCTTTGTTTCCTTTGGTGGCAATGATACCGTGCCACATGAATACGGCCCATACTGTTTTAAACATTCAGAAATATCACATATTCCAAAAATATAAGCAACGGTTCTTACGGCAAATATTAGACCCGTGAGAAGCTAATCAATTCACATCTCTAAATCAAGTGAATTCATGCGTCAGGGTGGGCACATTTCTCAATTTAAATAATATTCTGCAGGAGCATAAGTCCTACATTCAACATTCAAAATACCTTTCAATTTAAAATGAGAGTTCAGTGTCTAGATAAAATTAAATTGTAATCCAGCTGACGATATTCGATTAGCATGACTCATAATGGGATGAAGCCCCAATGGCAAATGTTCATTCATTAATGAATCGACTTCTAAAATATATTATACGTAATGTCAATATTCTTTTTTGTGGGAAAGCTATTGCTCTTGGAGGAGACTTCAGGTAGGTTTTGCCTGTTGTGCCGCATGCTTCTCGCCAAACAGTTATTCACAATTGTAGTAAAGACTCTTCTCTCTGGCCATTCTCTAAAATACGTTGCTTACATAAAAACACCTAAACCAAATGAAATGGAAAGTCTGATTTTTTGCTACAAGTTAACGACGATTACCCCTCTGTGGATGGTGAGGAATCAAATGTTATTGAATTACCAGCCAGAATTCCAACTCATGATGATGTCGATATCGTGACAGAGATTTACGGCGAAACATTCAATTCTGCGAAGGACATACTAAGTTTCTCGAAAGTTTGCATTCTTACACCAAAAAATGAACATTGTAATGAAATTAATTTTGAAGTCATTGAATTTATCGTGTAGGACTACCAACTCCAAGCTTGCAGGTTCACTCCTGACCGTGGTAAGTGATTTTTGAAAGGCGACAAAAATCTCGGCACACACGGTATATGTCGTCGGCATGTTAAATAACCCATTTGAATTCAATAAGCCGTGTTCATAATGGCAAAATTAATCTCGGGATTTTTTTGCCAACAGAAACTTCCTCCTTTCTCTACAAGAAAGCACTATAGTGTCAAGGAGCTTGGCATACTTTATGACAATCAATAAAGCTCAAGGAGAAATTCTGGACCGTGTAGGTCTCTATTTGCCTCATCAAGTTTTCCAGTTATATGTTGCAAAGTCGATCTTTCTTTGTGATCATACAAAGAATGCTTATGAGAAAACCCTTCTGTAAATATTTTCCCAATGACCGTCATGTTTTGACGGGTTTCTACTAGTTTTCATTTAAAACTATTTGTACTTAGTCTGTTCTTGAATGGCAAACGGATCGTCTTAACACCATCTCTTTTTTCCAGGTAGGTGTCACACCAGTATCAAAGGGAAACTACGGGATAATATCAACAGGTGGTCCCTACCTTATGTAAGTAGCCACTGTGTGGATTTTTCAAAATAATTCCGTGAAATGCTAGTCGATTTATTGTAAGAAAGAAGAACATAACAATGTAGAGTGATGTTGTTGTTGTTGTTGTTGTTGTTTTTGTTGTTGTTGTTGTTGTTGTTGCTGTTGTTGATGATGATGATGATGATTATGATGATATAAATGTTGCTTTAAGGGTCCTAACATCTAGGTTACCGGCCTTTAATTGGTTGGATGATATGAAATGAATATCAAATTAATGAAAAGTAGAACTAAAACTACATCCTGGCTTACTGTACATAGTAGAAAAACAAGAACGACAAATGGAAAAAGGGAATCACGGATATAAACAAGTAGTCCCGTGAAGAACTATACAGCCTATTTTCATATAACCTACTTAGGCTATGTTAATTGCCTCTATCTACATACAAAATTTCAGTTTGATTGCTGTAATAGATTCGTAGATATTGAGAACCGACTAAATATTACGGATGGTCGCCTTGTTGGATTTTATATACGTAGGTCCTAGAGTTATGTACTGTTACATGAAGATTATTGTGTACGTGTAGCATTCAAACTTCAATCGCATAATTAGGACAAAAGAAGTAAAAAAGGAGATTTTAAAATTTCGCACAGCTGCCATCTTGTGGTCATGGAAACAATTGAAATATATTAGATGCCAGTGGATTAACATTCGTATAAGGATTTACTGTACCAAGTTTCACTGCACTCGGATGCTTAAATTGCGAGAAACGTCCATGTGAATATTTATACTTCGCGTCGCTGCCATGTTGGATTTGTGATCACCAGGTTATTTAAAGTCTTAAGGTGAACTTAAGTTCATAGCCCCTAAGAACATAAAAAGATCAGTTTGATTGCTATAATAGATTCGTAGATATTCAGAGCCGTCTAAATATTTCGGATGGTCGCCATGTTGGATTGTTAAATGTATAGGCCATAGAGTCATGTACCATTAAAGGAAAATCATTGCGTAGGTTCATTATTCAAACTTTCACATCGATCGCATGATTACGACACAAGAAATAAAAACTTAATTTTAAAATTCGCAAAGCCGCCATCTTGAGGTTATGTAAACAATTGAACTAATTTAGATACCAATGTATTAAGTTACAATGTGTATAAACATTTCCTGTACCAGATTTCATTGCGTTTGGAACATTAAATCGCGAGGAAGGTCTATTTAAAATTTTCAAATTCGCTTGGCCGCCAAGTTCGTTTTGTAGTTAACCGGTTTTTGAAAATCATATAGATGAACTTCCTGTAGTTCCCTTTATCTGCATACAAAATTTCAGGGTGATACCGCTAATAGTTTCAGAGATATAGAATGCCGGTGAAATAGTTCGCACATCCGCCATCTTGTGGTTATGAAAACAATTGAACCAAGTTAGATGTCGGTGCATTACAATGTGTATAAACATATACTGTACCAAGTTTTATTGCGTTTGGTTGGTTAAATCGCGAGAAACGTATATTTAAAAGTCGCAAATTCGCGTGACCGCCATGTTGGTTTTGTAGTTACCAGTTTTTCAAAAGTTACATAGGCGAAGTTCTAGTAGTTCCCTTTATCACCGTAAAAAATTCCAGGGTGATATCGGGAATAGTTTCGGAGATATTGAATGCTGGTGAAATATTTCACACAGCCGCCATGTTGGATTGGTGAAAAGTTACAAAATTTGAAGGGCACGGTCAGGGTCGCCCGGAATAGTGCTATGAACTTACCGAGTTTCATTGAAATCGCTCAAGCCGTTTAGAAGTTATTAGGGGAGGACACACACACACACACGGACAAAATTGAAAATAGGCTAAAAATGGAAAATAAATACCCTCACCCCTCGAAGAATGAGGAGTGAGGGACTCTGAAAGATGTAGATCCATAAAAGGTGAGTAGAAAGATGAAGGGAAGAGGGTCCACCCCGCGAGGGAAAGATTGGCGCAGTTCAGAAATTCCTCAGGATCACCAACACCCGAACTCAACTCCCGTAAGCCCTTGAGGGTCTAGAGTGCGAGAGTGCACCGTAAGAGGTGGGGCTTCATATACTCTGCCACCTGATGAGTCTTGAGCGGAAGGCACGAGATATCATGAATGGAAAAGAAGAGGTCAGACCCCTCGAATAGAGTTATTAGGTAGTTGGTAGCCTATGCTAAAAAATACGCACAATTATATACTTAACGGCATGCACTCCATATACAAAATGTGTTAGTTATTTATCATATGTTATGGAAGTTACACGCAGTTAAACGTTGAACGTAACAGCAAACGTAGAAGCATGTTGGTAACACTGTCACGAATGGGTTACTCAGAATAAATCTACAAAATGTATGGTCTATAAGAATGCCAAGATTTCAACTCTTTGCTGACATACATTCTGTTATATTGAGACAAGGGTTCAACATATTGGAGAGCATATATTCAACAGTTGGTAGCCCTGGAAACTCCAAAAATATGCCAGGTTGTATCTTTTCAGATATCTTATATATAAAAGTGAAAGTCTGTATGTATGTGGGTATGTGGGTATGTGGATCTGTTCCGTATACAAATCTACACCGTTCCACCAATCTCAACCAAATTTTGCATACACATAGTTTAGGACCCAGAAGGAACCGCTGGCTACATGAATTTTCGATAGTCTTTCTCATTCATCTGATTTCGACCCTTTTGCACTCCAGCACATGCTAATCAAATCATAAAATATACTCATGAAGGAATGGCAAGGCGGATAGTTTCCATGGCAACATAGCTCAAGTCGAGACACGGCCGACTGGATGCCATTTGCGCTCTGCACTACCGGTATAGAAAATGAGGATCTTTACTTGAAATCACGTTAGTTACTCAACTTCTCACACAGCACTGTCAACCGAGTTTAGCATAACAAAGACTTGACACTATCTTCTACTATATATTTGTCAAATACCACTCACTCACTCATTCATTCATCACGAAATCTCAGAAACCATCAAACGGATTGGAATGAAATTTGGTATGCAGCTTCCCCAAGGGCCGCAAATGCCCACTAAGAGAGGATTTTTGGATAGTCTGGTTCTAAAGGGGTGTTAAGGGGGTAGACCTGCATTTCATTGAACAGCAATATCTCCCGATTGGTTTAATTGGGGGATGTGATACTCGGCAAATAAACTCATCATTAAAAATAAGAAGACACGAGTCGGAGGGTTTTTCGATGTGGTGTATATTATGAGGTGAAAGGGGTGAAAAGTGGGGATTGAAAGGTTCCTAACGGAGCGTGTATCTCTTAAACGACATAGGCGAGGAGTTTGAAACTCAGCGGGAAAAAATCAGCATAAAAATAAGTAAATATTTGTTTGACCGTTTTATCATAAATCCAATTTAAGGGGCCCATGGGGAGGGGTGAAATTCTGGAGGGGGGGGGGGAGAAACAGGAAAGAAAGTGTCCTAACTGATTGACTGAATGACTCACTCATCAAACTCAGGGGGAAAAACTGCTTTAAAGTAAGTAAATAGCTGTTCGACAGTTTTTTTTTTCATAAATCAAATTTAAGGGGTTCTTGGGGAGGGGTGAAATTCTGAAAAAAGAAAATTGAAAGAAAATGTCCTGACTCACTCACTCATCATCGCCCAGCCAAAATTATTGAAGTTAGAAACATGACAGTTTGGGGATATGTTCATTGTATTTCAAAACAGTCTACTAAGGGAGGATTTTCGGATATTCAGGTTCTAAAGGGGTCTTAATGGGGTTAAACCTGCATATCATTGAATAACAATATCTCCCGATTGGTTTCATTGGGGGATGTGATACACGGCATATAAACTCATAATTAAAAAGTAAGACACATGTCTGAGGGTTTTTCGATGTGGTGTATATTATGAGGTGAAAGGGGTGAAAAGTAGGGATTGAAAGATTCCTAACGGAGCGTGTATGTCTTAAACGACATAGGCGAGGAGTTTGAAACTCCGGGGAAAAAATCAGCATAAAAATAAGTAAATATGTGTTTGACCGTTTTTTCATAAATCCAATTTAAGAGGCCCATGGGGAGGGGTGAAATTCTGTGGGGGGGGGGGGACAGGAAAGAAAATGTCCTAACCTGATTGACTGACTGACTCACTCATCAAACTCAGGGGGAAAAACTGCTTTAAAGTAATTAAATAGCTGTTCGACAGTTTTTTATCAATCAAATTGAAGGGGTTCATCGGGAGGGGTGAAATTCTGAAGGGAAAAAATGAAAGAAAATGTCCTGACTCATTCACTCACTCCTCATCGCCCAGCCAAAACTATTGAAGTTGGAAACATGGCATTTTGGGGATATGTTCGTTGTATGCCAAAACCGTACACTAAGGGAGGATTTATGGATATTCAGGCTCTAATGGGGTTTTAAGGGGGTTAAACCTGAATTTCATTGAATAACAATATCTCACGAGTGGTTTCATTTGTGGATGTGATACTCGGCATATAAACTAATCATTAAAAATTAGCAGACATGTTTCTAAGGGTTTTTCGATGTGATGTATTATTATGAGGTGAAAGGGGTGAAAAGTAGGGATTGAAGGATTCCTAACGGAGCGTGTAGGCCTATCTCTTAAACGACATAGGCGAGAAATTTGAAACGCAGCGAAAAATCATCAGCTAAAAAGATAAGTAAATCGGTGTTCGACCGTTTTTTCATAAATTACTTTAAGGGGCCAATTGAGTGGGGTGAAATTCTGGGGGAAAAAGGAGAGAAAGTGTCCTAACTGACTAACTCGCTCACTCACCAAACTCAGGGGAAAAAGACAGCTTTAAAAATAAGTTAATAGGTGTACAAGCGTTTTTTCATCAATCCAATTTAAGGGGCCTATGGGGAGGGGTGAAATTCTGGTAAAAATAATTGAAAGAAAATGTCCTGTCTGACTCACTCACTCATCACGCCCGGCGAAAACTATTAAAGTTGGAAAAATGAAATTTTGGGAATATGTTCGCGGTATGTCGAAAACGTCAACTAAGGAATGATTTTTGTTTATTCGGTTTTTAAAGAGATGTTAAGGGGGCAAACGTGCATTTCAATGAATAACGATATGTCATGAGTTGTTTCTTAGGGGATGTTATATTCGGTATATAAACTAATCATTAAAAATAATCAGACATATGTCTAAGGGTTTATCGATGTGGTGTATATTATGAGGTGATAGGGGTGAAAATTGGGGGTTGAGGGATTCTTGACGGAGCGTGTATCTCTTAAAGGACATAGGCGAGAAGTTTGAAATTCGGCGGAAAAAGAACAGCTTAAAATACAAGTAAATAGGTGTTCGAATGTTTTTTTTTCATAAATCCAATTTAAGGGGCCCTTGGAGAGAGGTGAAATTCTGGGGGAAAAATAACAGGAAAGAAAGTGTCCTAACTGATTGACTCACTTACTCACTCATCAAACTCAGGGGGAAAACAGCTTTAAATAAGTAAATAGGTGTTCGACCGTTTGTGTCATAAATCCAATTTAAGGGGTTCATGGGGAGGGGTGAAATTATCAAAAATAAATGAAATAAAATGTCCTGACTGACTCACTCACTCATCATAGCCCAGCCAAAATTATTAAAGTTAGAAACATGAAATTTTGGGGATATGTTCGTTGTATGTCGAAAACGTCCACTAAGGAAAGAGTTTTGAATATTCAGGTTCTAAATAGGTGTTAAGGGGGGTAAACGTGCATTTCATTGAATAACAATATCTCACGAGTGGTTTCATTTGGGGATGTGATACTTGGCATATATACTAATCATTAAAAATAAGCTGACACATGTCTAATGGTTTTTCGATGTAGTGTATATTATGAGGTGAAAGGGATGAAAAGTGGGGGTTAAAAGATTCCTAAGGGACCCCGTATCTCTTAAACGACATAGGCGAGGAGTTTGAAACTCGGAGGAAATCAATCAGCTTAAAAATAAATAAATAAATAAATAAATAAATAAATAAATAAATAAATAAATAAATAAATAAAATAAATATGTGTTCGACCGTCTTTTCATAAATCCAATTTAAGGGGCCTATGGGGAGGTGTGAAATTCTGGAAGATAAACGTCCCCTAAGGAAGGATTTTTGGATGTTCTCTCTCATCGGCCAACCCAAACGATTAAAGTTAGAAGAATGATATTTTGGGGATATGTTTGTTGTGTGTCGAAAACGCCTACCAAGGAGGGATTTTTGGATATTCAGGTTCTAAAGGGGTGTTAATGGGGTTAAACCTGCATTTCATTGAATAACAATATGACACGACTATGACGCGAGCGAAGCGAGGCTAAAATGAGATGATGTGCGTCTATGTATTACTCAATCACGCAAGTACCACTGGTCCGATTTACAAGAATTTTACATGGAAGTAGCTGATTTACCTGGTTAACATATAGGTTACTTTTGATTTCAATACTTTGTACTATTTAAAGATGGCGACCATTTTAGTGACTTCACTACACCCTTTGGTTTAAAACTTTCATATTTCCATTTCAAATACAAAGAGACGCTAAGAAATAGCAAACTTTTGATGGTATGTACGAGGTTAAAAATTAAATTTTCTATCCGAAAGGTATCTCCAACCGTTAGCGAGTAAGACCTAAATTTGTGCTATAAAACACGGTCAACGCCGAGCGGTGTAGTTGGGCAAAATGTTCCATCCTTAATCTCCCTCTGCGCAGCACCTCGCCTATCCCCTGTTTTAACTGTCACCTTCATATTTTAATTTATTTATGACGCGTAGCGAAGCACGGGTACTTCAGCTAGTACATTATACATACGAAAATTGGTTGAAATCCTTTTGTTAGTATGGAAGTTATATTGAAGTTGAACCAGTTGAACATTGGATCTATACCCTAACATAGAATTATGTTGATGGGGTTGAACGGCTGGAGATTATTATATACAGTTGGAAGCACATTTACATGTCCTAAAGCATACATTGCACGTACAAAATTTGAATGAAATCCATTCGTTTGTATGGAAGTTGTGCAGTTGAACATCGAACTTATCAGCACACATATAATCATGTTGGTATCACTGTAATGTATTGTTTACTAAAAATTAATAGGGAGTATTATGTTCTAAAAGTTTGCAGAGTTTAATACTGTTGGCCTGAATACTTTCCGATTTACTAAAACTAAGGGTGTAGTACTATAGATATCAACAGTTGACAGCCCTGGTGATTCTGATTACATGCTTAGTTCCATCTCTTAATGAACACAACACACATACAAAATTTGGTTGAAGGCCAATATATAGTTTGGACGTTACATGCAGTTAAATATTGGACTATAAGCACGCGTAGAAACCATGTTGGCAAAACTGCCATGTATGGGGGTCCTAAAATTTAATCGGAAATATTATTATCTCTACGTGTGACAATTTTGGAATGATTCCCATTGATACCTACTGAGATATTAAGAATAGAGCTCAAATTTCAATAGTGATTTTTCAGAAGTTTGTAGCACTGACGTCATATATGGCTATGAGATGTCCTGGTATGGATCTTTACTCATACAACATTTGATTTCGATAGCTGCAGCCCTTTAGGAATTGATGGGGACACACATACATATGGACAGACAGAAGGGCGGCTTCGGTGGCGTAGTTGGTAGCATGCTGACCTTCTATGTCCCAGATCACGGGTTCAAACCTGGCCGAATATGTCGGATTTTTAAGAGCGTTAAAAACCTTTCAGCATGCCTTCCTTCGGAGGGGAAGTAAAGCCGGTGGTCCCATTTCATAGATTTATGGCATGAAAAAGAATCTTTTCCACTAACTACACTTGTGTGAAGCCAACATTTGTAGGTTAGATCATTTCATAACGCTATATTAGTTCCAACATTCGCCACCAGGTGCTTGCTGTGATGGCATCTAGTAGCCAAAGTCCGCAGCTAGGTGTCTTGGGCGGTAGCATTTGGTAGAGAAAGTAGGCATTACTTGAAAAATTCATCGTCTGCAGTCCTTACCTGAATCAGAGATAACACACAGTAACACAGCCATCACAATTAACACCGATTATCAGACAAATTCTACACACACCCAAAGTGCACGGGGCTACATGACGGCGTTGTTGCAGCCCCCAAACTAAGGACCCAACCAATCAACAGACAGAAGGACAGACACACACACATCAGCCCGGGTTATCTCATAAGTCTTGTTTTCTTTTTTCAAAATGTGCAAAGTACGCCTATAAACTACTCACATTTGCTATGGTGTTATGATATTCATTCCGACTAGAAATAACAAGTTGTTCAGTAAAGAAGATACAGCCTACATTCTCTCTGAAATGTATGGGTATAGTAATAACTCTTCGTCCTAATCAAGGAGTATAATTGAATGTTGATGATAGTAGCTTGTTGAAATACAACGTGGTGTTTTATACGTTGATTGATTGTTGTTTCAAGGAGAGGAACAGTGAGGTCATCTTCCCCTGTATTATTTGTTATATAGTATGCTAAAGATTTCCCTTATATCCAATTATTACGATAATTCCTGAACCTATAACTCAATGTGGTACTTGGATCGAACGGTCTAGATGCTTGGCTCTCACCCGTGTAGCCGGGATACGAAAACATAGAAATTGTTTTATTTATTTGTGTTCTATTTTATTTGTTGTTTTGTATTTACCCATGTATTTACGTATCGTGGATATATTTAATGAGAAATATATACGAATTACACATCACGTTTTATTGCAACCTTCCACAACAACAAGGAGTCTAGTTTATTGGCTAAGGAGTCCTATACCTCTCTCTTGGTCAAACCATACATTACCTACTTGTAATATACATAATATTATTTGGTTTACGTGTCAGAATATATGTTGGTTGTAATAGACTCTAGGGTGGATCAAGCACAACGAATGGAAATCACTGTGGTAGCGCGTTGAAATACGTGGTGCTATAAGTATAAATAATATTTCCCATTGCAAAGAAACACACTACAACGTATATGCTTGGTATTAAAACATCTGTTTAATTATAAAACAATAAGTATAAAAACTATCAAGTAAGAAAATCAACATTACTTGGATTTGAACCCCAGTCCAGCAGGTGAGCATGCTACTCCTTCACTAAATCTCACCATAGCGGGATGTTATCAACAGCCTTATATGTAACTGCTTATCTTATAATGTCTTGGAATAAACGATTACTTAATTGTATTATGGCCTCATTACAAACTATTTCATACTAAATTTAAGGGGCAGATGACTTCGTAGTTCCTCCCCTTAAAACAACAATAACTAACTATACTAAATTTATATTATTTCGTGCAGTAAATTCCATGAAACAATTTCATGGTATAGAAATAGCCACCATTTGACTTGTGAACTTTAAGTGCTCGGTGCACGACACGGCCACTCGGCCTGAACGCTCTTAAGTCACTGTTACAGTATAATATCCTAATATAAAGTCATAATATCCAACGAGTCACGTCTCTAAGAACAGTTCAAACCAACTTCTGTTCGGTAAGCGGAGGTGTTGATGGCGTTTCTACACTTCCTACAGGCAAATCTCGGGAAGTTCCCGGGGCACCTACCTCATCTCCGACTCTCAACATACAGGGAGCGGCAAAAAGATCTGAAGGTTTTTAAATCACAACAACACAAACATTTTAAATGATACAAACTTTTTTATTACTTATAACAGCAAAGTGTACATGTCAATTAATGGAAAACATGAAAGAACAATAGATTTTAACTTTTAAGATTTGAAGATAACGTCTTTCAAATGATGCCCATCTTTTGCCATGCATTCTTCCAGTCTTGCACTGAAGCATTGCATAGTCATTAGGCTTCAACTGCTGGACAATAACCATTTTATACGGATGAAAGTGCAAATCGAAACGCAATATTCGTCTCACTGTTCGATCAGACATTTGCAAAGCAGCAGCTTGTTTACGAGCCGGCCGCCGTGGACTGGTTTCCACAGCTTGTCTCACTCGCTCAACATTTTCTGGTGTTCTGGCTGACCTTGGATGGCCTGTCGACATACGTTTTAAGGCTGAACCTGTAACTCTAAAATTACTCACCCATAACAAAATTGTGTTACAAGATGGAACGCGTCCTCTTCGACTCGCTCAGCCATATAACGACATAAACCGTCAGATCTTTTTGTTGCATGGCAAAAGATGGGCATAATTTGAAAGACGTTATCTTCAAATCTTAAAAGTTAAAATCTATTGTTCTTTCATATTTTTCATTAATTGACATGTACACCTTGCTGTTATAAGTAATAAAAGAGTTTGTATCATTTAAATGTTTGTGTTGTTGTGATTTAAAAACCGTCAGATCTTTTTGCCGCTCCCAGTACAATTAAGCACACTTCTACAGTCACCATAGAATCTCAGATATCAGAAAAATTCATCAAACATCCAAAATCACGGGGCTGATAACTGTAACTGTCCCAAGCTACTAATATGAATTAACAACAACTCAGATGTACACTATGCTAAAGTAATTGGAGTTCTAAATTTAATGTACCCGTTTATAAAAGAGGCGAACATCTCAGTCTTAAAATGTATCAACAATTCCCTTTGTAATATTAACTTGAATTCTAATAAATGTATTTCAAAGTAATTGGAATAATACTAGAACGTCTTATGACATTTATCATGTAAAGAAGAGACATTCATTATTTTAAGGAGAAGTTTAAAGCGAGGGCAGGATTGTGAAGAGTCCTTAATTCTAAGAGTGCTGGTTTCAAAGTACAAATTAAATGGATTTCTATTCAAAGGCAATTAATTTAATGGAATACGACACGCTTCTGTGCTCTGAGAAGAAGCATTTCTGTAAAACAGCAATATTGACTGCAGGACCTTGCACTTTAAATAACGGACATAATGTCACATGAAAAAGCGAATTCCTATTTAGAGTGGCAGCATTAGATGATGATTGTTGTTTTAAAGGGCCTAACATCGAGATTATCGACCCCTAATCGTTTGGGTGATAGTGAAAAAGATAACGTAATGTAAACTTTAACTAAAATTCTGTACACACTTAAAACTAAAAAAACTACGGATTTATATACTAGAAGAAGACATGGAAAATAAAAGAAGAATAAGGCAAATAAAGGACATGAAGAAACGAAATGCCCTCAACCCTCGAAGAATGAGAATTGAGGGACTTGGAAGGAAAGAGATCCATGAAAGGCAGATAGGAAAGGGATGGAGAAGAGAGTCCGAGGCAATGGGAAAGGGGAAAAACACAGACCCAGCTCAGGAATCCCTCAGGGTAGCTAACTGCCGAACTCACCAGCTGTGAGCCCTTGAGGGTGTAGTACTATCCAAGTTGCACCATAAGTGGTGGGGCTTCTAAACCCTGCATCCTTAAGGACCTTGAGCAGAAGGCAGGGGATATCAAGAAGAGAAAAGAAGAGGTCTGACCCCTCGAAGAATGAGGGATCAGGAAAGATAAGACAAGGGTCAAGACACCCTAGGCCTCGTATAGGCCTTCCCTAACACTGTCGGGGTCGTAAAAGAACAAGAATTGACCAAGGTAGGTCGACAGGATAGATGACAGAGAGGAGCCCGGCACAAGTAAGTGGAAGTAATGCCGAACTCAGCTTGGTTCCCGTGGTCACCAACCCACGTCCCACAAGTTGTGAGACCCTGGGGGTCATAATATAAAAACTTTTTTTAAAATTTATTTTATTTACAGCATGCCCCATTACAATTTAGTAATACTACAAGCTTAATTATTACTTATTAATCATTTCAGATTAAAACTATACAATTTATATTATACATATTTTATATCTATGGCCTGTTAAATGAAATTTGTGTCACTAAAATGATTAACAGTTAAGAAAATATAAATAAAAATTATCTATTTAGTATTTCAAATGAGATAGAGTTTGCAAAAATAAAGAATTCCCTAAGGTAGTTTCTAACAAGTTCATCTTTCTTTATAGGCCAGTTCCCTGATCTTAAAACATGTGCTTTTAATATATCTCTTTCTTTCCCTAATAACTTACACTCATATAGTAAGTGATCTACAGTCTGGTGACCTTTATTGCATATACATGTTGGACTATCTATAATTTTAAATCTGTATAAGTAAGATTTAATATTGCCGTGTCCTGTTGTCATAACTGTAAAATTGGGCGTTAAGTTCATTTTCAATTTTAGTCTGTCCTGTACACTGGGGAAAAATGATTTTGTTATTTCGCCCTTGGATGTATTGTCCCATTCATTCTGCCACTTTCTCAAATAAACACACTTAATTCTTTTAGCATATTACTTTTTGGAATTCTATTATAGCACTCACTTAAACCGCTTTGTGCTGCTTCTTTAGCCAGCTGGTCCGCTAGTTCATTTCCCTCATTTCCGTTATGCGCCTTAACCCATAAAAAACGTTTAAAATGGATAATAGTCTTTTCTTTTGTCTGAAAGAATTGTTGATATGGCCCACGGCCAAGGGATGAGGAAAATATTTTCGGAATTATTATAGGATAGGTTTTCTCGTATGCTTAGCATGTGGAACTTTTGAAGGAAAATTTAGGGGAAAAATATAAATTTATTTGCCTGGGGAAATCTACCTCCGCTTTCCGGAGTGCCGAGAGGGATATTTTGTAAGAAAGGTAGGAAGCGGCCGTGGCCTTACATTAGGCACCGTCCCAGCATTTGCCTGTGTTTTAAGTGGGTAAACCACGGAAAACCACTTCCCGGTTGGCGGAGGTGGAAATCAGACCCTTCTTAGCTTTGCCTCTCGAAGCTGATTGAACCTCATTCCAGAATATAATTTCTCGTAGAGACGGTATGGAACCTACACCTCCACGTTGACAACCATTAATTCTAGTCCGTCACAAGAAGGACAATTTGAGGTTTACCGAATTATTACTCCATAATAACAACACCAATCACTTTCAGTAAAATTCGGCGAATAGCTCCCACCATAGATATATAATTTTTCTGCCAATTAAAACCATCAACGTTGCTTCGAATAGGCCTACTGCACTGTAAAAATAGTATTGCATTTATTGTTATTTCCACACCGATAGAGAGCATTACAAAAAAGTTGGTAGAATATGTGAGACCCCCAAATGCAGTCATCATTCATTGTGGAAGAACTCAGCAGTCTATCTCTTTTTTTTTTGTTTATTTTTTAATTTTTTAATTACGCCGAAAGCATTTTCCACAGCCGACTTTGAATGGATCGGTAGTTATATTTCACTGCTGGTTGAGTTTTCAGATGATGATGATGATGATGATAGTTGTTGTTTTAAGGGGCCTAACATCTAGGTTATCGGTCCCTAATGAAATTATATAAAACTAGCAGAAGTACCCGTTCTTCGAACGGTGTTATATATTAACACCAGACATTATCAATTTAGCTACTGTTGCAATGGTTAGCGGTTTGTCATTCCTTCATAAGTTTATCAGAACGAAGTTAGTTTTCTGGGAATATCACACACACTGTTAATTTAAGGGCCTTAAAATGTGATATTCGGAGACCCCTTATAGACTCGTGAATTTTGTGTCTCACAATGAGAAGCGCAACATATGCTTTAATCGTCCTTCTAGGATAATTTTTATATTTCGCCTATTTTAGCATGTATTATGAGAAGTTTTCCCTATATCCACCGTTCGACTGTGTGAAAAGTACGGAGAAGAGTTTTATAAATGTTTGGTGTATTGGCTCTCATGGATACCATACCTAATTTTACGATGCACCAAGCATCCGAACACGATTTATAGGCGTACATAAAGATACACCGAAAGACAGACAGACAATTCTATTGACTACAACATATCACCCAGATATCCAAATATGGGTATATCTACCTCACAGTATCAAAGAAAATCATCCTTACGATGAACCCGTATGTCGACAAAAAAAAAAAAAGATTAGTTAAAATGTGCTCTCAAACTAAATTCACCTAACGTGTACTTCCTGACGTGTACTTCCTGACGTGAAATAGATTTGAAAGCCTTGTAGACGAAACTCAATACACCTCACATAAAAAATGACCCTCTACGTTGTGTTAGGTCCCCATACACAGGAAGACCTCTTTCATAAATTATAAAGGCTTGTGGTACATGAAAATTCAGGTTCTTTAGCCTGAAATGGCCCAAATTCCTAAAAACCGCAAAAAATGCTGATTCAATTCAGGATTTTTTGAAAATAATGTTGCTGTTTGGAGATATAATAGACTTTCTGTACTATATGTCGCACGAGAAATTGCATGAAAAAGTTCTAGATTACCCCTTGACCCCCTTAATTGCATTGACGAATTATACAGTCTACGTTGGTTCCGTGATAACCTTATAGCCATTTTCAAACTTTCACAGAAATGTAATAAATGGAGTAGCCTAATAATAATAATATCGTATGGCCTCGGGTGCCGGGTGCAAGCTCCGTAATTTGACACCCAGAGGGTAGCTTGCATGTCGAAATTTCGTTGTTCCTTGAATCACTATGAAAGTCAAGGAGGGTAGATATCTAAGCTCCTTGAACACTATAGCACCTTCTATTAGAGAAATGAGGAACTTTGTGTTGGCGGAAACTGCTGAGATTAATTTTGCCATTATGAACACGGCCTACTGAATTCAAATGGGTTCTTTGACATGCCAACATCGTATGGCATGCGAGTCATATTTTTGCCACCTTTCAAAAATCACTTACCACGGCCAGGAGTGAACCTGCAATCTTGGGGTTAGTAGACCGACACGCTATCCACTCACCCACTGTGGCAAGGTATACATGGAGTGACATTGCTTCTTACAGAAATAGATGGAAAGTTGGATGCCACCCCTTGAGATAATGTTATCATGGTTACCGATTTCCATTCCTTCATTAGTTTGTTAAATTAAATTAAATTAGTTTTCTGGGAATATTTCAGATACTGTTGGTTTTAGAGCCTTATAATGTAGTTTTCGAGGCCCCCAAGTTTTGTTTCTGGCACCAAGGGGCTTTGTCTCCTCGTTGTACGCCATAATATAATACTAATAATAATAATAATATAATATAGGGATAGGAATATAATAGACCTGCCGTACCACACCCGCAGGTGTAAATCGCGTGAAAAAATTCTAGTGTACCCCTTGACCTCCTTAAGCGCATTATACGTATTGATGAATTTTACAGCTTAATTTCTTTCCGTGACAACCTTCTAGCCATTTGCAAACGTTCACACCAATGTAATCAATGGAATTGCATTGCGTCTTACAGCGATAGATGGATCTCTGAGAATCTGTTGCCATGGTTACCGGCTTGAATTCGTTCATTAGTTTTTTAAATGACATTTGTTTTCTGGGAATATCTCAAAAACGGTTGGTTTTAGGGCCTTAAAATGTGGATTTCGGGGACCCTTCAGGGTCCCCGAGTTTTGTCTCTCACATTGAGGGGCTGAAAATGATCTTTGTCTCGTCCTTCTACTCCTATTTCAGCATGTATTTTAAGGGGGTAGGCCCTCCTTTATGAGAGGTACGGAGAAGGGTTACATCAATTATTAGTGTCGTGCCTCTGATGGATATATGTACCAAATTTTACGTTGATACACCCAGCCGTTCTCGAGTTATAAGGGAACAAAGTTGTCCACAGACAAAGAAACAAACAGACAGACAGACCAAAAAATTATTTTCGCGCGCATCCATAATAAAACAGTCTAAAACGCGTAAATAACTCAAAATTCCGTAGAAATTGCGAAAGAAACATACAAACTTTAATTTTTATGTATGTAGAGATATACTGCACCGCTCGGTTTTGACTGTGTTTTATTGCACACATTTAGGTTTTACTCGCTAACCGTTGGAGATACACGAAAAATGATAAGGAACTTTTGGATAGCAACTTAAATGCTAAATCTCGTGTATGCATCAAAGGTTTGGTATTTCTTAGCGTTCTCTTTTTATTTGAAATGGAAATATGAAATTTTGAAACCAAAGGGTGTAGTGACGTCACTAAAATGGTCGCCATTTTTTAATAGTGCAAAATATTGAAATTAAAAGTATCCAATATGTAAACATGGTAAATCAGCTACATTTATGCAAAATTTCATTTAAATCGGACCAGTGGTTCTTGCGTTATTGAGTAACACACAGACAGACAGACAGACAGATAGAAAGACAGACACACACCATCTTATTTTTAGACTATTTTCAATTTTGAAAAAATAGGCTTATGAGATCACCTTTTGTCCGTGTGTGTGTGCGTGCGTGTGTGTTGTGTGTGTGTGAGGCGTGTGTGTGTTTCCCCCTAATAAATTCTAAACGGCTGGAGCGATTCCAATGAAACTCAGTAAGCTCATAGCACTATTCCGGCGAACATGGACCGTGCCCTTCAAATTTTGTTACGTCTTACCAATCCAACATGGCGGCTGTGCGAAATATTTCACCAGCATTCAATATCTCCGAAACTATTACCGACATCACCCTGGAATTTATTACGTTGATAAAGGGAACTACTAGAAATTCACCTATGTGATTTTTGAAAAACTGGTAACTACAAAACCAACATGGCGGCCACGCCAATTTGCGACTTTTAAATAGACGTTCCTCGCGATTTAACCAACCAAACGTAATAAAACTTGGTACAGTATATGTTTATACACATTGTAATGCACCGACATCTAACTTGGTTCAATTGTTTACATAACCACAAGATGGCGGATGAGCGAAATATTTCACCGGCATTCTATATCTCTGAAACTATTAGCTGTATCACCCTGAAATTTTGTACAGAGATAAAGGGCACTACTGGAAGTTTATCTATAAGACTTTCAAAAAGCGTTTAACTACAAAACGAACATGGCGGCCAAGCGAATTTTAAAATTTTAAATAGACATTTCTCGCGATTTAATGTTCCAAACGCAATGAAATCTGGTACAGGAAATGTTTATACACATTGTAATGCACTGGTATCTAATTTAGTTCAATTGTTTACATAACCTCAAGATGGCGGCTGTGCGAATTTAAAAATTAAGTTTTTATTTCGTGTGTCGTAATCAAGCAATCGAAGTGAAGGTTTGAATAATGAACCTACGCAATGATTTTCCTTTAATGGCACATGACTCTATGGCCTATACATTCAACAATCCAACATGGCGACCATCCGAAATATTCAGACGACTCTGAATATCTACGAATCTATTATAGCAATCAAACTGAAATTTTGTATGTTGATAGTGGCAGTTAATATAAGTAGGATATATGAAAATAGGCTGTATAGTTTTTCACGGATCTACTTGTTATATATTAGTATGATGATTATATGATGAAGATAAAAAACAGCCCACTGCCAGGAATGGAAACGAAAATGGTTTGTATAAAACAGACAGTGAACCCCAACAACCTTGCCTTATTTGGGTAAAAGGAGTTAAAAACAGGACAATAAAAGCCAGTAAAACAAATAAGGCAATTTGAACAGTATTATACATATGTACACAATAAAAAACATAAAACAGACTAAACCTAAACTAAAAGTCGTACACTATATTAAGACTTTAAAAAGTAACTACTCTCCCTCATGAACAGGATGACGAGGTCTGCTGACGGCCCGTCATCACGTAGAACAAGGGAGAGTTTGTTAGGCTGGATGACTAGGTCCGCTGACCTTTGTGTTTGGAACAAGGAAGAGGTTGTGTTCGGCAATTCGAGAGTTCTTCGCAGATCGGCCAGGTCGACACACTCCAAGAGAGTTTGTGCCACGGTAAGGTGGGCGCTGCAAGTACGGGGGGGGGGGGCTTTTCTCTTTAACAAGTGGGAGTGTGTAGCAATCCCATGGCCGATTCAGAGTCGACAGAGTACCACAGCGGAAGATTTCCACACCTGCGTTGTCTTCTTGATGGCTCTCAGTTTGTTGAGCACTGCGACATACCTATACAGGAATGCTGGTGTAGTGGAGACGAGCCGACCTGGGCGAAGCAATGCTACCGATTGTGATAGCTGCTGGGGGTCCCCGCTCACTCGTTCGACCAGGATCAATATGATATAGGAGCTTGACGACCTGGCCATGCGCTGCGCTAGCAGTGACCTGCTTCCGCTTCCGCCTCTCTCCCATTCATGCCCTTGTGTTTGTGTGTGTGCGTGCGTGCGTGGGTGGGCGGCCCACTCCTTAGCTTACAGTATTAGCGCGGAGTTCAATCCTAATGAAGACTGACCGCATCGCACCGTGCTCTCAGATGAGAAGACGAGTCCGTAATCAACATCACATTTAGGGGCAGATGACCTCGCTGTTCCGCCCCTTAAAACAATAAATAACATCAAATATTCCTTCATATTAACTCAAATTATTCAGTGACTTCATTTAGACCAGAGGCGTTACTAACATGTGTAGTAATGGGCGCTGGAACATACTTTACGGACCAACAAATGAATACTTCCGATTGAAGGTTTGAAATGCATTTGGAAAGAAATAAACATCAACATTGTGACACGGCATGGTTCCATCTTGAAATTTCGAAATATATAATAAGGCAATATATATACAGTAAACTCCCGATCATCCGCGGAATTGACTAGCGCGGGTACCACGGATAATCGAATTTCGCGGTAAGCCGAAAAATTGCTGGTAATGGTTAAACAAAGGTCGAAGGCACAAAAACAACACACAAGTGCTTAAAATAAGTTTATTATACTGTACAATAAAAGGACGTACATGATAACAAAACTCAATCGATATTATGTGTGTTATTAAAAATTCTTGCTTACTGTTTAACAAAAAAAAAATCGGTCATTTGCTTTTGCTTTTTCGTAGTGAAACACTTTTTCTTTATTCGTGATTCGATTTTCTCAACACCATCTTGTCACAAAGTGATGCGTCGTCTTGCTCTTCAAGGTATTGAAGAATCCTGCCAATGTGTCCTAATGCTGCATCATGAGTAACGGTCCACACGTACAGTGTTTATACCGTACAATACTGTACAGTAATACTGAACTACTGTACACGTTTTGTACTGTACATTATTTTTTTAGCGTATGGCTTTTAGTGCCGGGAGTGTCCGAGGACATGTTCGGCTCGCCAGTTTTGTAGCTGCTTCGAGACGGACACCCAATGGGTGAGCTACAAGTACCGTTGGGGAGGGAAGGAGGGAAGTTGGAATGTAAGGACGAGGAGTTGGAAGGTAGCGGCTGTGGCCTATAGTTAGGGACCAACCCCGGTATTTGCCTGGAAGGAAGATGGGAAACCACAGAAGACCATCTTCAAGGTTGCCGGCGGGGGGATTCGAACCTCCTCGCCTCCCGGATGTGAGCGACTGCCATCAGTCATGCCGTAACCACCACGGCTAACTCACCCGGTTGTACATTATTAAGTGTACTGTACTGTATTTGCTATTTACGATTTTTATTACGTTTAAGTATTTTGTAACTTTATTTCAATTTTTGAGAAATAATTTTCGGATTCAAAACCTGCCTTTTTTATATAAAAATGTTCTCCTACAGGCACCACGGATAATCCGCAAGGCCGATAAACTACCCACGGATAATCGAGAGTTTACTGTATTTAAATTAAATTCCTCCGTTACACTGAGACGCATGGCATAATTATTTTTATTATAATAAGTATTATTATTTCTCACTGTCACCTAATAAAAATCATAGGCCTATATAAAATAATATAATAGTAATCACTAGAAAAATATATAAATAAATAAAAAACAAAGGTCACGACAAAGAACAATGATGCCCCTCAAAATATCACAATTCATAACAGCACAATATCCAAAACAAATGTCTTTAAATACCTAGGAGAATGGACAACGAACAACACTAAAGAAAGGACACCTATAGAAACTAGGTGTACAAATTAGAAATGATGTTTCATATGGCAAACAAGTAGCTCTGTGAAGAACTAAAGCCTATTCCCATACATCCTATTTATGTTCTTAGCCTTCATCAACATACAAAATTTCAGTTTGATTGCTGTCATAGATCAGTAGACATGGATAACCGTCTAAATATTTCGAATGGTCGCCTTGTTTCAATCATCATACTAATATATAAAAATGAGATGGTGTGTGTCTGTCTTTCTGTCTGTCTGTCTCTCTGTCTGTTACCTAATAACGCAAGAACCACTGGTCCGATTTAAATGAAATTTTGCATGGATGTAGCTGAAATACCAGGTTTACATATAGGATACTTTTAATTTCGATATTTTGCACTATTAAGAAATGGCGACCATTTTAGTGACGTCACTACACCCTTTGGTTTCAAAATTTCATATTTCCATATCAAATAAAAAGAGAACGGTGGGAAATAGCAAACTTTTGATGGCACATACGAGATTTGAAATTTAATTTACTATCCGAAAGGTCCTTATCACTGTTCGTGTATCTCCAACGGTTAGCGAGTAAAACCTACATTTGTGACGTCACTACACCCTTTGGTTCCAAAATTTCATATTTCCATTTCAAATAAAAAGAGAACGCTAAGAAATAGCAAACTTTTGATGGTATACACGAGCTTTAGCATTTAATTTTCTATCCAAAAGGTTCTTATTACTTTTCGTGTATCTCCGACGGTTAGCGAGTAAAACCTAAATTTGTGCAATAAAACACGGTCAACACCGAGCGGTGCAGTATATCTCTCTATATATAAATAGATAATTTGTCTGTTTTTTTCTGAATTTCTACGGAAATTTGAGTTATTTACACGTTTCAGACTGTTTTATGATAGATGCGCGCGAAAATAATGTTTTGGTCTGTCTGTTTGATTGTCTGTGGACAAATTTGTTCCCTTATAACTCGAGAACGGCTGGGTGTATCAACGTAAAATTTGGTACAGATATCCATCAGAGGCACGACACTAATCATTGATGTAACCCTTCTCCGTACCTCTCATAAAAGGGGGCCTACCCCCTTAAAATGCATGCTGAAATAGGAGTAGAAGGACGAGACAAAAAACATTTTCAGCCCCTCGATGTGAGAGACGAAACTCGGGGGCCCAGAAGGGTCCCCGAAATCCACATTTTAAGGCCCTAAAACCAACCGTTTTTGAGATATTCCCAGAAAACTAATTTCATTTAATAAACTAATGAACGAATACAAGCCGGTAACCATGGCAACAGATTCTCAGAGGTCCATCTATTGCTGTAAGACGCAATGCAATTCCATTAATTACATTGGTGTGAAAGTTTGCAAACGGCTAGAAGGTTATCACGGAACCAAATTAAGCTGTAGAATTCATCAATACGTACAATGCGCTTGAGGGGGTCAAGGGGGTACAGTAGAATTTTTTCACGCGATTTACACCTCCGGGTGTGGTACGGAAGGTCTATTATATTCCTATCCCTATATTATATTATTATTATTGTATTATGGCGTGCAACGAGGAGACAAAGCCCCCTCGGTGCCAGAAACAAAACTTGGGGGCCCTAAATGTCCTCGAAAACTACATTATAAGGCCCTAAAACCAAAAGTATCTGAAATATTCCCAGAAAACCAATTTAATTTAACAAACTAATGAAGGAATGGAAATCGCTAACCATGACAACATTATCTCAAAGGGTGGCATCCAACTTTCCATCTATTTCTGTAAGAAGTAATGTCACTCTATTTATTACATTTCTGTGAAAGTTTGCAAATGGCTATACGGTTATCACGGAACCAACGTAGACTGTATAATTCATCAATGCAATTAAGGGGGTCAAGGGGTAATCTAGATTTTTTTCATGCAATTTTCTCGTGCGACATATAGTACAGAAGGACTATTATATCTCCAAACATTTGCAAAGTGAAATGCCATGCCCTGTGGTTCAGATTCCACGTAAAATGGAGGTCCCGTGGCTTATGATCTCGCGATTAATGGTCACGTAAAACTACAATCATCCTTTATATCTCCAATCAGCAACATTATTTTCAAAAATTCCTGAATTGAATCAGCATTTTTTGCGGCTTTTAGGAATTTGGGCCATTTGAGACTAAAGAACCTGAATTTTCATGCACCACAAGCCTTTATAATTTATGAAAGAGGTCTTCCTGTGTATGTGGACCTAACACAACGTAGAGGGTCATTTTTTATGTGAGGTGTATTGCGTTTCGTCTACAAGTCTTTTAATTCTATTTCACGTCAAGAAGTACAAGTTAGGTGAATTTAGTTTGAGAGCAAATTTTAACTAATCTTTCTCTTGTCGACATACGGGTTCATCGTAAGGATGATTTTGTTTGATACTGTATGGCAGATATACCCATATTTGGATATCTGGGTGATATGTTGTAGACAATAGAATTGTCTGTCTGTCTTTCTGTGTATCTTTATGTACGCCTATAAATCGTGTTCGTAGGCGTGGTGCATCGTAAAATTAGGTATGGTAAACATGAGTCAATACACCAATCATTTATAAAACTCCTCACCGTACTTTTCAAACAGTAGAAGGGTGGATATAGGGAAAAACTTCTCAAAATACATGCTAAAATAGGCGAAATATAAAAAATTATCCTAGAAGGACGATCAAAGCATATGTTGCGCTTCTCAATGTGAGACACAAAATTCGCGAGTCTATAAGGGGTCTCCGAAAATTACATTTTAAGGCCCTTAAATTAACAGTGTGTGTGGTATTCCCTGAAAACTAACTTCGCTAACCATTGCAACAGTAGCTCAATTGATAATGTCTGGTGTTAATATATAACACCGTTCGAAGGACGGGTACTTCTGCTATACTAATATATAACAAGTAGTTCCGTGAAGAACTATACAGCCTATTTTCATATATCCTGCTCATGATAATTGTCTCTATCAACATACAAAATTTCAGTATAATTGCTGTAACAGATTCGTAGATATTGAGAACCGTCTAAATATTTCATATGGTCGCCAGGATGGATTTTTATTTTTGTACTATTACATTAAGATTATTGTGTACGTGTGGTATTCAAACTTCAATCGCATGATTAGAACACAAGAAGTAAAAACGGGATTTTTAAATTACGCACACCAGCCATCTTGTGATTATGCAAACAATTGAAATAAATTACATGCCAGTGGATCAATATTTGTATAAGCATTTAACCTGCAACGTTTCACGGCACTCGGATAGTCAATTCGCGAGAAACGTCCTTTTAAATATTTACACTTCGCGTCGCCGCCATGTTGAATTTGTGCTCACCAGGTTACTGAAAGTCCTATAGGTGAACATATGTTCATAGTCTCTATGAACATAATGAAATTCAGTTTGGTTGCTGTAAATGATTCATAGATATTGAGAACCGTCTAAATATTTCGGATGCTCGCCATTTAGGATTGTTATATGTATAGGCCATAGAGTTATGTACCATTCAAGGACAATTATTGCCTAGCTTCATTATTCAAACTCTCACTTCGATCGCATGATTACGACACAAGAAATAAAAACTTAATTTTAAAATTTCGCACAGCCGCCATCTTGAGGTTATGTAAACAATGGAATTAAATTAGATGGCAGTGCATTACAATCTGCAAAATCATTTACTGTACCACATTTCACTGCGCTCAGAGAGTTAAATCACGAGAAAAGTCTATTAAAATATTTCAAATTCGCTTGGTCGCCATGTTCGTTTTGTACTTCACAGGTTTATGAAATATACATAGGTAAACTTGTATCAGTACCCTTTATCACCGTACAAAATTGAATGATGATATCTGTAATAGTTTCGGAGATATAGAATGTCAGTGAAATATTTCGCACAGCCGCCATTTTGAAGTTTTGTAAACAATTGAACTAAATTAGACTCCAGTGCATTACAATGTGTACAAACATTTGCTGTACCAAGTTTCATTACGTTTGGATAGTTAAATCGCGAGAAATGTCTATTTAAAAGTCTCAATTTCGCTTGACCGCCATGTTGGTTTTTGTAGTCACCAGGTTTTTGAAAGTCTCATAGGTGAACTTCTAGTAGTGCCCTTTATCACCGTACACAATTTCAGGGCGATATCGGTAATAGTTTCGGAGATATTGAATGCTAGTGAAATATTTCGCACAGCCGCCATGTTGGATTGGTGAGACGTAACAAAATTTGAAGGGCACGGTCGAGGTCGCCGGGAATAGTGCTATGAACTTACCGAGTTTCATTGAAATCGCTCCAGCCGTTTAGATTTTATTAGGGGGACACACACACACACCTCTCTCTCACACACACACACACACACAGACACGGACAAAAGGTGATCTCATAAGCCTATTTTTTCAAAATTGAAAATAGGCTAAAAATGAGATGGTGTGTGTCTGTCTTTCTGTCTGTCTGTGTGCTACTCAATAACGCAAGAACCACTGGTCCGATTTAAATGAAATTTTGCATGGATGTAGCTGATTTACCAGGTTTACATATAGGATACATTTTATTTCGATAATTTGCACTATTGAAAATGGCGACCATTTTAGTGACGTCACTACACACTTTAATCAAAACTTCATATTTCCTTATCAAATAAAAAGAGAACGCTAAGAAATAGCAAACTTTTGACGGTACATACGAGCTTCACTTTTCGTTTATCTCCAACGGTTAGAGAGTAAAACCCACATTTATGACGTCACTACACCCTTTGGTTTCAAAATTTGATATTTCCATTTCAAATAAAAAGAGAACGCTAAGAAATAGCAACCTTTTGATGGCATACACGAGCTTTAACATTCAATTTTCTATCCAAAAGGTCCTTAACATTTTTCGTGTATCTCCAACGGTTAGCGAGTATATCCTAAATTTGTGCAATAAAACACGGTCAACACCGAGCCGTGCAGTATATCTCTACATATATAAATAGAAAATTTGTCTGTTTTTTTCTGAATTTCTACGGAAATTTGAGTTATTTACACGTTTCAGACTGTTTTATGATAGATGCGCGCGAAAATAATGTTTTGGTCTGTCTGTCTGTTTGTTTGATTGTGGACAACTTTGTTCCCTTATAAATCGAGAACGGCTGGGTGTAACAACGCAAAATTTGGTACAGATATCCATCCGAGGCACGACACTAATCATTGATGTATCTCTTCTCTGTACCTATCATAAAAGGGGGCATACCCCCTTAAAATACATGCTGAAATAGGAGTAGAAGGACGAGACAAAGCCCATTTTCAGCCCCTCAATGTGAGAGATAACATTCGGGGGCCCTAAAAACACATTTTAAGGTCCTACGTCCAACCGTTTTTGAGATACTCCCAGAAAACTAATTTAATTTAATAAACTACTGAACGAATGCAAGCCGATAACCATGGCAACAGATTCTCAGAGGTCCATCTATTGCTGTAAGACGCAATGCAATTCCATTAATTACGAGTACATTAGTGTGAAAGTTTGCAAACGGCTAGATGGTTATTATGGAACCAAATTAAGCTGTAAATTTCATCAATATGTAAAATGCGCTTAAGGGGGTCAAGGGGTAGTCTAGAATTTTTTCACGCGATTTACACCTGCGGGTGTGGTATGGCAGGTCTATTATATTCCTATCCCTATATTATATTATTATTAGTAGTATTATATTATGGCGTACAACGACGAGACAAAGCCCCTCGGTGCCAGAAATAAAACTCTAGGGTCCTCGAAAACTACATTATAAGGCTCTTAGACCAACAGTTTCAGAAACATTCCCAGAAAACTAATTAAATTTAATTTAACAAACTAATGAAGGAATGCAAATCCGTAACCATGACAACATTATCTCAAGGGGTGGCATCCAACTTTCCATGTATTTCAGTAAGAAACAATTTATTACATTTATTACATTTCTGTGAAAGTTTGCAAATATAAGGTTATCACGGAACCAACGTAGACTGTATAATTCACCAATGCAATTAAGGGGGTCAAGGGGTAATCTAGGATTTTTTCATGCAATTTTCACGTGCGACATATAGTACAGAAGGTCTATTATATCTCCAAACAACAACATTATTTTCAAAAATTCCTGAATTGAATCAGCATTTTTTGCGGCTTTTAGGAATTTGGGCCATTTGAGACTAAAGAACCTGAATTTTCATGCACCACAAGCTTTTATAATTTATGATAGAGGTCTTCCTGTGTATGGGGACCCAACACAACGTAGAGGGTCAGTTTTTTTGTGACGTGTATTGCGTTTCATCTACAAGACTTTCAATTCTATTTCATGTCAGGAAGTACACGTTAGGTGAATTTAGTTTGAGAGCACATTTTAACTAATCTTTTTTCTTTTCTTTTTTTGTCGACTTACGGGTTCATCGTCGGGATGATTTTGTTTGATACATATGGTAGATATACCCATATTTGGATTTCTGGGTGATATGTTGTAGACAATAGAATTGTCTGTCTGTCTTTCTGTGTATCCTTATGTACGCCTATAACTCATGTTCGGATGCTTGGTGCATCGTAAAATTAGGTATGGTAAACATGAGTCAATACACCAATCATTTATAAAACTCTTCACCGTACTTTTCATACAGTAGAAGGGTGGATATAGGGAAAAACTTCTCAAAATACGTGCTAAAATAGGCGAAATATAAAAATTATCCTAGAAGGACGACCAAAGCATATGTTGCACTTCTCAATGTGAGACAAAAAATTCGCGAGTCTATAAAGGATCTCCGAAAACCACATTATAAGGCCCTTAAATTAACAGTGTGTGTGATATTCCCAGAAAATTAACTTCGTTCTGATAAACTTATGAAGGAATTACAAGCCGCTAACCATTGCAATAGTAGCTCAATTGATAATGTCTGGTGCGTCTCTAAAAGCAACAGTACTTAAAAGGGATGTAACACCAATAACATTGTTATTATTATTATTATAATGTCTGGTGTTAACACCGAATACCGTTCGAAGAACGGGTACTTTTGCTGGTATAATATATGTAGGCTATAGAGATATGTACTATTAGATGAGGATTATTGTGTACGTTCATTATTCAAACGTTGATTTCGATCGCATGATTAGAACATAAGAAATAAAAACTTAATTTTAAAATTTCGCACAGCCACCATCTTGAGGTTATGTAAACAATTGAACTAAATTAGATGTCAGTGCATTGCAATTTGTATAGTCATTTGCTGTACCAAGCTTCACTGCATTCGGATGGTTAAATCGCGAGAAAAGTCTATTCAAACATTTCAACTTCGCTTGGCCGCCGTGTTTGTTTGGTAGTTAACAGATTTTTGAAAATCACATAGGTGAGAGTCTAGTAGAGTCATTTATCACCGTAACAAAATGTCAGGGTGATATGAGTAATAGGTTTGGAGATATAGAATGCCGGTGAAATATTTCACACAGCCGCCATGTTGGTTTGGTGAGGTGTCATAAACGTTGAAGGGCACGGTTGGGGTCGGCCAAAATAAACATGAAAAAAGTTTGACCTTACAGAGTTTCATTGAAATCGCTCCAGTCGTTTAGAAGTTATTAGGACACATACACACACACGCGCGGATGCACACACATACACACACGTACACACGGACAAAAGGTGATCTCATAAGCCTATTTTTAGCCTACTTTTCACATTTTGCAAAAATGAGGAAAAAGTACGCATGAGATCGGGCAAATGTGTGTCTGTCTGTTTGTCTGTCATTCTGTCTGTCCTGTCTGGCTGTGTGTGTGTCCCCCCCCCCCTATCAACTCCTAAACAGCTGGAGCAATCGAAACAAAATTTGGTAGGAGTAAAGATCTATGCCTGAATATCTCACGGCCATATTTGAAAATGATGTCAATGCTACCAACTGCTGAAAAATCGCAATTGAAATTTGAGCTCCATGTTGAATATCCTGGAAGGTATAAATGGGAGCTATTTCAAAATTGGCACACGTAAAGATAATAATATTGAAGTTTAATTTCCAGGAGGCCATACATGGCAGTGTTACCAAAATTATTATAAGCCTGCTGATAGGTCCAAATTTTAAATGCATATAACTTCTAAACTATCAATTGGAATTCAATCAAATTTCGTATATGCAATGTGTAAATAAATAGATATGACTGAGCGTATTCTTAAGAGCCTCCATGGCTGCCAACTGTTAATAAATTATATCAATGTTTTTATATCCAAATACCCATATATAAGAAAGTATGCAAGCCGACATCTTTAAACTATGCACACGTATAGTACCTGAAATTCTATATTAATTTGGAGTAACTTATATACGGCCGTGCTACCAACATGATTCTAAGCCTGCTGAGAGGTCCAACTTTAAATACATGTAACTTCTATACTATCATTTGGATTTCAACCAAATTTCGTGTGTGCTATGTGTACCATAACAGATATGACTATGCCGATTCTTAAGAGTAACCAGGGCTGCCAACTGTTAATAAATCCTGTCTCTATTTTTGTTACCCTAATATCAATATATCAGAAAGTATGCAAGCCAATAGCTCTAAACTTTGCACACGTATTGTACCTGGCATTCTAGATTAATTTGGAGTAACTAATATAGGCTTACGCCAGTGCTGCCAACATGATTCTAAGCCTTCTGATAGGTTCAATTTTAAAATGTACTATACTAACCAATGGATTTCATTCAAAATTGACACAACAATAGATCATATTATTTCAGATTATTTCTGACCAATACATGCATGACATTGATGCCAACATGATTTTACGCGCGCTGTTAGATCCAATGTTTAACTGTATGTGACGTCCATGCTATCCATTGGACTTCAACCAAAAATTGTATTCTGTACCTTAAGAGATGGAACTATGAATATATTCAGTCACCAGGGCTGCCAACTGTAGTTCTCTATTAGGCTACATTATGCCAGGTATACAGTATTTCGAACTAATTAGAAATTCGATATTACCAACTTAATTTCGTCATTATTCTAGATGGCTCCATATAGATTAATCATTGGCATGAATCTTAAATTTTAAGAAAAGTAGGCTCGTTAGGTCGCCACGGAACTTCTTGTTTCATAAATGAAAATAAGCTACAAATATATACGGTACTAGCTGACCCGGCAGACGTTGTCCTGCCAATCAAAGGAGGTGTTGTAACTTTGTTTCTTGAAGTGCTTTTGGATAAACAATATTTTTTTCGATTTCTGTTAACTGCCTCTAAACTATCGTGAAATGAATTAACTAATATATAAACATTCGTGAGAGCGTGCACAACAGCCCTCCAAAGTTTCATCGCAATCGGATAAATGGCATATTACGCATACGGGATTTGGTTTAAATGATTCGTGCGCTGTCACTCATTTGTTGAATCTGTTCATGCTCTACCAACTGTGAAATGGATTTACTAAGTTAGAAAGCTTCATGTAAGTGTACACAACAACTCATCAAAAATTCATCGCAATCGATGAATAGTATATGAACGCATACGGGATTTTGTTGTAATGCTTCGCGCGTCGTCACTCATTTGTTACATCTACTCGTGCACTACCAATATTGTAAACTGGATTTACCAAGTTGAACACCTTCCCTGGCGTGTACACAACAACTCATCAATGTTTCATCGGAATCGGATGAATGGCATATGAACGCATACGGGATTTTCTTTAAACGATTCGCATGCCATCACTCATTTGTTGAATCTACTCATGCGCTACTTATTAAAAACTGGATTTGCTACGCCAGAAACCTTTCCTGGAGCGTACACAACAATTCACCAAAGTTTCATCGCAATCGGATAAAAGGTATATGAACACCTACAGGACTTTGTTGAAACGATTCTCGCGCCATCGCACATTTGTTGAATCTACTTGTGCGCTACCTATTGTAAAATGAATTTACTAAGCCAGAAACCTTTACTGAAGTGTACACAACAATTCACCAAAGTTTCATCGCAATCGGATAAATGGTATATGGACGCAAACGGTACTTTGTTGAAATGATTCGCGTGCCGTCACTCATTTGTTGAATCTACTCGTGGGCTGCCTATTGTAAAATTGATTTATTAAGCCAGAAACCTTCCGTAGGGTGTACTCAACATCTCACCCAAGTTTCATAGTAATCGGACGAATGGTATTTGAACGCATACGGGATCTTATTGAAACGCTTCGCGCGTGGTCGCACATTTGTTGAATGTACTCGTGCGCAACCTCCTGTGAAATGGATTTACTAAGTTGGAAACCCTCACGTAAGTGTACACAATATCTCACCATAGTTGCATTGCAATCGGATGAATGGTATATGAACGCATACGGGACTTAGTTTAAACGTTCACGCGTCGTCGCTCATTTGTTGAATCTACTCGTGCGCTACCTATGGTAAAATGGATTTACTAATCCAGAAGCCTCCCCCTGGAGTGTACACAACATCTCACCCAAGTTTCATCGCGATCGGACGAATGGTATTTGAACGCATACGGGACCTTGTTGAAACGCTTCGCACGTCGTCGCTCATTTGTTGAATCTACTCGTGCGCAACCTCCGGTGAAATGGATTTACTAAGTTAGAAACCTTCAGGTAAGTGTACACAACAACTCATCAAAGTTTCACCTCAATCGATGAATGGTATATAAACTTATACGGGATTTTGTTGAAACGCTTCGCGCGTCGTCGCTCATTTGTTGAATCTACTCGTGCGCTATCTATTGTAAAATGAATTTACTAAGCCTGAAGCCTTTCCTGGAGTGTACACAACATCTCACCCAAGTTTCATCGCTATCGGACGAATGGTATTTGAACGCATACGGGACCTTCTTGAAACGCTTCGCGCGTCGTCGCTCATTTGTTGAATATAGTCGTGCGCTATCTATTATAAAATGGATTTACTAAGCCAACACCTTCCCTGGAGTACACTCAACATCTCACCCAAGTTTCATCGCAATGGGATGAACGGTATATGAACGCATACATTACTTTGAAACGCTCCAACGTGCAGAGACAAACAGTAGAATTCGACATCACTGCCACCTTTGGTATAAAACACAACTTTTCGCCACGGGCGGAGTGTATGTTATAGCGGTAGTTGCGCAAGTTGCGACCAGGTGGCTCTAACGTGCAGAGACAAACAGTCCAAAGACATCATGTTTCACCAAGGCCAAGGCTAGTGGTTTCCATGACGACTGTTTTTGACTGTATATTGTGGTTCTAAAATTGTGTGTAAATTATGGTTCTCAAATTGTGTTCATTCCACCTACCGGGTCAGATTGTGAATCTAAACCATACATGAACCCACCCTAATGTACATACCAAATTTCATCAAAATCGGTCCAGTCGTTTAGGAGGAGTTCAGTGACATACACACGTGTCGAAGAATTATATATATAAAGACAAGCTGACCCGGCAGACGTTGTCCTGCCAATCAAAGAAAGTGTTGTAACTTTGTTTGTTGAAGTGCTTTTGGATACACAATATTTTTTTCAATTTCTGTTAACTGCCTCTAAACTATCGTGAAATGAATTAACTAATCTAGAAACATTCGTGGGAGAGTGCACAACAACTCTCCAAAGTTTCATCGCAATAGGTTAAATGGCATATAACGAATACGGGATTTCGTTTAAATGATTCGTGTGCTGTCACTCATTTGTTGAATACACAACAACTCATCGAAGTTTCAACGCAATCGATAAATAGTATATGAACGCATACGGGATTTTGTTGGAACGCTTTGCGCGTCGTCACTTTTGTTACATCTACTCGTGCGCTACCAATATTGTAAAATGGATTCACCAAGTTGAACACTTTCCCTGGCGTGTACCCAACAACACATCAAAGTTTCATTGGAATCGGATGAATGGCATATGGACGCATACGGGATTTTCTTTAAACGATTCGCGTGCCGTCACTCATTTGTTGAATCTACTCATGCGCTACCTATTGTGACTTCCATCACTGACTGCTTCATTCAAGCGTGGGTGAGCTCTGTATTCTATATTTTAGTGAACGCACTCCCCTTCCTTGCCCACAATATCAGATTAGGCTACTTCTCTGGAGTGTACTCAATGATTCACCAAGGTTTCATCGCAATCGGATGAATGATATATGACCGCATACGGGTCATTGTGGAAACGATTCGCGCGCTATAGCTCAGTTGTTGAATCTAATCGTGCGCTACTTATTAAAAATTGGATTTACTAAGCCAGAAACCTTTCCTGGAGTGTACACAACAATTCACCAAAGTTTCATCGCAATCGGATGAATGGTATATCAACGCATACAGAACTTTGTTGAAACGATTCGCGGGCCATCGCACATTTCTTGAATCTACTCGTGCGCTACCTATTGTAAAATGAATTTATTAAGCCAGAAACCTTCCGTAGGGTGTACACAACATCTCACCCAAGTTTTATCGCTATCGAACGAATGGTATTTGAACGCATACGGGAACTTTTTGAAACGCTTCGCGCGTCGTCGCTCATTTGTTGAATCTAGTCGTGCGCTATCTATTGTAAAATGGATTTACTAAGCCAAACACCTTCCCTGGAGTGCACTCAACATCTCACCCTAGTTTCATGGCAATCGGTTGAATGGTATATGAACGCATACGGGACGTTGAAACGCTCTAACATGCAGAGACAAACAGTAGAATTCGACATCACTGCCACCTTTGGTATAAAACACAACTTTTCGCCACGGGCGGAGTGTATGTAATGGCGGTAGTTGCACAGGTTACGACCAGGAGGCTCTAACGTGCAGAGACAAACCGTCCCAAGACATCAGCTTTCACGAAGGCCAAGGCTAGTGGTTTCCATGACGACTGTTTTTGACTATATATTGTGGTTCTAAAATTGTGTGTAAATTGTGGTTCTAAAATTGTGTTCATTCCACCTACCGGGTCAGATTGTGAATCTAAACCATACATGGACCCACCCTAATATACATACCAAATTCCATCAAAATCGGTTCAGTCGTTTAGGAGGAGTTCAGTCACATACACACGTGTCGAAGAATTATATATATAAAGATAACAAAAGAACCTTATCCCGTAAAACGAAATTAAGACACTACCAAATAATGGTCAGACCCGAAACTCTGTGTGCAGCAGAAACACTTAAACTAACAACAATTGGAGATCTACATAAATTAGAAAAGTTCGAATGAAGGATTTTGAGAAAAATACTGGGAGCTAAAAAAACAATACTTCATAATATAGGTTAAGAACAAACAGTGAGCTATATTTAAAAATTGAAAAACTAACTGACGTAATGAGGAGGAGAAGACGTACAGCTCTTTGGGCACATTTACAGAATGGACAACAATAGACTAACTAAACAGATTTTCAACTTACTGAACAGTTACAAATCCAAACCCATGTGGTTCGTCGAAATTCATAAAGATATGAATAATGCTGGAATATAAACCTACACAATAGAAAATAGAACACTCTTTCGAGAAGTAATTCAAATGGCAGGATTTCAGGAGAGAATGAAATTAACAACTAGACCAAAGTGAACTCAGGAGGAGAAGGAACGACACTCTGGAAGGATGAAGGAAATATGGAAGCAGAGGAAATTGAATACAATGAAAAATAGCCAAAGTTGATTCATCGTACCCTCCAAATGGGTTATTCGAAAGAAGAAGAAGAACAACAACAATTAAAAAATAGCATCACTTTTGCATGCACTCTTGTATTGAAATCCAAACTGTATATATGTTGCAAATGGATATTATGTGCCAGATGTGATAGAGCAGTCAGCTAGGCTGTTCACACCTCTCGCAGTTTGTTGATCCATTAGAGTAAAACGTTTCTTGGCCAGAATATAATTTCCTTATTTATGTGCTATCAACATTTTATATCTGAACAATACGGTTTTAATGGACAGAACGTAAACTATTTAATGAATTAAGGTTCAAATGAATGGGCATATAGAGTAGGTTAAATTACTTTTAGTCAATACCATATTCAGTCAAGTATTCATTCCCTTTGTACAGTTCACTCAATGGTAGGTTTCACACTTTTCATCACACAGATCACACACACAATTATCACAGGGACGATGGTACATTTTGGTTTTACATACTTTAAGGTGGAACCTATGTATAGCAAATCTTGTTGTGACATGTCTTTGATTTTGATTTTCTCTCGTTCAACTCTTTTTCAAAATCGCACCCATACCGTAGATATCAAGGTATATTTCGTTTCTTTTCAAGATTCTCTTTTTTATACGTTCAAAGTATGGTCTGTAATAGCATTTTAAATTGGAGATATTTGATGTGTGATAATTCCCTGGCTAACTCATAAACCATTCTTGAAGGTGCTGTTTTTCCCACTCTTAGGACATGTTTCAGGGATCTTGATTTTACGTTTTTCAATTATTTCAAGGTCGCTGAATGTCAGTTATTCCCAAATAAACTATGATGCAAAGACGGCGACGATGTTGTACCAAAATAATTGATTCATCAGCGCCTTAAACTTGCACTCATTAACTCTTTTAGTGTCAGGGCCCGATATATTGGCTCAAGGAGTTTCTGCTAAAAGTGCCAAGGGACGATTCATCTGCCCCATTTATTGTAACAATTTTCATTTTTGTTTTCAGCCACGTGGTGCTAAGACTGTTTTAAACAACTACCCGGGAATCGTTCACTCTCTGGATATTTCAATATATTGTTACCGAGTATTGTAACAGGCCATACTTGGGACCGCTGGAAGATTTTGTGCAAGCCTCTACAGAGGATATTGATTTAGATTTAAAACTTCAAATTTATCAGGTGACTAGTATATTGATTTTATAAGATGTGTATTGTTTATAATATGTTATATATCTTGTGTACTTTGCCATAAGCTTAATAATAATAATAATAATAATAATGATAATAATAATAATAATAGTGCACAAATTTGAAAATATGTTTCATATGACAAAATCATTGGCTCGCAATCTTGAAATATTTGAAATACATCCAGATCTACATATCACCATACAGAAGACCGTCATCTTGGAGACCTGTTCCATTGTTCGCTCGTTTCTCAACGAGCCACCTTAAGATAATTAGCCATTCCGTCTTGCAAACAAGCCGACGATATGTTGATATGTCCCACTTATGTGGTGAAATGAAGCCTCCGTGGCTTAGGCGGCAGCACGCCGGCCTCTAACCGCTGGGTCCTTGGTTCAAATCCCAGCCACTCCATGTGAGATCTGTGCTGGACAAAACGGAGGCAGACAGGTTTTTCTCCGGGTACTCCGGTTTTCCCTGTCAAAATTTCATTCCAGTAACACTCTGCACTATCATTTCATTTCATCTGCCATTCATTTAATCATTGCATCAGAGGAGTGCGTCAGGCCTCTGCAGCCGGCACAGTCCATATCCTCGCCGCTAGATCGGGGCTTCATTCATTCCATTCCTGACCCGGTCAGTGACTGGAAGCAGGCTGTGGGTTTTCATGTGGTGAAATGAATGTGATTGCAGTAATAATAACAAAGGGACAGAACAGTGATCACAGATTGACGTAGCCTACAGTATATCAAGCAAACAGGACAGACATTATTCTTATTGATAAAGTGTAGAAGTCGCAGTCCCTAACTCGCATAATATACAACACATTTACGCTGAGAAAGTGATGAAATACATGCCTCTGGCTGAAGAGATCTGAAAGATGTGACTACAGAAATTTGCCACTGAATTGGCAATCCGAGTACCACAGTCTCCTTCCGGCTAGATGGGAAGGATGATTTCCACACCTTCGTTGTCTCCTTGATGCCTCTCAGTTTGTTGGGCAGAGGCGTGGCACGCCAGGCTTCCTCCCAATGCGACATTCAATGCTAAAATAATAACAATGTTATTGGTTTTACGTACCTTTTAACTACCCTGGCTTTTAGAGACGCCGTGGTGCCGGAATTTTGCCCCGAAGGGGATCTTTAACGTGCCAGTAAATGTACTGACACGGCTCCCTCGCATTTGCGCACCCTCAAATGCCAGCTGACTGCGCCAGGTTTCGATCAATGCTAAAAGTCACGAACTCGACGCATAACCAAAATACCTTACATGTGGGGTAGCATTGTAAAGAAGTGTCTCGCTGAACCCCCTGCCGCAACTGGACGAGCCACTGCTGTCCGCAGGACATTGAGATTAAGGTGCGTGGCATCAAAAATCACAGGTCAAGTGTCGTGATTAGTATTTAAACTGTAACAACAGGTGGGCAATCAGATCAATACATCGCGTGAACCTGCTCGCTGACACGATGCTAAAATTTCAATGATGTCGCTCGTACCTGTTGACTTGTCAGTGCCAGCGGCTTCGGTAACGTAGTTGGTAGCATGCTGAACTGCTGTGCCCAAGATAGCGGGTTCAAAACCGGCCGAAATCGTCGGATTTTTTAAAAGGGGTTAAAAATCCTTCTGTATGCCTTCCTTCGGAGGGGAAGTAAAGCCGGCGGTCCCATGTCATTTATGGCATGTAAAAGATCCTTCCACAGACTAAACATGTGTGAAGCTAAATTGTTAGGTTAGATTTCGTCGGAAAGCTCTATCAAAGTTCCAACGTTCACCACTAGGTTCCATTGATATCTGGTAGCGAAAGTTGGAATTACTAGAAGTTGAATGGAACTTGTAGCTCGCCCTAAGGTTGTCCGCTGGAAGCAGCTACAGACTCAGGCGAGCCGAACATGTCCTCGGACACTCCCGGCACTAAAAGCCATACGATAAATAAATAATAAATTGTCAGTGCCTATTGTTATCCAGCTGTTCTGAAGGAAGCGCTCATACGGCTAGAGACTTATACATCGTACTTGACTCGTCAGTCCCGTCGCTGTCGGAATTCATCCGAATGCCTGCATTTATACAATGATGATGATGATGATGATGATGATGTTTTAAGGGGACTAACATTTAGGTTATCGGCCCCTAATGGTTTCGGCGATAGTAAAAAATGATAATGTACTGAAATTATAACCAATACTAGTAAGTTCGAACTTCAGTACTAGAAGAAGAAATAGTAAACAAAATAAGAATAAGATAAATAAAGTACAGGAGGAAAAGAAATGCCCTCAACCCTCGAAGAATGAGGATTTAGATACTTGGTAGGAAGTAGAGCCATGAACGGCAAATAGGAAAGGGACATATCAAAATGTAAAATTTTAATTCAGAAAAGTCGATATTATCAAATAATGAGGGTAACAGTTTGCTGCTTCTAGTTAATTACTGTATATTAACGGAGTAAATATTCTTCTAAACTTGCAAGAACTGTCGAGTACCACCATTTTATAGACAAAATTTACGATTGAAACTTCACATAATCTAATCAACAACGGCTTTTCATGTCACACAGCATTATTCACACTGTCAAACTATATTTGAATGATTTTGTGACAGATCTGATTTCCTAGTTTACTGATTTTTTAATATAATTTTAAGGACTTTCCAAAGACGACGACACCACTAAATATACTAATTTACTCGCAATTATCAATTGTTTTTTAAGTTCATGCTGATGAAGACCACAATGTGGTCGAAACTAGTTTAATTAACATCTGCCAATAATTTATTTTATTGACTTTTGGTGCATTAATTTTAATATCATTGGTATTTAATTTAAATAGTTGTCAATAAGGACCTAATTTAAGTATGATTAATTTCGTATCAATATATATCAATAATAATAATAATAATAATAATAAAATTAATAATATAATAATAATAATAATAATAATAATAATAATAATAATAATAATAATAATAATATCGTATGGCCTCGGATGCCGGGTGCAAGCTTTGTAATTTGACACCCAAAGGGAAGCTTGCATCTCGAATTTCGTTGTTCCTTGAAGCACTATGAAAGTCAAGGAGGTTCGATATCTAAGCTCCTTGAACACTATAACGCTTTCTAGTAGAGAAATGAGGAATTTTGTGTTGGTGGAAACTCCCGAGATTAATTTTGCCATTATGAATACGGCCTACTGAATTCAAATGGGTTCTTTGACATGCCAACAACGTATGACATGCGTGTCGTATTTTTGCCGCCTTTCAAAAAATCACTTACCACGGCCAGGAGCGAACCTGAAATCTTGGGGTTAGTAGACCGACACGCTATCCACTCACCCACCGTGGTAAGCTAAAATAATAATAAAAATGTATGAATGACCTAACCCTTACCCGGTCTGGAAGTCCAAAACCTAGGGAAGGAGAGTTAATTTATTAATAACAAACAGTTGTAACCTTCCAGGGTTACAAAGATCGAACCCTCAAATCGAGGACTTATGCATGGAGGTTTGAAGTGCAATGTATCGATTTATTTCCCATTGTGTGATCACTTCATCTTTTCTATAGCCTACATCCAGTATCATATAATAAGAAGATTAAAACCTTAAGCCAATATATGATGTACGTTTAATGTTGTACTGGTTTCGGTCACATTGTAACCTCCCACAGCGCCAATTATAATAATAAAAGGTGCAAGAACTTGCATTTAACAAATTTGCCACATGTTATCAAAAATAATTCTAAAAATATTAATCGTATAAAAGTTAAAAACAACACATTAAAATAAATAAAAAACAGATCTGTTAAAAAATATATTAAACTATCAGACCCGTGCGAGAACTCTCGCATAAAGGGTTGTGTGCGCCCCATGTGTGCAGGCTACCCACCCGGCTCTAGTGCTCTGCGGGCTGTACGCGACACAGTTCTGCCAGGGGCTATCGTCTTGTTTATTTGTTTAAGAGCACTTTATAAACAAATACATATTATATTTTCGTTGACTATTCAAGAAATGCAAGATTTTTCTGTACTATTTCGACGATTTGGAAGATTTTTTTACAAACCAAACCTTTCAACTCCCTCTGGTTTAGGAGCTTGAGATTTCTGAAACATACATCTTAGCGTATTATATAATAAGATGAGAAAGATGTTAGTCTTGATATAAAACCAGCTTGAGTAGGAGAGATGTGGATTTAAGACTGCATATGTGGAAATTGCTAGGTTAGGATTGAGTTAAAAGAAGGGTGCGAATATGCGAAATAATGAAGTTATTATGGAAAATAATCGATGTAAATAAGTAATCCAAGGTATGATACAGATAGGGATTACTTATTTCCACGATTATTTTCCATAGTTACTTCATTATTATGAAGTGGCTCTGGGAAGAGACGAGAAGAAAGATCAAGAAGCCTTAGGTTTCATGCGGTCCATGTTCGGCCAAATTCAGTGAAAGAATAATAATAATAAACTAGCACTACCTGTCGCGGCTTCGCCCGCGGATATTCTAGTTGTAAAGAGTATGATAATCAGACTTGATCAATTCAGCTACTGGTGCAGTGGCTAGGGGTTTGTCATTCTTTCATAGGTATATCAGAGCGAAGTAAGTTTTCTGGGAATATCAGAGACACTGTTAATTTAAGGGCCTTAATGTGGTTGTCGGAGACCCTTTATAGTCGGGTGAAAAAGACCTTTCGTACCACACTCACACGTGAAAGTTGCGTACCAAAATTCTAGAGTTCCCCTTGACCCCCTTAAGCGCATTATAATGTATGTATTGATGAATTTTACAGATTAAATTGGTTTAGTGATAACCTTATAACCGTCTGGAAACTTTCACAGTAATGTAATAATTGGAATTGCGTTGCGTCTTACAGAAATAGATGGACCTGTGAGATTCTGTTACCATGGTTACCGTGTTACATTCTTTCATTATTTCATTGTAAATATACGTGTTTTAAGGTATTTATTTAATTGTGAGACATTTAAAGAGTTTCGCTTACGCATTGGGTTATGCTGAACCTGTAGGTACTCCATATGTGTAGGTTGGTGTTAATGGGACCTTATTTTCGGTACAAAACTGGAATGGGACCTTAGCAGAATAATATAGGGAGGTATACAATCAACAATAATAACGACAACAATAACACTAATAATAATAATAATAATAATAATAATAATAATAATAATAATAACACTAATAATAATAATAATAATAATAATAATAGAGTTTGTATTGAGTTGAGTGACTGCAGTTAGCATGAAGTGCCACTCTTCATCTTCGCCACTAATTTCATCTCTCACTGGTTTCAGTGCACATCATTGACCGCCGCTAGAGCACACTTCAACACACATGGTGATGAATGCAATTGCACACTTCACCCCATAATGGGGACCAGGGCAGGATAAATTATACCAGTACTGCTACTCGAATGAGGTGACTAACCCAAGGTTCATTTTCATCAAGCAATATCTTGAAACCTTATAATACCTTATCCCCATAATCGGGATTATTATTCTCCATCTTAGAAGCCATCTCCTACGAAGTTGCGATGTAAAACTGCTTGCCTCTCACCAAGACGGACCGGGTTCGATTCCTGGTCACTGCATGTGCGATTTTTGAAATGGAAAATCACGTCCTGTGGTTCGGATTCCAAGTAAGATCGCAATCGGAAGATTACAGTTATATAAAACTACAATTTTCCTTTATTTTTCTTCGGAGGTTTGCGATCCTGGGTTTCATGAGTGGCACAGCAATAGAATTATGATACGTTGAGGATTTTCATTCATTTAACCCTGGTGAGGCCAGCCTTGGAATACGGCTCAGAGGTTTGGGACCCACATCAGGTAGCGATCATCAATGAGCTGAATATGGTACAAAGGAAGGCTGCTAGGTTTGTGCTCAACGATTTTTATCCTAGAAGTAGTGTAAATCGAATGATGGAAAAACTAGGGTGGGAATCTCTGGATGATAGATGGACGAAATCGAGACTATACGCTAAGCATGGGGAGAACTAAGAGTAGGGGGGCTGTACGGGTTCTAACGAGTAGCCTACTTTCATGGAACCTGTGCCCAAAAAACAAACATGGCGGCCAAGATGGAGCCGAAGCTGTGTCCAAAAAACAAAGATGGCGGCCAAGATCGTGGCTGTGCCCAAAAAACAAAGATGGCGGCCAAGATCATGGCTGTGCCCATAACATAGATGACGGCCAAGATCCTGGCTGTGCCCAAAAACAGAGATGCGGCCATGACGTCACAACAAGTGGGCAGCCACTAGTGACGTTCAACGAGGGGTGTTAAAAAGTTCCAAAATGTTAACTCATAGCCTACTTTCCTGGTGACGTCACAGCGAGGGGTGATCAAAATTTTTCTAAAATGTTAACCAATAGCCTACTTTCCTGGTGACATCACCTACGAGGTTTGATCAAAATGTTAATTCATAGTCTACTTTCCTGGTGACGTCACAACGAGGGGGTGATCCAAAATTCCAAAATGTTGATCCATAGCCTACTTTCCACTAACCAAAATGGTGTCTAACCAAAATGGCGGTTGACCAAAATGGCAGCCTTGGCTTAACTAACCTAGCCTCACCTAACCTCACCTACGAGGTGCGATCGAAAAGTTTCAAAATGTTAATACATAGCCTACTTTCCTGGTGAGTTTGCAACGAGGTGTAATCAAAAATTCCAAACCAAACGCATGGTTTGACAAATGAGGTGTCGTTGAAATCGGGCTGACACACCCTTTTTCCCAAATTCAAAAAATGTTGACCCATAGTCTACTTTCCTGGGGACGTCACCTACTACCCTGGCAGAGTCGATACCTCCCGAATGCATGGTCGGAGTTTGACAAATGAGGTGTCGAGGCCGACACCCTCTTTTTCCAAAATTCCAAAAATGTTGACCCATAGTCTACTTTCCTGGTGACGTCACCTACTAACCTGGCAAAGCCGATATCTCCCGAATGCATGGTCGGATTTTGACAAATGAGGTGTCGAGGCTGACACCCCCTTTTTCCAAAATTCCAAAAATGTAGACCCATAGCCTACTTTCCTGGTGACGTCACCTACTAACCTGGCAAAGCCAATATCCCCCGAATGCATGGTCGGAGTTTGATAAATGAGGTGTCGAGGTTAACATACCCTTTTACCAAAATTCCAAAAATGTTGACCCATAGCCTACTTTCCTGGTGACTTTGCAACGAGATGTAATCAAAAATTCCAAACCGAACGCATGGTCGGATTTTGATAAATGAGGTGTCGAGGCTGACACCCCCTTTTTCCAAAATTCCAAAAATGTTGATCCATAGCCTACTTTCCTGATGACGTCACCTACTAACCTGGCAAAGCCGATATCTCCCGAATGCATGGTCGGAGTTTGACAAATGAGGTGTCGAGGCTGACACACTCTTTTTCCCAAATTCCAAAAATGTTGACCCATAGCCTACTTTCATGGTGACGTCACCTACTAACCTGGCAAAGTCGATATCTCCCGAATGCATGATCGGATTTTGATAAATGAGTTGTCGTTGAAATCGGGCTGACACACCCTTTTTCCCAAATTCATAAAATGTTGACCCATAGCCTACTTTCCTGGTGACGTCACATACTAACCTGGCAAAGTCGATACCTCCCGAATGCATGGTCGAGTTTGACAAATGAGGTGTCGAGGCTGACAACCCCTTTTTCCAAAATTCCAAAAATGTTGACCCATAGTCTACTTTCCTGGTGACGTCACCTACTAACCTGGCAAAGCCGGTATCTCCCGAATGCATGGTCGGATTTTGACAAATGAGGTGTCGAGGCTGACACCCCCTTTTTTTCCAAATTTCCAAAAATGTAGACCCATAGCCTACTTTCCTGGTGACGTCACCTACTAACCTGGCAAAGCCAATATCCCCCGAATGCATGGTCGGAGTTTGATAAATGAGGTGTCGAGGTTAACATACCCTTTTACCAAAATTCCAAAAATGTTGACCCATAGCCTACTTTCCTGGTGACGTCACCTACTAACCTGGCAAAGTCGATATCTCCCGAATGCATGATCGGATTTTGATAAATGAGGTGTCGAGGCTGACACCCCCTTTTTCCAAAATTCCAATAATGTTGACTCATAGCCTACTTTCCTGGTGACGTCACCTACTAACCTGGCAAAGTCGATATCTCCCGAATGCATGGTCGATTTTGACAAATGAGGTGTCGAGGCTGACACCCCCTTTTTTTTCCAAACTTACAAAAATGTTGACTCATAGCCTATTTTCCTGGTGACGTCACCTATTCTTATAACTATAATCGTCAGAATGTGAATGGATAGCCTGTCTTAAAACAAGTCTAAACGTATAAGCCAACACAAAAGCCAATATATAAGCCAGTACAAAAGCCAATACATAAGTCAATACAAAAGCTAATACAAAAGCCAATACATAAGCCAATACAAAAGCCAATACATAAGCCAATACAAAAGCCAACACATGGGGTTAAGTTAGGTTCACGTGACATGTTCTAAAAGATTATACTTGCATTAAGACTGGCTATGACATCACCCATAGCTCAACTAACCTAATGTAACATATCATAACCTAACCTAACCCCATGTGTTGGCTTTGTATTGGCTTTTGTATTGGCTTTTGTGCTGGCTTATATATTGAATTTTGTATTGGCTTTTGTATTGGCTTATGTATTGGCTTTAGTGCTTGCTTATATCTTGGCTTTTTATCAATGCTATTCTTATAACTATAATCGTCAGAATGTGAATGGTTAGCCTGTCTTAAAACAAGTCTAAACGTATGAGCCAACACAATAGCCAATATATAAGCCAGTACAAAAGCCAATACATAAGTCAATACAAAAGCTAATACAAAAGCCAATACATAAGCCAATACAAAAGCCAACACATGGGGTTAGGTTAGGTTTGGTTAGGTTATGATATGTTACATTAGGTTAGGTGAACTAAGTGTAACGTTATAGCCTGTCTTAAATCAAGTCTAAAGGTATAAGCCAACACAAAAGCCAATACATAAGCCAATACAAAAGCCAACACATGGGGTTAGGTTCACGTGACATGTTCTAAAAGTTTAGACTTGCTTTAAGACTGGCTATGACATCACCCATAGCTCAACTAACCTAATGTAACATATCATAACCTAACCTAACCCCATGTGTTGGCTTTGTATTGGCTTATGTATTGGCTTTTGTATTGGCTTTTTTATCAAGGCTATTCTTATAACTATAATCGTCAAAATGTGAATGAAATGATATTCTGGTGATGCTCAAAAGAGAGGTTAACAAAATGTCTAGGGAATCTAAAAGTAAAAATGGAAATGATTTAAGTGTGAGTGTTTAACAATGTAGTGCTCCAAGCAAACCACAGATGCTGTTTACATGTATTTGATTGAGCAAGAACCATAGTTAGAATGAATACCCTTAATCTTAGAACATGATTAAAGTAGTATTTCATTTTACATAGTGCTAACCAATGTCTATGTTATACTAGCTATGGAAATATTCATCAAGTCATTGAATATAAACCCTTGAAAAAAAAACTACCTTGATACTCCTTTTGTAATCCCAGCAATCAACTTGAAGATTGTTTGAGGGGTGGGAGAGACATGCAGGTGGGAAATAATGCTATAGCTCATCATAACAGTGATGCATTATTAAGACGTGTTGTTAATTATTAGTGGAATTAATGGTGAATGCCTTTTAACTACCTATAAACTTTAGGATTAAAACAGTAATCAAAAATTTATATCATCACTGCTATGATTTCGAAAATAGAAAACAAGCATTTATATTGTTTTTTGTTTATTCAAAACGTACCATATATCGATGATTGTTTTACCTTCATAAATCAAATATACTGGTTGACTACTTGTATTGATATCTTCAAAAACATCATCAGGCACGTCATTGAAACGTAAAGGAAGAAAAGTTTCAAACTCTTCACAAACGCAAAGAGCGCGGATTCCAAATTTAGTGTTTATTTTTTTATTTGATGAATGCGAAAAGGTGTATGAATAGGCAAGTCGGTCATTTTCTTGAGTTCAAGACCAAAGGTGTGACCGATAGCATTCAAACCTTCCATGGTAGTCTATAAACAAAAAAGAACATAACTCTGTCACTCTAGTCTCAACATGTAACAACAACAACAATCACCCATAGTTTTAAGTTATTTAGCACCCCCCCCCCCCCCTTGGTTTACAGTAGTGAACATGAACATTGAATAAAGCGTTAATCAAATCACGAATGGTCGAGTTGTTTCAACACGAATTCTCAAAATAGTATTGTCGGAGGCATCTAGTCATGAACATGGATACTAGATAGAGTGTTTATCAAATCACAAATGGTCAAGTTGTTTCAACACGGATTCACAAAATAGTATTGCCAGTGGCATCTAGTCATGAACATGGATACTAGATAGAGTGTTAATCAAATCACAAATGGTCAAGTTGTTTCAACACGGATTCACAAAATAGTATTGCCAGTGGCATAAGGCCATGAACATGGATACCAGATAGAGTGTTAATCAAATCACAAATGGTTAAGTTGTTTTAACACGGATTTGCAAACTTGCATTTTCAATGGCATCTAGTTGTCAGCATTGACACTGGATAGAGTATTTATCAAATCGCAAATGGTCAAGTCGTTTTAACATGGATTAGCAAAATAGTATTGTCAATGGTATTTAGTTGTCAACATTGACATTGAATAAAGCGTTAATCAAATTACAAATGGTCAAGTTGTTTCAACATGGATTCACAAAATAGTATTGCCACCGTAGCCTTAAGTTAGGAACCATCCCTGCATTTGCCTAGAGTACAGTAGAAATGAGAAACCAGAATGACTGAGTGGGAATCGAACCCTCCTCTTCTCAGTTTTACCTCACGAGTCTAAGTGTACCTCGTTCCAGCCCTCACATCAGAATTTTATTTTGCACATTGGGAATCGAACCCACACCTCTAGGGCGATAACCAAGAACGTTAGCCGCTACACCACGAGGTGTAGATTACAAATGGTCAAGTTGTTTCAACACGGATTCACAAAATAGTATTGCCTCCGTAGCCTTAAGTTAGGAACCATCGCTGCATTTGCCTGGAGTACAGTAGAAATGAGAAAGCCTGAATGACTGAGTGGGAATCGAACCTCCTCTTTTCAGTTTTACCTCATGAGTCTGAGCGTACCTCGTTCCAGCCCTCACATCAGAATTTTATTTTGCACATCGGGAATCAAACCCACACCTCTAGAGTGATAACCAAAAACGCTAGCCGCTACACCACGAGGTGTAGATTAAAAATGGTCAAGTTGTTTCAACATGGATTCACAAAATAGTATTGCCACCGTAGCCTTAAGTTAGGAACCATCCCTGCATTTGCCTAGAGTACAGTAGAAATGAGAAGCCAGAATGACTGAGTGGGAATCGAACCCTCCTCTTCTCAGTTTTACCTCACGAGTCTGAGTGTACCTCATTCCAGCCCTCACATCAGAATTTTATTTTACACATCGGGAATCGAACCCACACCTCTAGGATGGAAGATCCCGCAAATCTCGCAAATCTTATAAGTACGTGGCTAACATACGATACGCTTCTCAAAAGGGTGAGTCAAACCGTAAACGCTTATTAACCATAAAAAGAATGAACCTTGAATACCTGAAGAACTTTATAGTAGCACTTGCACTTTGTTTCACAGAAAGATGTAGAGTCTAGTAGACAAAGCTAATCGAGGGCTGTCATGCAACGAATATTTAAAGTATACGAGTAGCTACGCTTGCAAGTAATCTATGAATTTTCAAACTTGTATTGTCAGTGGCATCTAATTAAAAAGAGGTACTCACCTTTAATAACAACGTTGTTGCCAACTGGATTAGGTATAACCAATTATCTGTAAATAAATAAATAAACAAATCAATCAATCCATTCATCAGTGACATACACGTTGATTTATATTTAAACTGTTTAAAAAGTTTAATCTATTAAATACATACCCCACAAATAGTTTTCTTTTTGCTCCAAGTAACGCCACTGCTTTCTTAAGTCGTTTATAATAAATGATAAGACTGCAGCATTAATCGCCGGTAATGAGAGACTAATGAGTGTCGATGATAGCTATGACCTTGCATTTATAGTGTTCAATATTGCAAGCTTGCAAAAAACAATTTACATCACATGGCACGTCAAACGGAAATGACATTCATAATAAGTTTTCCGTTTTCACTTTTATCAGCAATATCAGCTTTTTTCAAACACAATAGCTTGTATTGCAATACCACATCTTGTTTCAAGATCTCAGCTATTAGTTAACTGTTGCTAAGTGATGAAATAAAGTAACTGTATTACCTAGTTCATCCTTTACAAAATCTGAGGGCTCACATCTAGTGGGATGTAGGATTGGCAATCACAAGGTCCTAGCTATGTCTAGCATTGCTTTCACATGCTTGTATCAAAACTCCTCTCTATTTTCTATCCTGTTAACCTTGGATTGAAAGAGTGAAATGCTTTGGCGAGGAAGTGTAAAGGAGGCGGCCGTGGCCTTACAGTAAGTATCATCTCAGCATTTTGTTCAAATACAAAGTGGAAAACCACTGAAAACCTCCTCAAGAATGGTGGAATTCATTCATGTGGCTCAGAGACTTGGTGTATGTCACTCGCATTTTAAAGCCTCTATGGCTTAGGTGAAAGCATGTTAGCCTCTCACTACTGAGTCCATAGTTCAAATCCTAGTCACTCCATGCGAGATTTGTGCTGAACAAAGCAATGAGATACAGTTTTCTTTTCTCTGGCAATAACAGTTTCCCCTGTCGTCATTTCATTCTAGCAAGGAGGTTGCCGTGGCCTTACGGTAGGTATCATTACAGCATTTTGCTCAAAGACAATGTGAGAAATCACTGAAAACCACTTCAAGAATAGATAAAGTGTGAATCGAATTCTCTCTACTCATTTGAGTCTGGGCTAAAGCTGAGTAGACCTCGTTCAAATTCTCATACAACTTTTAAATTTTTTGACAGAGCCGGGAATCAAACCCAGAATCTCTGGGAGCGCCAGATAATCATGCTAATTTGTGCTGAACAAAGCGATGAGATATAGTTTTTTCTTTTCTCCGGCAATGACAGTTTGCCCTGTCGTCATTTCATTCTATCAAGGAGACTGCCGTGGCCTTATGGTAGGTATCATTACAGCATTTTGCTCAAAGACAATGTGAGAAATCACTGAAAACCACTTCAAGAAAAGCTAAAGTGTGAATCGAATTCTCTCTACCCATTTGTGTCTGGGCTAATGCTGAGTAGACCTCGTTCAAATTCTCATACAACTTTTAAATTTCTTGACAGAGCTGGGAATCAAACCCAGAACCTCTGGGGAGCACCAGCTAATCATGCTAATTTGTGCTGAATAAAGCGATGAGATATAGTTTCTTCTTTTCTCCGGCAATGACAGTTTCCCCCTGTTGTCATTTCATTCCAGCAAGGAGACTGCAGTGGCCTCATGGTATCATCACAGCATTTTGCACAAAGACAATGTGACAAATCACTGAAAACCACTTCAAGGATAGCTTAAGTGTGAATCGAATTCTCTCTACTCATTTGAGTCTAGGCTAAAGCTGAGTAGACCTTGTTCCAATTCTCATACAACTTTTAAATTCCTTGACAGAGCCAGGAATCAAACCCAGAACCTCTCGGGAGCGCCAGCTAATCATGCTAATTTGTGCTGAACAAAGCGTTGATATATAGTTTTTTATTTTCTCCGGCAATGACAGTTTCCCCTGTCGTCATTTCATTTTAGCAAGGAGACTGCCTATGCCTTATGGTATCATCACAGCATTTTGCTCAAAGACAATGTGAGAAATCACTGAAAACCACTTCAAGAATAGCTAAAGTGTGAATCGAATTCTCTCTACTCATTTGGGTCTAGGCTAAAGCTGAGTAGACCTTGTTCCAATTCTCATACAACTTTTAAATTTCTTGACAGAGCTGGGAATCAAACCCCAGAAACCTCTGGGGAGCGCCAGCTAATCATGCTAACCGCTACGCTACAAAAGTGATTCAGGAGTGACTTCTCTTAAAACGTGTTTTCGTGATTTTTCCATTTTCACCTCCAGGCGAATGCCAAGACAATTCCTTTTCAATATATTCACAGTTGATTTCATTTTAATATCCAATAATTCATATAGCAGTACATACATGCAATCTAACAAATAGCATGTTTAGAGAATGTATAATTTAACACTGTCATCATGCTAGAGTTGCAGTTTTCATTATGTCAAGGTCGCGCTACATGCATGCGAGCGGGCAGTTGTGTTTCATGTTTCTCACCAAGAGCTCACATCTCGTTGAACGTGCGTAAGCAATCACAGGGCCTCAGCTGTGTTCGGCATTGCATTCACTTACTTGTGCCGGGCTCCTCTCAATCTTATTTCCTGTCGACCTCACTTGGTTAAATCTTGTTCTCTTCCAATCTCAAGCTACACCGGATTTTCCACTGTCACTATTCCATTCTAGCAACACTCTCCACAAACACTTTATTTCATCTATCATTCATTTAATCATTAACATTTCATCTGTCATTCATTTAATCATTGTCTCAGAAAAGTGCGACAGGCTTTAGCTGTCAGCAGTGTTTTACATTCCATTGCTAAAAGGCGGTTAATTCATTCCATTCCCCAATCACTCAATCGAGCAACACTTTCCACTATCATTCATCTCATCAGTTAATCATTTAATCATTCCCTCCAGGAAAGTGTGACAGGTTTTAGCAGCCGACACTGTTTTACATCCCATAGAAAACTGGTTAGCGCATTAGGCTTTGGCTTTAAAGTATCTCGAGTTCGATTGCCTACTACAAACCATGACATAAGCCTCTGCGATTTAGAATTCATTGAAATATCGACTAATACGAGCATGGCTATTATCATGGTCAATGCCAAGCAGTCATGTTTCAAGTTTCTTTTCAGGGGCACACATCTAGTAGAATGTGGGTTAGCAATCACAGGGCCTCAGCTGTGTTCAGTATTGCGTTCACTTACGTGTACCGGGCTCCTATCAGTCTTCTTTCCTGTTGACCTCACTTGGTTAACTCTTGTTCTCGCCCAATCTCGACGTCACTAGGAAAGTAGGCTATGGGTAAACATTTTTGGAATTTGAAAAAAAAACGGTGTCAACCTCGACACCTTTTTGGAATTTTGGAAAAAGGGGGTTTCAGCCTCGACACCTCATTTATCAAACTCCGACCATGCATTCGGGAGATATCGACTTTGCCAGGTTAGTAGGCGACGTCACCAGGAAAGTAGGCTATGGGTCAACATTTGTGGAATTTGGGAAAAAGGGTGTGTCAGCCCGATTTCAACGACACATCATTTGCCCAACTCCGACCATGCATTCGGTAGATATCGGCTTTGCCAGGTTAGTAGGTGTCGTCACCAGGAAAGTAGTCTATGGATCAACATTTTTGGAATTTTGGAAAAAGGGGGTGTCAGCTTCGACACCTCATTTATCAAAATCCGACCATGCGTTCGGTTTGGAATTTTTGATTACACCTCGTTGCAAAGTCACCAGGAAAGTAGGCTACGGGTCAACATTTTTTGAATTATGGAAAAAGGGTATGTCTGCCTCGACACCTCATTTATCAAACTCCGACCATGCATTCACGGGATATCGGCTTTGCCAGATTAGTAGGTGACGTCACCAGGAAAGTAGGCTATGGCTCAACATTTTTGGAATTTTGGAAAAAGGGGGTGTCAGCCTCGATACCTCATTTGTCAAAATCCGACCATGCATTCGGGAGATATCGGCTTTGCCAGGTTAGTAGGTGACGTCACCAGGAAAGTAGGCTATGGGTCAACATATTTGGAATTTTGGAGAAAAGGGGGTGTCAGCCTCGACACCTCATTTGTCAAAATGGACCATGCATTCGGGAGATATCGACTTTGCCAGGTTAGTAGGTGACGTCACCAAGAAAGTAGGCAATGGATCAACATTTTTGGAATTTTGGAAAAAGACGGTGTCAGCCTCGACAACTCATTTATCAAAATCAGGCCATGCGTTCGGTTTGGAATTTTTTATTACACCTCGTTGCAAAGTCACCAGGAAAGTAGGCTATGTGTCAACATTTTTGGAATTTTGGAAAAAGGGTATGTCAGCCTCGTCACCTCATTTATCAAATTCCGACCATGCATTCGGGGGATATCGGCTTTGCCAGGTTAGTAGGTGACGTCACCAGGAAAGTAGGCTATGGGTCAACATTTTTGGAATTTTAGAAAAAGGGGGTGTCAGCCTTGACACCTCATTTGTCAAAAACCGACCATGCGTTCGGTTTGGAATTTTTGATTACAACTCGTTGCAAAGTCACCAGGAAAGTAGGCTATGGGTCAACATTTTTGGAATTTTTGAAAAAGGGTATGTCAGCCTCGACACCTTATTTATCAAACTCCGACCATGCATTCGGGGGATATCGGCTTTGCCAGTTTAGTAGGTGACGTCACCAGGAAAGTAGGCATGGGTCAACATTTTTGGAATTTTGGAAAAAAGGGGTGTCAGCCTTAACACCTCATTTGTCAAAATCCGACCATGCGTTCGGTTTGGAATTTTTGATTACAACTCGTTGCAAAGTCACCAGGAAAGTAGGCTATGGGTCAACATTTTTGGAATTTTGGAAAAAGGGTATGTCAGCCTCAACACCTCATTTATCAAAATCCGACCATGCATTCGGGGGATATCGGCTTTGCCAGGTTAGTAGGTGACGTCACCAGGAAAGTAGGCTATGGGTCAACATTTTTGGAATTTTGGAAAAAGGAGTTGTCAGCCTCGACACCTCATTTGTCAAAATCTGACCAAGCGTTCGGTTTGGAATTTTTGATCACACCTCGTTGCAAAGTCACCGGGAAAGTAGGCTATGGGTCAACATTTTTGGAATTTTGAAAAAAGGGGGTGTCAGCCTCGACACCTCATTTGTCAAAATCCGACCATAGTATTCGGGAGATATCGGCTTTGCCAGGTTAGAAGGTGACGTTACCAGGAAAGTAGACTATGGGTCAACTTTTTGGAATTTTGGAAAAAGGGGGTGTCAGCCTCGACACCTCATTTGTCAAACTCCGACCATGCATTCGGGAGATTTCGGCTTTGCCAGGTTAGTAGGTGACGTCACCAGGAATGTAGGCTACGGGTCAACATTTTTGGAATTTGGGAAAAAGGGTGTGTCAGCCTCGACACCTCATTTGTCAAACTCCGACCATGCATTCGGGAGATATCGGCTTTGCCAGGTTAGTAGGTGACGTCACCAGGAATGTAGGCTATGGGTCAACATTTTTGGAATTTGGGAAAAAGGGTGTGTCAGCCCGATTTCAACGACACCTCATTTGTCAAAATCCGACCATGCGTTCGGTTTGGAATTTTTGATTACACCTCTTTGCAAAGTCACCAGGAAAGTAGGCTATGGATTAACAGTTTGAAACTTTTCAATCGCACCTCGTAGGGGAGGTTAGGTGAGGCTAGGTTAGTTAAGCCAAGGCCGCCATTTTGGTCAACCGCCATTTTGGTTAGTAGAAAGTAGGCTATGGATCAACATTTTGGAATTTTGGTTCCCCCCCTCATTGTGACGTCACCAGAAAAGTAGGCTATGAATTAACATTTTGATCACACCTCATAGGTGATGTCACCAGGAAAGTAGGCTATGGGTTGATATTTTAGAAAATGTTTGATCACCCCTCGTTGTGACGTCACCAGGAAAGTAGGCTATGAGTTAACATTTTGGAACTTTTTGAACACCCCTCGTTGAACGTCACTAGTGGCAGTCATCTTGTTGTGACTTCTTGGCCGTATCTTTGTTTTTGGGCACAGCCAGGATCTTGGCCGCCATCTATGTTTTGGGCACAGCCATGATCTTCGCCGCCATCTTTTTTTGGGGGCACAGCCACGATCTTGGCCGCCATCTTTGTTTTTTGGACACAGCTTCGCCGCCATCTTGGTTTTTTGGGCACTGCTTCGCCGCCAATTTGGTTTTTTGGGCACACTTCCATGAAAGTAGGCTACTCGTTAGAACCCGTACAGCCCCCCTACTACTAAGCAAACGTCTAGGAAATCCCTGGGTAGATCATCCGCATAAAGTTAATGGCCGACAGCAGAGTACAAATTATGGGAAATATTCTTCCTATAATCGTGGTATTGATTATTGGAGCTCATTACCTGCCACAGTCCTAAAGCCTTTCCCCCAACATATTGTTGTGTTTAAGAGAAGACTAAAATTTTGTGTATATACCCCGATGGTATTGCTATAATTTGAAACGCGACTTGTGTACATTAGGTGTGTTTGATATTTTTGTTGGTCTTTTTTGTAGGCTAATATATTGTACAATTTGCCACCAGGGAATTAGCTCCATTTGCAAATAACGTAAATGAATGAATGCAAAGCAGGGTCGTTGTAATTGACCACCTGGATATCTTGAATCTTTAGAGGATACATTCGACTTATCGAAAAATCGAGTTATGACGATACGTATTGGGGTAGATGACCTCATAGTTCCGCCCCTTAAATTTCAATAACTAATTATGAAGATACGTAGGAAAAAAAAACGTTAAAATTCGTGATATGCTGGTCGGTAAATACTGTGTGTAGTCTTACAATATAACCAAGATGGATAAGTTTAGCATTAGGAACTTGTGTGCGGAAACGTACCGTCTTCCCAATACCCGATAAAAAAAACTACAGCCCACGTTCACAGCTCCCTCTTTTCGGTGCTCTTTCCGACTCCTGCTGTTTGTCGTCTGGATCCAATCGACGACGTCAACACAGACACCGTACCTTGTTCTGGTACACACAATCACCAATTTCTGGTTCTTCCACAGGGGTCCCGTAAATCAAGGTTTTCACGTGACCCCACAGATAGTAGTGTAGGGGGGTCAAGTCGGGTGAACGTGCAGGCCAAGCAATCGGGCCACCACGACCTATCCACTGTTGACCAAATCTGTGATGCAGATGGTCTCGGACCGTTAGTGAAAAATGAGGTGGTGCGTCATCGTGCTGAAACCACATGTTTTGACGCACATGCAGTGGCACATCGTCTAAGAACTCATGCAGTACGTCTTCAAGGAATACCAATTACGTGGCATCCGTGAGATTTCGCGGACGAAGGTATGGAACGTTAACAAACCTGTACGGGATATGGGACATCAGGGGATCGTTCAATAATGTACGTACTCTAGTTAGTAGCACCGAAAATATGGGAGCTATGAACGTGTGCTGTAGCTTTCTTGCGGGTAGTGGGAAGACGGTGCGGTTCAGGACACAAGTTCCTATGCTATACTTATCCATCTTGGTCCTCACTACAAGCCCCCAAAGTCTAGTCTGTATTTAAAAACATCCTGTATAAGCATTTTTTTAGCGTATTGCTGGGAGTGTCCGAGGACATGTTCGGCTCGCCAGTTTTTGTAGCTGCTTCGAGACGGAAAGCCAATGGGTGAGCTACAAGTGCCGTTGGGGAGAAAAGTTGGAATGTAAGGACGAAGAGTTGGAAGGTAGCGGCTCTGGCCTATAGTTAGGGACCAACCCCGGCATTTGCCTGGAAGGAAGATGGGAAACCACAGAAGACCATCTTCAAGGTTGCCGGCGGGGTATTTGAACCTCCTCGCCTCCCGGATGTGAGCGACTGCGAGCAGTCATGCCGTAACGACCACGGCTAACTCACCCGGTTATAAGGAAGTATAGAAGTTGCACACAGTTGCCTCGACTACAATAATCCGCGGAAAATTAGAATTTTAACCACCGAATGAGACACGTTTCACTGAAAAATGCGTCTCCATTCGAAGATGAAGATGTTAATTATTGTTTCAAGGGGTCTAACATATGGATCATCGGCCCGTTGTGATATGGTTATGAAGAAAATGTTAAGGAAATGATAACCATACCAAAAACTAGGCACAGAATTCTAACTAAACACTGATATTCATACTAGAGGAAAAAGAAACCAAAATGAAGAATACGGTAAATAAAAGACATGAGGAATAAAAATGTCCTCCATCGTCGAAAATTCGAATGAAGGGACTTGGAAGAAAGGGGAACAGTGGACGGCAGATAGGAAAGGAAAAGAGCTGAGGTTCCGTCCATATGTCAATGGAAAAATAGGAGAAACGGATCCAGCTCAGGGATCCGTCGGGGTTGCTGACTGCTGAACTCACCAGCCATAAGTCCATGAGAGTGTAGCACTATCCAGGATGCATCATAAGTAGTGGGGCTACACACTCCCTGCTTTGAGCAGAAGGCAGGAGATAACATGAAAAGAAAAAGAGGTCTGACCTCTCGAGGAATGAGGGATCAGGAGAGATGAGACAAGGACCAATTAACCCTGCGGAACTGGCGCCCCCGTCTTGTGACATCAGTACTGGCTCCTCGTCTCACAGACCCGAAATATAAAATTAATTATTTTATTTTCTTTAGTTTAAATACATAGCTGACAATTTTTTTTCGATTAATTTGCTAACTTATAAAGAGGTATTGATGAAAAAGAAAACTATTTTTTTATTTTTACATTTTTAATGAACAATTTAAAAAACCCTTACAAAAAACGTTAAGTTTTAGAAAAACATATATAAAATAATCAAAACAAAATTAAACTGAAAAATGGCTTATAAAAAGTAGTTCATAAAAGTCCATAGTACAAACAACAAAACTCAAAATTAAACTTTCAATAAATGGACGATGAGCATTTCACTTCAAAAAAACAACATTAATTGTCATTTGCAATGGGGCATGTAGGGCATGAAAATGATGCGTGCTTGAGACAAATGAACTTGAAACAGTTATTTACAGAAATATTTTGTCTTGCTTTCTTTCCTGCATAAATGGTACCGTTTTCTGATCCCTTCTGGTAGTTGTCCAGATCTCACAGCTTGGGGCGCCACACCGGCGGCTTCATGTCTTCTCATTCTCACTTCTGGAGGTAGGTTCGTCATAAGAGCTCAGCGTTGTTGGTGCTCCGATGTCAATAATTTTGATAGATCTCTTAAATATCTTATGCGAACAATATTAGTGTCCATGTTATTTGATGTGAAAATGATTTGAGAATTGACACCAGCCACATTCAAGAGTCCAAACAAAATGATCATAGGCCGACGTCGCGTATTTCTCGTGACATCATACAATGCACATAGTTCGTTCAGAGTATCAACCCCACCTTTAGTGGAATTGTAAAAGTGAATCATTTCTGGTTTGAACTGTTCTGTTGTTTCATCAATAGCATCATCATGATTCATACTGGATGCTAAGATGACGTTTTTGCCTTTTTAGGCACATATGAGCATATAATGACGTTTTCTTGAAATCCGAACATACTTGAGTTTACAGGGCGTTCTTTTGTGTTAACAAACAAAGGAGGTAGCTCTCTCTTATTTTTCCGAACGGTACCTACAACTGTTAGTCTATTCCGGTCATTCAATTCGTTAACCAATGGAAAAGAGGTAAAATAGTTGTCTAAAGTGATATTTCTACCAGTACCAGATATAGGAGTTATTAGTCTTCTTACAACGTTGTGTGCATTTGTTTCTTGTTTAAAAGGTCCGAGCGGTTGTTGACCAACATAAGGCTCCCAATACAACATGTATCGTGTTTTGCATCAACTAGTAAGAACAATTTCAGCCCGTACTTATTAGGTTCATTCGGCATATACTGCCGAAAAGAGCAACGACCCCTAAATGCAAGAAGCATCTCATCGGTGGTAGCATATTGACATATGGTATAGTTTTTTTTTCTTGCAGTTTTCAGTAAATGTTTCCCTTATGGGAGCAAACTTATCAATCCTGCGTCTCTCTTCTCTTGTGTCAGTGTCATCGAAGCGAAGGTGTCTCAACGGAAACAAAAATCGTTCACGTGACATTGTCAACCAAAATGTTTCAACTCCATTGGCTTCAGTGTCCCACAATTCATTCAAGTTTAGTCGGCTCCTTTTCAAAATACCTGCTAAATAAAGCTTCCAATTCAATCATGTCAGTAGGCTGGGCTGACCTTTCTCTAGAATAATTAGGCCTACATTTTTCAATATACAAATTAGTGTTCTCAAGTATAGTTATCATAATTTGATCATCAAAATACAATCGCCAGCAGTCAATAGGAGTTTGGGCATTTCTAGCATCTCCTTTGACTCCTGGTAAGCGAATGACAATATTGTTTTGCCGTGTTCTTACCGAACGTTCAGGAGGACGATTTATTTTCCATTGTGTAGTCTGGTCTTTTCCTACGTAGACGGGCACTCTTCGTCTAGGGATTTCTGGTATGGGTACATCTTCTTCCATGTCTGCTTCATTATCAGTTCCTTCTTACTCTGTGTCTGTATTTTCGGAAAATTCAGAGACATAATCTTCCTCCTCTCGATCAGACTGGTCAAATTCCTCTTCAGTATAATCATCACTGTCAACTTCGTCGAGAAGTCTTCTTATTTTTTCCCTTTCTGCTTCACTTGCCATTTTAATGTCAAAAGGCGCATTAAATAAAAGAAAAGAAAAGGTTTTACACTCGTAATTATCTTGCACAGTCACTTTAATGCCACCTAAATTAAAAAGCACCCACTCCCAACCGTGTGACGCGAGAACTGGCGCCTCGTCTGACAGACCCGAAGGCCAAACAGCAACAAAACTACTTGGGGTACAGCACGGTCGACTGCAAGTCGGTAACTGGCATCAGGAGGGAGGCAGCAACCTGGGGTTTCGTGACCGTGGGCCGCTCCCCCTACCAATGGCAACCAAAACATAGCCTATGTGGTCGGGTCTGTGAGGCGAGGCGCCAGTTCCGTAGGGTTAAGGCGGGAAATTTGAAAAAGTCCCTAGGCCTCGGACACTCTAATACCGTTGGGGTCGGAAATGAGCAAGAGATGATCAAGGGAGGTCGACAGGATAGATGACAGAGAAGAGCCCGGCAATGCTGGACTCAGCTGGGATCCGGTGGACGCCAACCCACGTCCCGATAGTTGTGAACCCCTGGGGGAGCGATATAATAGCTAGAAGAAATTGCTGTGCTCAAAACAGTGTTTGGTTAAAGGATGAAGCAGACAAAGTATAAAAGGAAGGAGGCTTGTAGCTTAACGTGACCGTTAATTTCGCGATCATGAGCCACGGGACCTCCTTTTTACGTGGAATCCGAACCATTGGACATGGCATTTCACTTCGAAAATCTCACATGCATTGACCGGGAATCGAACCCGGTCCGCCTTGGTGAGAGGCATACAGCTTGACCGCTGTGCCACCACGCCCCCGCAGACAAAGTATGTACTTGGAATTATTTACGGTTATTTCTTCTTCTTTCTTTTATAGTAAAATCCGGAGAAAAAGGGGCTTAATTAAATATCGCACGAGTGGTTTCATTGCGAATTCGTGACCTCCGGTAGTGTGACGCTCCTTCTGGATTCATTTTGCACACACAATGAACCACAACTAAACCACGCTGTACAATATTCCATGGTAAAGGTGCGACACCTCTTTGATGTGTCGCGTCAAGCCACACGCTCGAGGGCGAGCCGAGGGAAGCCCAGCAAGTGCCGCAAGCCATCCTTTGCTACGCGCTAATTTCAAACATGCATACGTCAAAGACTTTTAGAGACGAGATGAGTTCATTTCCGTGAGATGTTATATTTTTAGGGCTAATTTTGATGATGATAATTGTTGTTTTAAGGGGCCTAACATCTAGGTTATCGGCCCCTAATGATATGGTGAAAGTGAAAAAATAACTACCTACTACAACTACCTACCGATTTACTGCAAACTTCTATTCTAGAAGACGAAATGGGCAAAACAGGAATAAGGGAAATAATAATAATAATAATAATAATAATAATAATAATAATAATAATAATAATAATAATAATAATAATAATAATAATAATAATAATAATAATAATAATAATAATAATAATAATAATATCGTATGGCCTCAGGTGCCAAGTGCATGTTTTGTTATTTGACGCCCAGAGGGCAGCTCGCATGTCAAATTTTTGTTGTTCCTATGAGCGCTATGAAAGTCAAGGAGTTTAGATATCTACGCTCCTTGACACTATAGCGCTTTCTAGTAGAGAAAGAAGGAACTTGGTGTTCGCAGAAAGTTGCGAGATTAATTCTTCCGTTATAAACATGTCATACTGAATTAAAATGGGTTCTTTAACATGCCAAGAACGTAGGACATGATGCCGAGATTTTTGTCGCCTTTCAAAAATCACTTACCACAGCCAAGAACACAGCTGCAAGCTTGGGGTTGGTAGTCCGAAACGATAACCACTCGCCCAAGTAAGGGAAATAAAAGACAGGGAAAAGAAAATCTCTCAACCCTCGAAAAATGACACTTGAGGGACTTGGAAAGAAGGAGAGCTATATACAGTACAATGAATTGTAGCCAATAGTCATAGCAGGGTATCTTAATTGAACGCCCGTAGACTCCCAGCAATTTCAATTTCAAGTAAATTCAACTTTGGCTACAATATGCCACTGACACTGACACCTAGCGGTGAACGTTGGAACTTGATAGAACGTTTCTAAACAAATATAACCTATAAATATTGCTACACACTACCAATTGTAGTGGTTGGTTCTTTTACATACCATAAATGACATGGCTCCGCCGGCTTTAGTTCCACTCCAAAGGAGGGCATACTGAAGGATTTTAACACTCTTAAAAATCCGACGACTTTGGCCGGGTTTGAACCCACGATCTTGGGCATAGAAGTTCAGCATGCTACCGACTACGCCAAAGGAAAGCCATGATAGGCAGATAGGAAAGGGAAAGAGGAAAAGATCCGGCCTAAAGACAATGGAATGCCTTGAGATCGCTAACTCCAGAACTCACCAGCCGTGAGCCCCTGAGGGTGTAGCCCTATCCAGGGTGCACGAGAGGAGGTGGGGTTATACACACTCTGCCTCCTTTAGGGTCTTGTATACGAGGAAAAAAGAGGGCGACCCTTCGATGAATTAGGGCATCAGTAATGATGAGAAAAGGGTCAATTAGGGTGGTATAGTAAAATACTCTAGTACCGCCAGGGCCGGAAGAAACCAAGATTGAGGTCGACAAGAAAGATGACTGATGATGATGATAACTGTTGTTTTGAGGGGCCTAAAATCTAGGTTATCGGCCCCTAATGGTTTGGGTGATACAGAAAATGACAAATGATCAAATGAAACCTACAACTAAAACAAACTACTGACTTAAAAACTAGAAGAGGAAATGGGAAACTAAAGGATAAGAATGTAAATAAAATACAGGAGGAAAGGAAATGCCCTCAACCCTCGCAGAATGAGAATTGTGGAACATGGAGGGAAGGAGAGCCATGAAAGGCAGAAAGGAAAGGAGAAAGAGGGGTCCGTCCCAAAGGCAATTTATAAATGAGAAAAAACGGACCCAGCTCAGGAATCCCTCGCGGTCGCCAACTCCAGAGCCTACTAGCCGTGAGCCCTTGAGGATGTAGCACTATCCAGGATGCACCATGAGAGTGGTCGGGCTACACACACCCTGACTCCTTTAGGGCCTTGAACAGAAGGCAGGAGATATCATAAAAATAACGAGAAGATGTCTGACCCCTCGAAGAATGAGACTATCAGGAAAGATGAGACAAGGGCCAATTAAGGCTGGTAAATTAAAGACTCCCTAGGCCTCGGATGTCCTAATACCGTCGGAATCGGAAGAGAACAAGTGTTGACCAAGGGCAGTCGACAGGAAAGATAACTGAAAGGAGCCCGGCACAAGTACGTGGAAGCAATGCCGGACTTAGCTGGGGTACCATGGTCGCCAACCCACGTTCCACAAGTTGTGAGCACCTGGGAGGGAGGACAAAAAGAGGTGTGACCAATCGAGGAATGTGGGATCAAGAAAGATGAGACAAGGGCCAATTAAGGCGGGAAAGTGAAGGACTACTAAACCTTGGTTACCCTTATACCGTCGGGGTCGAAGGAGAATAAGAGGGAAGTTGGCAGGAAAGATGACATAAAGAAGCCCGACACAAGTTAGTGAAGCAATGTTGGAATCGGCTGGGGTACCATGGTCACCAACCCACGTCCCATAGTCGTGAACCCCTGGGAGTAAAGTAGGTTACTTAAAAGGCCATTATTGCGCATGAGGGTTGTGATGCGTCCGTAATACGGTAATATTAATAGGAGGTAACTGTACATAGGCTACAGTCGAGTTCTCATTACATGGCGTGGCCAATCAGTACACAACATCGGCTTCCAACATTCCCTCGTGATCTCATTTAAATTCCTCCTCACTCCCTTGCTCTCGTAACTGGGGTAACATGGTGGTGTTTTAGTTAGAGGCAAGGACATCGCATTCATTTCATCCCCGTGTATATGGGTGTGTGTGTGTGTAAAATTCGTCTGATAATCTTTGTAAATGAGATGTCTGTTGTTGTCTGTGTATTTGTAATTGAGGTTAAAAGTTGGAGGTAATGATGATAATTGTCTTTATGTTCGACCCTCACTAATATGGGTCAGAAAACTGTATCATAATGATGGTCATTATAACACTCTTTTTCATTATGATACAGTTTCTCCAGCCAATCAGAGCTCGTTCATTGACCAATTAGGTAACGATACCTTCACGCGTGAGCTCAAAATCCAACATGTCGGACATAAACACAACATCGAACTATAATAAATTACCGACATGGAATACGCACCGTCCATATGTTCGCGTAAATAAACTGGCGAATATGAGACAACAAATAGCACTGTACCTTAATATAATTTCTACGCAGCACATTCATTGTCTTCAAACAACTCCAGTGACAATATTACTGAGTGGCGGCAGATGTAAACATACGGCCACCATATGGCATTGCAAGCACACAGAGCGCATGCATCGGTCGTTCAAAGATCATGAAAGACAGAGATATAACACCCAACGCTCACTCTGCGATCAGAAAATTCAAGTAGCTGACTCTCAACAGATATTTATGAATATTTATGTTAAAACATATAATAAAGTTATAATTATCGTCGAACATAAACAGTCGTATGCAACTCGCCTATAATGGTAATTAAGACACTCGTATGGAAATTATAAAACTCGCATACGCTCGTTTTATAAAAAATACTCGTGTCTTAATTATAGCCATTATAGGCTCGTTGCATAATGTACTATTATGTTCGACCCTGACTATTATATGCCAGGGAACTGTACTATAATGAGGCTCATTATAACACTATTTTTCATTACGAAACAGTTTCTCCCACCAATCAGAGCTCAAGAAACAGTTGTTTGACCAATTAGATAATTAGATGCGCTGAGTTCCACGGCCTTCTAATGTAAATTTCACAGCCTGGCCTAGTGACATAGTAGAGTAATCGAGGTGGCCATGGTCAAATACAAGGCATTCCCTGCGTCTCATGAGCTCTGTTCAGTACATAAACTGGCAAAATCTCGACAGATATTTATGAATATTTATGTTCGAGCATAAAATATTTATAATAATTATCGTCGAACATAAACAGTCGTATGCAACTCGCCTATAATGGTAATTAAAAAGGAAGATTGTAGTTTTACGTGACCGTGAATCTTGTGATTATGAGCCACGGGACCTCCTTTTTACGTGGAATCCGAACCACAGGACATGGCATTTCACTTCGAAAATCTCACATGCATTGACCGGGAATCGAACCCGGACTGCCTTGGTGAGAGGCATATAGCTAGACCGCTGAGCCACCACGCCCCATAATGGTAATTAAGACACTCGTATGGAAATTATATAACTCGCATACGCCCGTTTTATAAACATACTCGGGTCTTAATTATTGCCATTATAGTGTTACGTGCCACCCCCTAGTGGCACTTTTGTTAACTGGATTACGGTGGGTAGAAAGCACAACACCAATTATTCCTTTAAAGAGAAGTTAGCTTTATTGCTTGCAGGTCAGAAACATATACCGTACAATAAGCAGATAGAAACAATTAACTGTCTTACAGAAGCTCCCTCCTGTATGGAGCCTGACTCACCCTTTCACTCGGCCTTGCAGTTAATCCTCTCGCTAATGAGGTGGTCCCGTACGCTGGCTGGAAACAGCTGCACTAAGTCTGTCATTCACTGTTTTGCAATTCACCACAATGACCTCTGTCGCACTAGGTAAGCACACACTCTTCAATACCCTGCCTCTCGGTATGATTCACACTCCTTCACTGTCAAGAGAATCAGCTTCACAAGGGTTTCGCAAGTCACGTCGCCAACAACTGTCGCTCAAGGTAAACGCTCGCACTAGCTCGAAAAACACACACACCCCGCTTGACAGGTCGCTCTTATATAGCAGGCCGGTGACTCAATAAATGCTTCTAGACCCATCGAGGGTTCACGGTTTCTCGAGGTTTCCATCACTGGCTGGGTCACGAATATTCTGGACCATCCCTTTGTCCTAGTAGTCCTGTTGCATAAGGCGCACGCAGTACACTGAGGCAGAGCACAGCCCAGCCCGGGGGCAGTTGTGACTCATGCGGCGAGCGATGAAACAAACTCACAGCCGTAACAATAGGCTCGTTGCATAATGTACTATTATGTTCGACGATGTCGAAATGTAAACATTATGTGTCAGAAAACTGTATCATAATGAGTCTCATTATAACACTATTTTTCATGATGAAACAGTTTCTCCCACCGATCAGAGCTCAAGAAACAGTTGTGTGACCAATTAGGTAAGGATACCTTCGCTCATGCGCTCAAAATCCAACAAATTTCTGTGTTGGCAAGAAAAGTGAATGGTCTCTGCTTTCGGAGTGCCTTGACCCACGCATACGCTCTGTTCAGTCAGCAAAGCTAGCGCGCCCTGTTCACTAACTGAATTAACTGAATCCCACAGATATTTATTAATATTTATGTTAAAACATATAATAAAGTTATAATTATCGTCGAACATAAACAGTCGTATGCAACGACACTCTTATAGAAATTATAAAACTCGCTTACGCTTGTTTTATAAACATACTCGTGTCTTAATTATTGCCATTATAGGCTCGTTGCATAATGTACTATTATTTTCGACTATGGCGAAATGTAAATATTATGTCAGAAAACTGTACTATAATGAGGCTCCTTATAGAACAAATTTCCATTATTGTACAGTTTCTCCAACCAATCAGAGCTCAAGATGTGTGATCAATTAGGTACTTGATAGCTTCGCACTTGAACACAGAATCCAACATTTCGTACATGAATTACATGATTTGAAAGTTGACAATGTAAAATATATCCGATTAACCATTGTAGTTATAACGGCAAACACAAAGCCAAAATCACCGGCACGGAAATTGCACCGTTCCATATCTTCGCGTAAGTTAACTGGCGAATATGAGAAAAGAAATAGCACTGTACCTTAATATCCCCAACTCCTCTTTCTACACAGGGCATTTTTTCATACGGCAGGCTGTAAACATATGACATTGCCAAGCAGACAGAGCGCATGCGTGGTCAGCGAACTTGGAAAGCAAGAGAGCAAACTCAGCGCCTGCACTCCGATCACTAAATTCAAGTGACTGAATCTCGACAGATATTTATGTATTTTTCTGTTCGAACATTAAATTAAATAAAATAAAGTTATAATTATCGTCGAACTTAAACAGTCGTATGCACTCGCCTATAATGGTAACTAAGACACTCGTGTGGAAACATACTCGTGTCTTTATTATTGCTCGTTGCATAATGTACTATTTTATGTTCGGCGGTGTAGATATGTATAATATTGTATGTAAGAAAACTGTGTCATAATGGGGGTCATTAAAGTACTACTTTTCATTATAACATAGTTTTTCCAACCAATCAGAGCTCAATATTTTCATACATTGACCAATTAGGTAAGGATAGCGTCTGACATGCACTCAAAATCCAGCATGTCGGACATGAATTACATGATTTGAAAGTTGACAATGTAGCCTATATTCGATCAACCATTGTAGTTAAAATGCATACACAACCTGGGCAATATTGCAAAATAAATAGCACTGTACCTTAATATACGCAATTCTACACATTCGTAAGATTTCGCCAACAATTTTTTGTTTCTTACGCGAATTGTTTCCGCCTGATGTCATAACTGTTCTATTTGGGACTCAATTGAATAAATAATAATACATAGGAGCAAATACGTTATTGGTTTATCTTAGTTTATACGAATTAATTTGAAAGCATTTATTTTTTTCATTCGTGTATTTTTTTTTCGTTACCCTAATAACACATTACTGATTGTCGGTTGTCATTATGTTATTATTCGAGTTTCAGTGTCATTGCGGATGATGATGTTGCCGTCGATAATTCGGGTTTTAAGGTGCTTAACATCTAGGTTATCGGCCCCTAATGAAAAGAAATGTTATGAAATGAGAATAAAACCATCTCACTGCCAGAGATGGAAATGAAAATGATTTGTATAAAACAGACAGTGAGCCCTAACAATGTTGCCTTATTTGGATAAAAGGAGTAAAAAACCAGGATGATAAAAAACAATAAAACAAATAAGGCGTAATAAACAATTAAAATGGATATGATCGCAATAAAAACAAACTAAAACTAAACTAAAGATCTTAAACTACATTAAAACTTAAAAAAGTAGCAACTCTCCCACATGAACCAGATGTCGAGGTCTGCTGACGGCCCGTCATCACGTAGAACAAGGGAGAGGGTGTTAGGCAGTTTGAGAGTTCTTCGCAGATCGGCCAGGTCCACACAATCGAAAAGAATGTGTGCCACGGTAGGGTGGGCGCCTTAAGTACCCACAAGGGAGACTTCTCTCTTGAGCAAGTGGGAGTGTGTAGCAATCCCATGGCCGATATGGAGTCGACAGAGTACCACAGCTTCCTTCCGGAGAGATCGAAAGGAAGATTTCCACGCCTTCGTTGTTTCCTTGATGCCTCTCAGTTTATTGTGCAGAGGCGTGGCACGCCACGCTTCCTCCCAACGCAACAGGATAGAATATCGCAACTGAGAGCGTACATCACTGGCAGGCACCTTATACGGTAGCGAGGGCAGTGTGACTGCCTCTCTCGCCGCCTGATCAGCAAGCTCGTTTCCCGCGATACTCATGTGGCTGAGAAGCCACACATGTCATTGTGGAAACTGAATAATATTGTGGGCTTAGTTTTATCTTATATCTATAATCTATAATAATATAATAAAGCTGAAGAGTTTGTGTGTTTGTGTGCTTAAACGCGCTAATCTTTGAATCTACCAGTCGGATTCCAAAAATTATTTTTGTATATGATAGCCAGATTCAAGAGGAATAGTTTTGGCTATGTTAAACTTCGGACAGACCACTCCATTCCCTGCATTTAGGCCCCTTGGCACAAACCTACACTGTTTCACCGATCTGAACCAAAATGTGCATACATACCATTTGGAACCCTGCGAGTAACACTGTCTACATACAATTTATGACAGACCAGTCCATTCCCTGCATTTAGGCCTATTGGCACAAATCTACACCGTTTAACCGATCTGAACCAAAATGTGTATAATTACCCTTTGGAAACCTGCGAGTAACACTGTCTCAATGAAATTTATGACAGACCAGTTCATTCCCTGCATTTAGACCCTTTGGCACAAATCTACACCGTTTCACCGATCTGAACCAAAATTTGTATACTTGCCCTTTGCAACCCTGCGAGTAACACTGTCTACATAAAATTTATGACAGACCAGTCCATTCCCTGCATTTAGGCCTACTGGCACAATTCTATACCGTTCAAACGATCTGAACCAAAATTTGTATACTTACCCTTTGGACCCCTGCGAGTAACACTGTGTTCAATAAATTTCGGACAGACCACTCCATTCCCTGCATTTAGGCCTCTTGGCACAAATCTACACCGTTTCACCAATCTGAACCAAAATTGGTATACTTACCCATTGGAACCCTGCGAGTAACACTGTTTACATGGAATTTATGGCAGACCAGTCCATTCCCTGCATTTAGGCCCTTTGGAACAAATCTACACCGTTTCACAAATCTGAACCAAAATTTGTATACTTAACTTTTGGAATCCTGCGAGTAACACTGTCTACATGAAATTTATGACAGACCAATCCATTCCCTGCATTTAGGCCCTTTGGCACAAATCTACACCGTTTCACCGATCTGAACCAAAATTTGTATACTTGCCCTTTGCAACCCTGCGAGTAACACTGTCTACATAAAATTTATGACAGACCAGTCCATTCCCTGCATTTAGGCCTACTGGCACAATTCTATACCGTTCAAACGATCTGAACCAAAATTTGTATACTTACCCTTTGGACCCCTGCGAGTAACACTGTGTTCAATAAATTTCGGACAGACCACTCCATTCCCTGCATTTAGGCCTCTTGGCACAAATCTACACCGTTTCACCAATCTGAACCAAAATTGGTATACTTACCCATTGGAACCCTGCGAGTAACACTGTTTACATGGAATTTATGGCAGACCAGTCCATTCCCTGCATTTAGGCCCTTTGGAACAAATCTACACCGTTTCACAAATCTGAACCAAAATTTGTATACTTAACTTTTGGAATCCTGCGAGTAACACTGTCTACATGAAATTTATGACAGACCAATCCATTCCCTGCATTTAGGCCCTTTGGCACAAATCTACACCGTTTCACCGATCTGGACCAAAATGTGTATAGACCTACTTACCCTTTGGAACCCTGCGAGTAACACTGTTTACATGCAATTTCGGACAGACCACTCCATTCCCTGCATTTATGCCCTTTGGCTCAAATCTACACCGTTTCACCGATCTGAACCAAAATGTGTATACTTGCCCTTTGAAACACTGCGAGTAACACTGTCTACATGAAATTTATGACAGACTAGTTCATTCCCTGCATTTAGGCGCCTTGGCACAAATCTACACCGTTTCACTAATCTGAACCAAAATTTGTATACTTACCCTTTGGAACCCTGCTAGTAGCACTGTCTACATGAAAAATATGACAGACCAGTCCATTCCCTGCATTAAGGCCATTTGGCACAAATTTACACCGTTTCACCGATATGAACCAAAAATTTTTATACTTACCCTTTGGAACCCTACGAGTAACACTGTCTGCATGAAATTTCGGGCAGACAACTCCATTCCCTGCATTTAGGCCCTTTGGCACAAATCTACACCGTTTCTCCGATCTGAACCAAATGTCACATACTTACCCTTTGGAACCCGACGAGTGAAACTTTGTGCTTGACATTTTGGACAGACCACTCCATTTCCTGCATTTAGGTCCTTTGGCACAAATCTACACCGTTTCACCGATCTGAACCACATTTTGTATACTTACCCTTTGAAACCCTGCGGGTGACACTATCCACTTTATATTCGCGACAGACCACTCCATTCCCTGCATTTAGGCCCTTTATTACAAATCTACACCGTTCCTCCTAATTGCACCAAATTTTACTTACACTTTGAAACCCTGCAGGTAACACTGTCCACTTGATATTTTGGACAACGCTCTCCATTCCCTACATTTAGAATAACAAACAAACTGAACTTGAAAACCACGAACTAAGCCCCTAGAACCATTCATGTCCGTAGTAGTGCAACTGTAAGAGTATTTGTAAGACCATTGTTGACTGACAATTCGGGCTGCATCACGTCGACCCTACCAGTGTTCTGGTGCAAAATTGCGAAAATAGTTAAATCTCGCGCAACTTATAAATTGCAGTCACGGGGAGTAATTAGTGCAAAAAGGTTTCTTATGCTCCTTAAAACAGTTATCTTCATGAACATATTATGCCTCTGTATAAGTGCAATGGTGTTGGTGCAGTGAATTGAGGTTATCAGCTGCAATAAGCGTTGGTGCTTTCAAGTTTACCTTCATTTATTCTGAACCTTATCGTTGAGCGCTATGTGGCGCTAAATGATACTATTCTACCTCAGGAGCACGCGACAGCCGAAGTTTTCCAAAGTTTTCGGATTATTTTCCTACGGCGCTATGCGACAAAAGAGAACACTATTGTTCTCTACATTTCTAACAGCCGATGAGATATAGGCCCTAGGCAGTGTCTTATTTCACTTACTCCTCTTTCTAAACATATTTTAAAGTGTGTTTGTAAATTACATGTGTCAGTTCTGTAGTTAGCAAAAACAGCCGTTTCCCTATTCATTATTATCATAACGGGAAAATGACCCGAATGTTACGTCCATTATACAGTCCTACTTATCACCACCCACTACAACCACCACCACCACCACAAAAAGTTATATTAAAAATATTTATTTTCTGTTAGTTTAAGTATCATGTGCCAGTTCTGTAGTAGTATTAATTATCATCCATAAAACAAATAAATCCACCGGGTGAAGCCGGGCACTACTGCTAGTATTAAAATAGTTTTGAAGGAATTTCACCCTTTACTAAAACTGAAATATCTCGGGAAGTATTTGCGCTACGACGACGTTTGTTGTCTTAAAATGTAATATCCGTCGGGCATCATCGATTGAACCTCATCTTACTAGATTATATCATCCGGGTATTGAAATAATTGTGAAAATTCATATATTCAAGGTCACACGAATATAGAATCTAATAACTTGACGGACATATTGTCGCTAGGCGACAATGACTAACACTGTATCATGATAGTCAACGCCGCACCATTGATGGTCAGGTTGTCACTAGGCAACAACGATTTACTCTGTATCATGATAGTCTGGTAAAATTTGCTAAAGGACACATCGGAAAACTGACCGATTGACAATCAAGGATTGTATTGAACTGTAGTATTCTCTAGGCTATCGTAAGCACAGTTAATCAGCATATTAGCATGCTAGCCGGTCAGAGAAAATAGTGGCAAACATTCCAACATTCTCCTATCACCTTTTTTCAGTTTTCATGTGTAGACAGTTGTTATTTCATTTGCGGGGCTTAGACATTGTGGTCATGTTGCCCCGTGTACATGGGTTTGTGTGTAGAATTTTTGTGATAACCTGAGTTATTGTGATTGTTGCACAAGCATGTGTAAACTGGAGATAGGATATGGTATTTGTAGCCATTTTACAGTGTTGCTCAAGGATTTATTGGACTGTAGTATAATATATGCTATCTTATTGTGCCCATTTACGATGGTTTGGTCGGGTGTGAATTTGAAGAGAGCGCGCCGTGATGTCAGCGAGCCCTTGACCAGCTCTCGACCCACCATAGTTTGAACCAGCCGCGTGTCCCACGTGTAGCCAACGAATAAGGAAAGCTGTATACTTGGAAGGCTTTTGTTATGGAAGAAGATTATATCAGCACTTCAGAATTACATTAGGAGTAATTCACCAGTTTATTCCTGATGTTTTAATGGAAATTGCTAACCTTCTGGATGCTTGTATGGATATGGCCAATGGGATGTAAGATCTAGCATTACGTTATGCGAGTTGAACGATCGATATGTGTCCTTGGGACAGTATAAAAGCCAGCCCTGGGGGAGGTCAGGTGCAGTCAACAATCTACACAGTCATCGAAAAGTCCAACAGTCGTCATACTAGTCCACGTGTGTGTGTCGCTACGACAGTATAATACGCCGTCATTATAAGCGAGTGCTTCTTGGAGATAGGCAATTTCTACCAAGTTACTATGTCCGAGTGGACATAGCCTTGTGCTACGTTAGTGGTAACATCACAGTGTTTCCAAGTGCTTCAAAACTTAAAATTATTCATCTGGTTGAATACTTTAAGAAATCCAAAGGAATGTGAGTGTGACTTATTATACACAAGTATTTGACTGTTGTCTTGTGTATTATTCCCACCACTTACACCAAACATAAGAACTGGGACCACATTCAAGTTTAGCCATTGAACATTTGCAAGTGCTAATAGGCTACCCTAACAGCTTACATTTGTACGGGGAATATCAGGCCAGATTCCGCCCATGTTTGATAAAGACACTCCCACCAGGAATTGTTACCATTTGCCTGTCCTGTCAGACCACTGCGTTGTATAAGTGGACTTCATAATTGACAATGGGCCATACTAACTGCATGCCTTATGTGCATGAGAACCAGCCCCATGATAGGAAGATTTCACTGCCCCAATTATCGAAGATGGTTAGCAGCTAAGGCGGCGGTATGTGAGGAGATCATGCCACGATGACCCATTAGGAACGAGGAGCTAGGCCACCTGCGGCTTATTTCTGTGGACGACAGGAGAGTTGAACGCTATGACATGTCCCATGCCCAGCGTATAGACTTCACAGAACCGTGGTGCCAGGATTCGATCTGCACCGAGGGAGTTGAACACTATGATATGTCCCATGCCCAGCGTTTAGACTTCACAGATCCGTGGTGCCAGGATTCGATCTGCACCGAAGGAGGTCCAATCGCCACTGAAATTATGATATCGTAGACTTCCGAAAAGCCTAAATATTTTCTAGAGCCATGAATTTTCCGCCGTTCCGATAAACCAATTCACTTTCTCTATTATTAAGAAACGCCTTTATAGTTAGAATGGTTGCATATTTTTAGGAGTAATTTTTCCTTGTAGTCAAATTAGACTTGCAGCTGAGGTACAATCCTCAATGTTTCATTTTTATATTGCAGTAAATAATATGGTAAGTCTTACCCCATTCATAACGCAGCAGATTTACGACACAGAATATGCATTAATAATTTTTCTTCTGCATGACTGAATATATTTTTCTAATAATAATAATAGATATTTCTATGAATTAATATTGATGAATACTGAATTCTATGAATAGCTATGGAAGTAACATTCCTTGAGAATGATAAACATGAAAGACTATGATAACAGTGTTAAATAATGTTTAAACATTTAATTGTTCATATAAATCTGAGAGCTTACGATCTGTTATCTTATAGGGTATAGATAAATGCAGCTTAATTGATGTTATTTTGTGCCAATGCACTTCGTGAAAGTAGTTAAATGAGGCGTTGACCCTCGTGTTGAGTGAATGTTGTGGGAGTCGTATCCTGATCCACAGAAAGCTGTATGCTTTTTAATAAGAAATAAACTGGGAGTTGCGGGAGTTAGATCCTGTCCCATATTGCTTCAATGTGTTCCAAATCCTAAAGATTTCCCCTGAGATATTATCATCTCAAATTATTGATTTATTACAAGCAATGTTGTCATGCCAATTTTTATTGCGGCAATCTGAATTCATATTCAGTGCATTAGATCCTGAAACTTATGAAATGATATTCAAAGCTAACTTCAACGAAACCAATATTGGTTACTATTATTGTTATCAATATTCTGCTATACGAATTTAACTGCTGTTCCCAATAATAGTCACTCTGATGTATTTAACAAACTGCGTTAAGAATTGTGTCATTTCATAAGAGAATCAAGAATCGAATGTGAAACTAATCCATGCTAGTGTCATGATTAATTGTAAATAAGTGAATAGAATTATTTAACAGTGCAATTTAATAGGGTAAATTTAAATATAACTTAATGTCTTCTCGAATTGTATAGATTAACAAATTAAAGTGTGATTTTTAAACATAGTCTAGACCAACGGACAATCTTAAATAAGACTGTGATTTATTTTTATTTCGAGAGGCATAAAATCTGATAGGGAATGCGTGTGCTATTGGTTTGCTTCTGCCAGCAGGCAGTTATTTATTGAATACATTTTATTTGGCGAATTGATTTGTCATGAAATATGTCTTTAATTTTCTGATATATGTCGTGACGTATTTCCGTTTCCTTTACGGGGAGCACGAGTACAGTGTATAGTAATTACAGCCCAAGCCCAGAACGCCCCGAGAGAGATCTTATGCTGACACTGTATTTACTGCTACCTCGCATGTGGTTGTCTGTTCACTCCAGGTGTACAGACGGGCACATAAGGAAGATAAAGATATGTCGGCCAAACTGTAAGGCTCGATAGGACTCGATAGGACTCGTTAGGGTTATCAATATCAGTTATATAGCTCACTTGTTTGAGTATTGTTGTTTTTGGATTTTGATCCAGTTTTTGCTTTAGATTTTTGTTTTGGTGACATATAACGGAGGTTGAGGACATTTTTGTTATCGTTGTCGTTTAAGCATATTAATTTTACGTTTTTCGGAAGGAAATTCATGGCTCTGAAATACTAGACAATCTACTATTAGCTCTAACTCCCTTAAGTGTCTGGTGATGGTTCTTCTCACTAATTGCCATTTATTATATTGTGTTCATTATGTCTTGTGTAGAACTGAAAACTTTACTCATGTCTCTGAATGACAAAATGGCAGAGAACTCTCTAACTTTAGATGCCTTGCAAACAAAAATGAAGGAAACTTCTGATGCTCTCTCAGCAGCAGATGACAATGTTAAAACCAATACAAAGACATTAGAAGATATGATTAATGCTACATTAGAAACTAACCAAGTCACTTCCAAGGAACTTGAAAATAAAATGGTCAAAAATTCTGAATCCCTTGAAACTAAATTTTCTGAATCCCTTCAAAATAGTTCCAAAGAACTTGAAAATAAAATGGTCGAAAATTCTGAATCCTTTGAAAGTAAATTTTCTGAATCCCTTCATAATAGTTCCAAAGAATAAACTTTCGGAATCCCCTCAAAATAAAATTTAAAATAGTTCAACAGAACTTGAGGATAAAATTCAAAATAGTTCCATAGAACTAGAAACTAAAATTGATAGTATTTCTAGTTTGTTGAAAAAGAAAATTTTGGAAAATTCTGAATCTTTTGAAAAACAAATTAAGTTAGTGGAAGCCAATTTATAATGTCAGAGCGTTGATAACTCTGCTGCACTCACATTGGTAGAAAATAGGGTCAAAAGTAACTACTTAGCTCATGAAAAGCAAATTCATTCAATTGAAAAGAAAATTCAGAAAAATTCTAGTATTTTAGAAGCCCATATCGGATCAGTGAGAGTCGGGTTCTTTTAGAAATGTTTAAAGCTAGAGGGGAAACGTGGAGAAGACTTGCGAGGAGATAGAGCAATTAGAAGGGGCGGTACTTAAGAAGGCCCAAAGATACGTTGCAAAACTAGAAGATGAGGCTAGCTGTATGGAAGAGAGATTAGAAGGCAAGATAAATGATGTCACGGATAGTGTTGTGACACAGATACAGTCTAAAATATCTGTAGACTTCAAAAATTCTATTTTTGAAAATATGCAGAAACAGATACTGACATGCGCAGCTAAGGAAGTCGAAGAAGACCTGAAAGACGTTCGTAAAGCCATTAGAACATGCGATTACCACCTTAGAAAAGACGTGGGCGTGATTCAAAAAGATGTAGCCAAATCGAAGAAATCATCACAAGGATTTGACCAAAAGAGTATCAGACTCCGAGAAAATCTTGAGTCGCATAGAAACCTACTACCAGGATTTTCATGACGATTATAACAAAATCGAGACCGAAACAGTTACTACCACGGAGTTACACACTGCTCAGGAGCAAATGAAATCTGAACTCGTAGAACAGCTGAAGGCCGGAGTTGTAGAAACACCCGCTGAACAGTTGAACACTGAAATCTCCCAAATCAGAGCGGAAATTTCCAAATTTCAGCCAGAATAGTTGAACACTGAAATCTCCCAAATCAGAGCGCAAACTTACAAATTTCAACTTGAACAGTTAGAGACCGAAATATTAGAGCAAATGAATGTAGAGGTCTCCAAAATTCACCAAGAACAATCAAAAACGGAAATTCAGCCGGATCGCTTGAAATCCAAAATTTTGGAGCAGTTAAGGATAGATATTTCCAAATTTTCACCAGAACTATTAACATCCGAAAGCATGGATCATAGGAAGGTAGAAAGCACGAAAATGCCCACTAATGAGATTCAAGCAGCTGTTTCTGCGTTAGAAAACGAAATTAGGTCTATGGAAACAGAATACCAATCAGGAATAGGATCCAAAGATTCAAACACGGCGAATGCAAAGACACCTTATTCTCACTTCAGTCAAACGCCTGGTCGTGATTCAGTGATGACAGTCATCGAAAGTAAAGATGAAAAACCAGCCAAGTTTAGTGGTGTAGGCACCATTACCCCGGTAGAATTTCTTTGAGAAGTCCAGGATTATCTATCGAAAATGAGAGTTTCCCCAGCCATGGAGGTGAAAGTGATAGGCAAACTGCTTGAGGGTCCCGCACTTTTATGGTATCGAGCTTTTAGATACACCAAGACAGATTTTGGAGATTTCTCAAGAAAGCCCTTGAAGAAATTTTGGTCCCCAGAAATCCAGCAGGACATTCGTTCCGAGGCATACTCCAAGAAGTTTTCCAACACACAACCTACGCAATATTCAATCTACTTCACAAGCCAGTTATCGAAACTCAAATTTTGCAACCCCCTATGCCAGAGTACGAAATGATTACGGCTTTGACACGTCAGTTCCCGTTAGAGGTCCGGAGAACTTTAATAGCAGCTGGAGCCGAAAGTTTGGAAGACCTGGATGAAGATCTTCAACGGTTAGATCACGTCAACAACCAACACTTTCGGGAGAGGAACTTCAGGGAAGATCCTCGGTCCATTAATTTGGTAACGATAGACCGACATTGCCAAACACAGAATAAAGATACTGAGAGGAATTACAAAGCACGTGACCATCGAGGGGGAAGACCACGACAAGAATCCTATGACGGGAGATACCAAGGACAATATCCCCAGTATGAGAGAAGAGGGAGATATCGCCAAGGGAGGCAGTACGACTCTAGAAGGTATCACGCCAAATTAGAAGAGGAAACATCGAGGGAGAGTTTAAAAATGAAAACTCGAAGATTTTTTATTTTTGAAGAGGTAGGTGGCGTATGTGCCCATTTACGATGGTTTGTCAGGCGTGAATTTGAAGAGAGCGCGCCGTGACGTCAGCGAGCTCTTGACCAGCTGTCGACCCACCATAGTTAGACCAGACGCGTGTCCCACATGTAGCCAACGAATATGGAAAGCTGTATACTTGTAAGGCTTTAGTTATGGAAGAAGATTATATCTGCTCTTGAGAATTACATTAGGAGTAATTCACCAGTTTATTCCTGATGTTTTAATGGAAATTGCTCACCTTCTGGAAGCTTCTATGGATATGGCCAATGGGATGTAAGATCTAGCATTACGTAATGCGAGTTGAACGATCGATATGTGTCTTTGGGACAGTATAAAAGCCAGCCATGGTGGAGGTCAGGTACAGTCGACAATCTACACAGTCATCGAACAGTACAACAGTCGTCATACTAGTCCACGCGTGTGTGTCGCTACGACAGTATACTATGCCGTCAATATGAGCGAGTGCTCCTTGGAGATAGGTAATTTCTACCACGTTTCTATGTCCGAGTGGACATAGCCTTGTGCTACGTTAGTGGTAACATCACAGTGTTTCCAAGTGCTTCAAAACTTAAAATTATTCATCTGGTTGAATACTTCAAGAAATCCAAAGGAATGTGAGTGTGACTTGTTATACACAAGTATTTGACTGTTGTCTTGTGTGTTATTCCCACCACTTACACCAAACATAAGAACTGGGACCACATTCAAGTTTAGCCATTGAACATTTGCAAGTGTTAATAGGCTACCCTAACAGCTTACATTTGTACGCGGAATATCTGGCCAGATTCCGCCCATGTTTGATAAAGACACTCTCACCAGGAATTGTTAACATTTGCCTGTCCCGTCAGTCCACTGGGTTGTATAAGCGGACATCATAATTGATAATGGGCCATACTAGCAGCATGCCTTGTGTGCATGAGAACCAGCCCCATGATAGGATGATTCCACTGCCCCAATTATCGAAGATGGTTAGCAGCTAAGGCGGCGGTATGTGAGGAGATCATGCCAGGATGACCCAATAGGAACGAGGTGCTAGGCCACCTGTGGCTTATTTCTGTGGACGACAGGAGAGTTGAACGCTAAGACATGTCCCATGCCCAGCGTTTAGACTTCACAGATCCGTGGTGCCAGGATTCGATCTGCACCGAGGGAGTTGAACACTATGACATGTCCCATGCCCAGCGTTTAGACATCACAGACCCGTGGTGCCTGGATTCGATCTGCACCGAAGGAGGTCCAATCGCCACTGAAATTATGATATCGTAGACTTCCGAAAAGCCTAAATATTTTCTAGAGCCATGAATTTTCCGCCGTTCCGATAAACCAATTCACTTTCTCTATTATTAAGAAACGCCTTGATATTTAGAATGGTTGCATATTTTTAGGAGTAATTTTTCCTTGTAGTCAAATTAGACTTGCAGCTGAGGTACAATCCTCAATGTTTCATTTTTATATTGCAGTAAATAATATGGGAAGTCTTACCCCATTCATAACGCAGCAGAATTACGACACAGAATATGCATTAATAATTTTTCTTCTGCATGACTGAATATATTTTTCTAATAATAATAATAGATATTTCTATGAATTAATATTGATGAATACTGAATTCTATGAATAGCTATGGAAGTAACATTCCTTGAGAATGATAAACATGAAAGACTATGATAAAAGTGTTAAATAATGATTAAACAATTAATTGTTCATATAAATCTGATAGCTTACTATCTGTTATCTTATAGCGTACTGATAAATGAAGCTTAATTGATGTTATTTTGTGCCAATGCACTTTGTGAAAGTAGTTAAATGAGGCGTTGATCCTCGTGTTGAGTGGATGTTGCGGGAGTCGTATCCTGATCCACAGAAAGCTGTATGCTTTTTAATAAGAAATAAACTGGGAGTTGCGGGAGTTAGATCCTGTCCCATTATGCTTCAATGTGTTCCAAATCCTAAAGATTTCCCCTGAGATATTATCAGCTCAAATTATTGATTTATTACAAGCAACGTAGTCATGCTAATTTTTATTGTGGCCATCTGAATTCATGTTCAGTGCATTAGATCCTGAAATTTATGAAAGGATATTCAAAGCTAACTCAAACGAAACCATTATTGGATATTATTATTGTTATCAATGTTCTGCTGTAAAAAATTAACTGCTGTTCCCAATAATAGTCACACTGATGTATTTAACAAACTGCGTTAAGAATTGTGTCATTTCATAAGGGAATCAAGAATCGAATTGCAACCATTCTGATGGCAAGGCTCAGCTCTTTTGGGTTGGGAAAGTGGTGCTTTCTGAGAGTGCTGTTTGCATCTCTATGTGGCATGGCAGGTGGCCTTGCTAATGAAATTTCTTTTATATGTTCCTTTTTTGATGCTATTTTGTTCTTATTAGTACTCTATGACTATTCTTGTGAGGAGTCCATACTGCAAGATTTAGTTAGTAGTGAATATCTTGAAAATTATCTTTGGAGATTGTAGGAAGCCATGTTATTATCTGTTGAGATGGTTAGATGAGATAAAGAAATATGTTAGGTTTGGATTATAAAAGTGGATTGCTTATAGATAAAGAAAAAGCTGTGTAGTGAGAATTATTAATGAATTAAATGAATACCTGTGTTCCTATGGTGAGGTGCAGGTTCCTTTATGGTTTAATTTATGGTGATCTGAGTAATTAACGGTTAATAGAGGAATGTCAAAAGTCAACCCCTGGCACTATCCAGCCCATGACAGGCTAAGGCCGACCAAGTGACCGCTGCCCAGCCATTCGGCCTGCAGCTATTCAATCACATATATCAGGTATATGTACTATATGTCTGCCCTGTTTTTATAATAAAATATCCCTTGTGAGTATAATCAACCACTACCCCGAAACGTACGGTCACAATTGGCAACCCAACGTCGGGCACGAATAAGGGTAAGTAGAAAAAGAAATGGAGGAGGATATGATTCGGGATATGCTACTAATGCTGCATAGCAAGTTCACCGGTATGGAAGAGTCACTATGTAAATTCACCGGTATGGAAGAGTCAGTAAGCCAGTAAATAGAGTCTTTAAAAGAGAGTATGAGTAAGGAGATAGGAGAAGTTAGGCAGCAAGGAAAGTCTACGAAAGTGCAAATAGAATCTATAGGTAAGCAGGTAGAATCTGTAAAGGGGTAAACGAAGCAATAAAGAAGCAGGCTGAAGCAACCAATGTTAAGGGTGAGGAGTTAAGCAAAGAAGTACAAGAACATAAAACTGTGATGAGAGAAGGAATAGCGAGAAATAAGGATAGCGTGGATAGCCTTAAGGATGAACAGGTGACATTGATGGAGAGGAATGAGAGGCTCAAGGAAGAGAGAGAACGAGGTGAAGAAGAACAAGGTTATATGGAGAAAGTGAATGAGCTATGTGCGATTAAGGTGCAGGAAAGTTATCTGAGATGTGGGGGCGTGAGAAAGCAGATGATATGGAAGAAACTGAAGGAAAGGAGGCAGGTGAAAGAAAGGAAAAGGTACAAGAGAAAGGATAAGCGGATAACGGAGAAGGTGAAATGGAAGAAACTGAAGAGATGGGAGAATCAGATGAGGTTGGTAATGGAGACAGTAGCAATCAAGAAAAATAGGCTAAAGATGAGGATGAACGAGCAAGAGGGAGCCATGGAGAAGGCAACATACTAGAAGAAGATAAGGTGAAGAAGAAACAGGGGAAAACAAAGTGGAAGAAGAGAAAGGAACTGTTGAGTAAGGCAAGACAGACGAGGAAGAGCTGGAAAATGTGGAAAGGGAGAAGAGAGAAGTGGTTGAGAATGAAGACAAAGAGGACCAGGAGAATAGATAAAAGAATGAGTTGGAAAGCAAAGAGAAGGAGTAGGAAGAAGATGAGATGTCAGGTAAAGGAAAATAAGAGAGTGAAGGATCAGAGCAAAGGAAGAAGAAGAAGAAAGGAAAATATGATATTAAATCAGAGGAGACAGATCAAAAGAAGAAAAAGAAAGGAAAATATGATGATACTGAATCAGAGGAGACAGACCAAAGGAAGAAGAAAAAGAGAGGTTTGGAATACAGGAGACGGGGAGGCAGGAGGCATCGTAGAAGACGACCAAGCAGGCGTGGAGGCAGGAGGAGAAAGGGGAGAACGAAGATGATAACGATTCTGCCATTCCTTCTGATTATGATGCTGTCCGATTTTCTGATGGAGGAGGAGTGTTTGACGAACTAGATGATATAGTTTTGGTTACTTCATCTGAGGAGAGTGATACAACGTTATGTGATGTTGATAATCTATAATTTGTTGTAATCTGTGTGTTTTTAGTATGCTTGATGTATATTACGTTTTATGTACGTATTTTTAATGCATGTGATCCACACGTGCTTCTCACTCGAGAATCACATAGAGGGGCGATTGCAACCATTCTGATTGCAAGGCTCAGCTCTTTTGGGTTGGGAAAGTGGTGCTTTCTGAGGGTGCTTTTTGCATCTCTGTGTGGCATGGCAGGTGGCCTTGCCAATGAAGTTTCTTTTATATGTTCCTTTTTTAATGCTATTTTGCTTTTATTAGTACTCTATGACTATTCTTGTGAGGAGTCCATACTGCAAGATTTAGTTAGTAGTGAATATCTTGAAGATTATCTTTGGAGATTGTAGGAAGCCATGTTAGTATCTGTTGAGATGGTTAGATGAGAAAAAGAAATAAGTTAGGTTTGGATTATAGAAGTGGATTGCTTATAGATAAAGAAAAAGCTGTATAGTGAGAATTATTAATGAATTAAATGAATACCTGTGTTCCTATGGTGAGGTGCAGTTTCCTTTATGTTTTAATTGAAGGTGATCTGAGTAATTAACGGTTAATAGAGGAATGCCCATCACATATACCAGGTATATGTACTATATGTCTGCCCTGTTGTTAAAATAAAATATCCCTTGTGAGTATAATCAACCACTACCCCGAAAAGGAGAGACCGTACGGTCACAGAATGTGATACTAATCCATGCTAATGTCATGATTAATTGTAAATAAGTGAATATAATGATTTAACAGTGCAACTTAATAGGGTAAATTTAAATATAACTTTATGTCTTCTCGAATTGTATAGATTAACAAATTAAAGTGTGATTTATAAACATAGTCTAGACCAACCGACAATCTTAAATAAGACTATGATTTATTTTTATTTTGAGAGGCAGACAATCCGATAGGGAATGCGTGTGCTATTGTTTTGCTTCTGCCAGCAGGCAGTTACTTATTGGATACATTTTATTTGGTGAATTGGTTTGTCATGAAATATGTCTTTAATTTTCTGTTATATGTCGTGACGTCTTTCCTTTTTCCTTTACGGGGAGCACGAGTACAGTGTAAAGGAATTACAGCCCAAGCCCAGAACGCCCCGAGAGTGATCTCATGCTAACACTGTATTTACTGCTACCTCGCATGTGGTTGTCTGTTCACACCAGGTGTACAGACGGGCACAGTATGCACAGTTTATCAGCATATTAGCATGCTATCCTGTCAGAGAAAAATAGTGGCAAACTTTCCTATATTCTCATATCACCTTTTTGCAGTTTTCATGTATAGACAGTTGTTATTTAATTTGCGGGGCTTAGATATTGTTTTATCCCGGTGTTGGGGGATGGGATAAACAGGGTAGTGTAGATGTATTAATTTAGGGGTAGTTTCCGAAAAGGGGTAGTTTTCCGTAATTTGGGGAGACTACTAGTGTAATGTGTTGGTATAATAATAATAATAATAATAATATCGTATGGCCTCGGATGCCTGGTGCAAGCTTTGTTAATTGACACCCAGAGGGTAGCTTGCATGTCAAATTTCGTCGTTCCTTTGAACGCTATGAAAGTCAAGGAGGTTAGATATCTAAACTCCTTGACACTACTACAGCGCTTTCAAGTAGAGAATGGAGGAACTTTGTGTTGGCGGAAAATCCCGAGATGTGTTGGTGAGAGGATGTGATCCGTTGCGGTGCGTTCCTACAGTGTGCGTCTACCTGTTAGGGGATGAATGTCTGAGACGGAGCTATTAATTTAGCTTACCAATTAAGTATGAGCAAGCGTTAGCGAGCTCATGTGCAGAGTCGACAACTCGGCACGCAGCAGTCTGGCTGCTTACTCGAATACAATGAGATTCCTGATGGTGCAGTTCCTGGCCTTCACGGTCAGGGGCAATTAGGACTAAGGTCAGGTTGGGTGTAGGGATGTAAAACTAGGTGAAATGAGTAGTAGATGTATGTGTTTACTGACCAAGTATTTATTGGTCAGTGGCGATAATGTACTGTCCCTTTAGGTGGAGTATAAAACAAAGTACAACGTGTACGAAATACAAATGTGTTCTGGGTTAGGTGTTACAGTAATTAGGAAATCTGAGCACACAGCTGGTGACGTAGTAATGGGCTGGAACGGACCTGGAGGAGCAGAGCCGCTGGCCACGAATAGATAATTGGGCACTTCTGGGTCTAGCTTTTAAGGCTTCCCCCAGCTGCTTACTCGGCGTTTCCTCACTGTTGCTGTTCCAGATAGTGTGTTTGTTTGAGTTATGTAAGCGTGGCTGGCAGCAATACTGCTGTGCCTGCTCGTGTCAAAGAAGTGTGTAAGGCTTATGGCATGCCTATGAGGGTGGTTTATGGTGAAAGATGAAGGGTTGGGTTAGGTCCTAGGTCCTAGGGGTACTGCCCTTGGGCTGTACAATATCGTGGTCATGTTGCCCCATGTACGTGGGTGTGTGTGTGTAAAATTTTTGTGATGACCTGCGTTATTGTGATTGCTGCACTAGCATGTGTAAATTGGTGATAGGATATGGTATTTGAAGCCATTTTTCAGTGTTGCTCAAGTATTTATTGGACTGTAGTATTCTCTATGCTATCGTATGAACAGTTAATATTTCATTTGCGGGGCTTAGACATCGTGGTCATGTTGCCCCGTGTACATGCGTGTGTGTGTAGAATTTTTGTGATAACCTGCGTCATTGTGATTGTTGCACTGGAATGTGTAAATTGGAGATAGGATATGTTATTTGAAGCCGTTTTTGAGTGTTTCTCAAGGATTTATTGGACTGTAGTATTCTCTATGCTATCGTATGCGCAGTCAATCAGCATATTAGCATGTTATCCTGTCAGAGAAAAATAGTGGCCAACATTCCTATATTTTCCTATCACCAGTTTGGATTTTTCATGAGTAGATAGTTGTTATTTCATTTGTGGGCTTAGACATCGTGGTCATGTTGCCCCGTGTACATGGGTGTGTATAACGTTTGTGATAACCTGTGTTATTGTGATTGTTGCACTAGCATGTGTAACTTGGAGATAGGGTATGGTATTTAAAACCATTTTTAGCCTACTTTTCACATTTTGCAAAAATGGGGAAAAAGTAGACTTATGAGATCGATCCGGGAAAATGTGTGTCTTGTCTGTCTGTCTGTCCTTCTGTCTGTCTGTCTGTCTGGCTGTGTGTGTGTCCCCCCCCCTATCAACTCCTAAACGGCTGCTGCAATCAAAACCAAATTTAGTATTAGTAAAGATGTGCATCGGAATATCTCACGTCCATATTTGAAAACGATGTCAGTGCTACCAACTGCTGAAAAAACGCACTAGAAATTTGAGCTCCATGTTGGATATCTCGCAAGGTATGCATGGGAGCTATTCCAAAATTGGTACACATGCAGATAATACTATTTCAGTTTAATTTACAGGAGGCCAACAATGACAGTGTTGCAAAAATAATTTTAAGCCTTCTGATAGGTCCAATGTTTAAATGCATATAACTTCTACACTATCAATTGGATTTCAACCAAATTTTGTATGTAATATCTGTACATAAACAAATATGATTGAGCGTATTCTTAAGAGCCACCAGAGCTGCCAACTGTTAATAATTGCTCTCTCTATTTTTTTGATCCAAATACCAATATATCAGAAAGTATGCAAGCCAACAGCTTTAAACTATGCACATGTATATTCTGACATTTTAGATTAATTTGGAGTAACTTATATACGTCAGTTCTACCAACATGATTATAAGCCTGCTGATAGTACCAAATTTTAATACATGTAACTTCTATACTACCAGTTCGATTTCAACCAAATTTCGTATGTGATATGTGTACCATAACAGATATGACTGTAAGTATTGTTAAGAGCAATCAGGGCTGCCAACTGTTAATAAATGCTGTCTATATTTTTTTTACCCTAATATCAATATATCAGAAATTATGCAAGCCAACAACTCTATACTTTGCACACGTATAGCACCTGACATTGTAGATTAATTTGGAGTAATTAATACAAGGCAGTGCTGCCAACATGATTCTATGCCTGCTGATATGTCCAATTTTAAAATGCATGTAACTTCTATACTAACAAATGGATTTCATCCAAAATTGACACAACAAGATATCATAATATTTCAGATTATTTCTGACCAGCACACGCATGGTATTGTTGGCAACATGCTTTTACGCGTGCTGATAGATCCAGTGTCTAACTGCATGTAACGTCCATTGAACTTCAACCTAATTTTGTATTCTGTACCTTAAGAGATGGAACTAAGAATATATTCAGTCACCAGGGCTGCCAACTGTAGTGCTCTATTAGGCTAAATTATACCTGGTATATTTTGAACTAATTTGATATTTCTATATTACCAACTTAATTTTGTCATTATTCTAGATAGGTTCATATACTGTAGAATAACCATTGGCATGAAAAGTAGGCTGTATAGTTCTTCACGGAACTTCTTGTTCATTGTTGCCTTAATAATCGGAATTTAATGTTTTTCAGTCGGTCAACACGATTGTACCCAATTGTAATGGGAGGTTCCCTAATCCTGAAAAAGATATTGCTTGAGATTAAGAAATACACTTGGATGATTGACGATTGAAACGGGTCAATCAAGTGTAGCCTGTTTATTATTCTCATGTAATATTTTTCAGGATTAGGGAACCTCCCATTACAATTGGGTACAATCGTGTTGACCGACTGAAAACCATTAATTTTTGAATAATCATACAATAATAAAAAGAGTGGATAGGAACCGATGAATAGTTGAGGGGGGGGGGGCATTAGTGCTTTACGCTACACGCGAATATTTTGTTCACCAAATTAACTTCTACATGTTCGGGTCAGTAGCAAATGCCGCTACAGTCGAATGTTGGAACCGCCATTCGTGTTCAATCAAAACGATGATTCATATAATGAGTGAGAGGCAACCCGCAACTACAAATGTTATAAAAACTAAAGGTGACGGTAATTGTCTGTTCAGGTGACTGGCATATTGTGTGTATAGCAATCAGAGTTTATGAATTGTTAAACAAGTTACAGACAACTGGAATAATTATTCTCCTTTTATTATTGGCATCAGCGATACGTAAGAAAATGCTTGCAAACTTCTTGATACAAATTGGTAACGGTGAATACCCTCACGTCGACGGAGAAAACTCAGAATTAGTCGACTTACCATCCTCCATCATTGTTAATACTGATATCATCACTGAAATATATGGAAACGAAATTTTTACGCTGAAAGATATTTCACGCTTTTCAAAAATAGCGATTTTAGCACCTAAAATTGAACACTGTAAATAAATCAATGACAAAGTTTTAGAGCTAAATCCACGATCATCGGGAGGATAATTATATCAGTGTGAATAATTTAATTACTGAAGATGAGAGTGAACTTCTAAAATTCCCAACATAAACTTTAGACAGCATAGACATCCAGTAAGTGGATTGCCACCTCATAACCTTCGACTAAAAGAAGACTCAGTTGTGATTTTGTTGAGAAATATTAATGTTACCCAAGGTCTGTTGAACAGTACTAGACTTTTGGTTCGGAAGATGCATGACAATTGCTTACACCTGGAGATTATTACTGGCGTAAATGTTGGAAAAAATGTCGTAATTCCTCGCCTTGACCTTACGCCATCAGATACTTCTATGCCATTGTCCTTCAAAAGTAGGCAGTTTCCAGTACGTGTTGCTTTTTGAATAACTATCAATAAAGCTCAAGGTCAAACACTAGATCAAGTAGGCATTTATTTACCTCAACCGGTGTTTGGCCACGGACAACATTGTATGTCGCACAATCGCGAGCAAAGTCCTTTCATGACGTCAAAGTTCAAATAGAACCAATAGGCAAGCGAACAGCAAATGTCGTATGGAAGGAAATACTATTAGAATGTTGAAACGAATGTTGCGGAGGAACACATAGGCCTACCAAACAGGGCACAGATTAAATAACAATTATTCTGTACAAGGACGTCCGCATCCCTAATACGGTAACTGTCCTGTGGTAATGATAAAAGAAAATGTGCTATTGCCCTACATCGGTGATTAATATCCTACATCCTGTTCTTTCATTACATCAGTTCCATAACTAAGAAATACTCAATCAAATTTACAGCTTAATAAATATTAATTCCTTCTGTGTGAGTTATCTTTTTATTTTTCATCAATCGCCTTTACTTACTATCCTATCTGTAGTGTTGGAGGCGGTATTCAAATGTTATGTTGACCTAATTGGTCAAACAGCTGTATAGCAATGAAAATCTTGAGCTATGATTGGTGAAGAACCTGTATTATATTGAAATTTGAACTATAATGAGCCTCATCTCAAAAGTCTACTTCATCATTTACTCAAAAGCGACGGTACCGTAAATATCTGTTCAGGTCACTAGCATGAAGACATCAAATGTCATATGGACAGGAGTGCTGTAGGTTTTTTGAAGTGAATGCTGAGGTGCACCATTTTGCAGTTTTCATGTGTAGAAAATTGAAGGTCAAACAGCTTGCGAGCGACCATATCACCCCAGCTTCGGCCAGCATCAAACTGTCGAGTCGTGTCGAGTTAATAATTCAGAGATGTATTTGGAGTTTCGCTATCCACCTCGGCTTTTCAGAATTGCGCCTGGGACTTGCCGTCCGTGTGTCTTTTAAACTTACGTTGGGTAAACCGTTAAAGATAAGGTTGGGCACACACAGAGAAGACAGGCAGACGCCCACACATTTGATCTCATATGTATACTTAATCATTTACCCAAAAGCAACGGTACCGTAAATGTCTGTTCAGGTGAATAGCATGAAGACATTTGAACAGCAAATGACAGTTGGAAAGAAGTGCTGTAGGATTGTTGAAATGAATGCTGCGGAGCAGCACGGCTCGTCTAGTTGTTGTTTTAAGTTGAATTTTAGTTGGAAACTGTAGTTTGGATTAGCCTCCGTTGCGTAGTGATCGGCGTAGTTAGCTGCCACCCCGGTGGTCCTGTGTTCGATTTCCGGCTCTGCCACGAAGTTTGAAAAATGGTATGAGGACGGGAGCGGGGTCTACTCAGCCTCGGGTGGTTCAAATGAGTAGAGGGGGTTCAATTCCCACCTCAGCCATCCTCGAAGTGGTTTTCCGTGGTTTCCCAATTCGTCTTCGGGCAAATTCCGGGATGGTAGCTACTGTAAGGCCACGGCTGCCTCCTTCCCTCTTCCTTGCCTATCCCTCCCACACTTCCCCTCCCTTCCCATACCTCATGAGGCTCCTTTTCGCTTTGCAGGTGAGGCCACCTGGGCGAGGTTCTGGTCCCATCTCCCTAGTTGTATCCCCGCCGACCAGATGTTCCAAGCTCCAGGACACTGCCCGTAGAGGCGGTAGTGGCAGAATCCCTCTCTGAGAACGTGGGAAAAAACAACCTGGAGGGCAAAATCGACTAAAAAATTAGTAGTTTGGTAATATTTATGCAATGTCGGGGAAGAGAAAGGACCACACGAAATCACGATCTTAACTGAATTTATAATTTAATAAAATTGTTAATCAAATGCTGATGAATGTAACACGAAAATAAAATACGGAAGGGAGGTTATACGATATCGGGAACGTAGACCTATATTTGCTTTCACTGATTAGGTCTCATTATGTTTAATCCCTCACCCGCCAATGTAATTTTGACTTAGCTTATCCCCCCCCCCCCCCCCAGATGTAAATCCTAGTTATGCCACTTAGATGAACAAACAAAATGTACCAAAATGTACCAAAATGTAACAAAGAGCTTGCTTCCTTATAGCAACGCATAGATGACGCTGCCGACCTAGTATACATAGATGACGAACACTGTTTGCCGTAGTTACCATGATGTCGGGAAATAGACGATACAAATTCAAGATGGACCTCAGACAAAAAGAAAGCAATATATTCTATGAAGGGTGAGGAGGAAATAGAACGCCCTGACCACCTCCTTCCTGAACCTGACCTGAATTACAAGTGCACACACAGCTATAGACACCACTATAACACAGGTTATCAGACATTTTCTACCAACCTACATACATACGCAAACACATAAATCCAAGGACAGGGGGTGAAATGATCACAATATTCAAGCACACAAACGAAACAATAGCAATACTAATAATAATCATAATAATAATTATTATAATCATAATAATTATATGTTGTTTAAAGATTTTATGTCTCACCATACTGTTAATGAATTTGTTTGTCGTCTTAAAATCAGATAATTACATGAAGAGACCAACATTTTTTTACTAAAACCCGTGTGCTCTTTGACAATAATTAAGAGTTTCATATCAGTTCGTAAAATAATAATAATAATAATAACAATAGCAATAGTAATAATCCTACAATCACACATACCATTCAAGCGCTAGGAAGACCTAGGTTACCAGACAGGATTTTCTCGCAGAATTGTACAGAGCTGATAATGATAATATTATCCATACTGTATATCCCAAATAAATAGCAACAATGCAATCTGAATATTGGTCGTTAAACGGACAGCAAGCAAACAAGTTATTAGTACAGAGATGGATTATTGGAAGAGGGCGGCAAGAAAATTAAGATTAGATAAAATTAGAAATACGAGAATCAGAGAAATTATGCAGGGGAAAAATTGTACTTGAAGTGGTTGAAGAAAGACGATTACAATGGTTTGGACTTCTGAAAAGGATGCAGAATAGTAAAATTCCAAATTTAATATTATATTGGCAAGCTGAAGGCAAACGGAAACGGGGTAAACCAAGAGAAAATGGGATGGATGGTGTAAAGAGAAGCATGGCTACCAGAGTTTTATCCCAGGAAGATGTTGAAGACCGAAATTTGTGGAGGAGTAGAATATATTTGGGTTGAAAGAAAACCTATTGTAGTGTAGAATCTTCCTAATAAAGAAGAAGATTATCCCTCCCTATATTATTCTGCTAAGGTCCCATTCCTGTTTTGTACCGAAAATAAGGTCCTATTAACACCAACCTACACATATGGGGTACGTACAGGTTCCGCATAACCCAATGTGTGCGCGAAACACACTCACTTACTCCTTGAATGCCTCACAATTAAATAAATACCATTTTGCACCCGAGAAAAGGCTTATAAAGTCGTAAAATAAACTCATGAAGGAATGGCAAGTCATGTCGTTTCCAGGCAACAGTAGCTCTTGACGAGACACGGCCGACTGGATGCGAGTAGCGCTCTCCACTACTGGTATAGAAAATGAGGCTTTTTACATGAAATTCCATTAGTTACTCTACTGTCCATACAGCACTGTCACCACAGTACAGCTTAACAAAGACTTGACACTATTTGTACCGCGGCGTACTGCTAGGCGAACCTGCCGCTAGAGCGCAGGGCAGCACGGCGGCATCGGCAAGATACGTAACCTATATGTCTTTCTGTACTTCCAGACTGTATTTATGCTTAGCATTTCTTGCATTGCATTGGCATGTCTACTTCTCATGTGCCTGAACATATGTGAACAAGGTAAGACCTACAATAGACTACTACCTAATCTCAGATTTCTGTACAATACGTTTACTCATTGTCTACAAAGAGGTGCTGTAACAAGTACAAAACACTGTTATACATATTTCTTTGCGTTCTTCTCATGTACCTATGCCGTTTAACAACAATAAATACATTTCATCAATATTTAAAAGCTCCTTCTCCCACATTGTCCCCTACTACTCCATAAACCTACATTCACGTTGCGAAAGCTCGCACGAGCGCACTAGTAGTAATTATTATTATTATTTACGGCGTTATGCCCAACCAAAGGGCGTGATTGAACCTATTTCACAGATGAATTTGAATGAGCTTTCTTCTCTTCCCAAAATCTCTTCAATCTCTCACTATGATGTTTCTTCCTTTCTGCTGTCAATGCAGTGGTGGCTCTCATTCGTGGGTTTGCAGCAAAATGATGTTAGTTCACCAACGATCTGAAGCTAGGCCTGACCCAATTCCGTTTCTTACCTTGATTTCTTGAAGGTCATTTTCAATTTCTATTATCCAGTTATTATCTTATTGGCTTTTATTGATGATGATGGTGATGATGATGATGATGATGATGATGATAATGATGATTATAATAATTGCTGAAAATGTAAACTACAAATAAAACTAACTACACACTTACATACTAGAAGAAGAAATGGAAAAAAAGGAGAATAAGGCAAATAAAGGACCGGAGGAGTATAAATGCCCTCAACTATCCAAGAATGAGGATTGAGGGACTTGGAAGGAACGAGGGCCATGAAAGACAGATAGGAAAGGGGAAAGAGGATAGGGTTCGTCCCAGAGGCAATGGAAAAAGGAAGAAAAAAAAACGAAACCAGCTCAGGAATCCCTCGGGGTCGCCAAATCCCAAACTCACCAACCGTGAGCCTTTGAGGGTGTAGCACTATCGAGGGTGCACCAGAAGTGGTGGGGCTACACTCACCCTGCCTCCTTAAGGGCCTTGAGCAGAAGGCAGGGGATATGAAGAGAACAGGTCTAACTCCTAGAAGAATGAGGGATCAGAAAATAGGAGACAAGGGCCTATTAAGGAGGGAAAGTGAAAGACTCCCTAGGTCTTGGATACATTAATACCGCCGGGGTCGGAAAGGAACAAGAGTTGACCAAGGGAGGTCGATAGGAAAGATGACAGAGAGGAAGGAGCTCGGCACAAGTAAGTGGAAGTAATGCCAAACTCTGTTGGGACTCCGTGGTCGCCATCCCACGTCCCACTTGCCGTGAGACCCTGGGGGAGGCTTTTATTGAGACGTCATGATTAAATATGAACTTAGTAAGTCTTTCATTGACCATTCTTTGAATGTGTCTATTAAATTTTAATCGTCTTTCTAAGTGTTGGTATAGTACCATTACGGCCAACTATGGAGCACGTTTGACAGTTTATAGGCCTACTGTACATTATGCTTTGTCCTCACTCTCTGCCGATATCTCTTCATGCTCTCTCCCACTTCCTTCTTCTGTTCCTCCATGTAAAATCTTCCTTTCCTCACTGACAACTCCCCTGTATAGTGTTTATTATTATTATTTCTATTTTAGGTTGGTTCTTAAGTTTAGGGGCTGCGACAACGCGGTCATGTAGCCCCGTGTACTTTGGGTGTGTGTACAATCTGTCTGATAACCGCTGTTAATTGTGATGACTGTATTAGTGTGTGTATCTGTTTTAATTCAAGTAAGGACTGCAGACGATCAATTTTCAAGTAGTTCTACTTTTGCCGCCAAACGCTACCGTCAACGACTACTAGTTCAGAACTTAGCTACCAGACGTCAACGCAGTTGGCTCTTGGCAACGAACTTAGGAACCTAAGAGCGTTGTTTACATTCTTAACCTATACAATTTAGCTTCACACAGGTGTAATTAGTGGAAGGTTCTTTAACATGCCATAAATCTATGACATGGGACCGCCGGCTTTACTTTCCCTCCGAAGGAAGGCATATTGAGGGATTTTTAACGCTCTTAAAAAATCCGACGACTTCGGCCGGATTTGAACCCGCGATCTTGGGCATAGAAGCTCAGCATGCTACCGACTACGCCACCGAAGCCGCTATTTCTATTTTATACCGTTGTGCCCCAACTCAGGAACACGATGAACCTGCTTATCTGATGTGTTGGCCTTCTTTTCATCCTAGAATCTCTTCACCCTCCCGCTGAGCTTCTTCCTTCGTTCTTCTGTTCAAGTTAGAGTGGCTCTGGTGTTGGGGTTGTCTACAAATTGATGATGGTCGATTTTGGTTCTGAATTTATATCTGTCCCGTACAATGTCTTATGAGATGTTGATTTCCCGGAGATCTGTTTCAATTTCAGGAAGCCAGCTGTTCTTGGTTATTAATGAAAGGGCCAGGTTGATGATTAATTTAGTTTATGTTCGACCCTCACTATTATGTGTCAGAAAACTGTATCATAATGATGGTCATTATAACACTGTTTTTCATTACGATACAGATTCTCCAGCCAATCAGAGCTCGTTCATTGACCAATTAGGTAACGATACCTTCGCGCATGCACTCAAAATCCAACATGTCGGACATAAACACAATATTGAACTTTAATAAATTACCGACATGGAATACGCACCGTCCATATGTTCGCGTAAATAAACTGGCGAATATGAGACAAGAAATAGCACTGTACCTTAATATCATCAACCCTAATTTCTACACAGCCTTCAAACGACTCCGGTGACAATATTACTGAGGGACGGCAGATGTAAACATATGGCCTGCATAATATGGCATTGCAAGCACACAGAGCGCATGCGTCGGTCATTCAGAGATCTTGAAAGACAGAGAGATGTCGCGCTCGCTCTCCGATAACAAAATTCTTGTGGCTGACTCTCAACAGATATTTATGAATATTTATGTTAAAACATATAATAAAGTTATAATTATCGTCGAACATAAACAGTCGTATGCAACTCGCCTATAATGGTAATTAAGACACTCGTATGGAAATTATAAAACTCGCATACGCTCGTTTTATAAAAATACTCGTGTCTTAATTATAGCCATTATAGGCTCGTTGCATAATGTACTATTATGTTCGACCCTGACTATTAAATGTCAGAAAACTGTATCATAATGATGGTCATTATAACACTATTTTTCATTATGAAACAGTTTCTCCCACCAATCACAACTCAAGAAACAGTTGTTTGACCAATCAGATAAGAATACCATCGCATCTGCGCTGAGTTCCAAGGCCTTCTAATTTAAATTTCACTGCGCTGCCTAGTGTCATTGTTGGGTAATCGTGTAGGCCATGGTCAAATACAAAGCACTGTCTGCATCCCATGTGCTCTGTTCAGTACATAAAACTGGCGAAATCTCGACAGATATTTATGAATATATATGTTCGAACATAAAATAGTTATAATAATTATCGTCGAACATAAACAGTCGTATGCAACTCGCCTATAATGGCAATTAAGACACTCGTATGGAAATTATAAAACTCGCATACGCTCGCTTTATAAACATACTCGTGTCTTAATTATTGCCATTATAGGCTCGTTGTATAATGTACTATAGTCTGTTTCTATCTTGTTTCTCTATCTGCGGCGTATGAACAAAGACTTGGAAATTCTCAGTATCGTCAAAAGGAGAAAACTAGAATAGGGCTACTTTGCGCAGCAACAAATACCACCTCCTGCAATTAATTATCCAAGGGAAGATTGATGGCATTAGGGGTCCAGGACGCAGACGAATATCCTGGCTAAAGAACTTAAGCTAGTGGTTCGGATTTAATACAGCGTCACTGTTTAGAACAGCTATGGGCAAACAGCAGATCATGCTACTGATCGCCAATGTTCTTGGAGGACGAGGCACTTGAAGCAGAGGAAGAAGAAGAAGTCTGTTATTGTTCATCCTGATAATGTGTCCATGAAATTTCAATCATTTCAGAATGACAATATACCTGGGATGATTTTTTCCTTCATATTCTCTCTATACAAACTGGGCCAAAATGTTTTCATAAATTTTACTATCTTGTTTCTCTATCTCTTTGGTTAAAGATCCACCACCAGTGATCAAGGTTCCTGATGCATACAACGCTTCAGGTTTGATTACTGTATTATAGAGTCTAAGTTTTGCTTTCCTAGACATGGATTATTTATTATATCTGCTCCAAGTGATCCTGTAAGTTTTCTGTAATTTGGAAATTCTTTCTTTATTTGCGTTGCGGTTTAAACCAGAGGGCTGAATAATTTCTCCCCAAATATTTGAATTGGTTCAGTTGAAAGATTTTGTCGAAGTTAGTTATCATAGTTTGTCCATCTAAGTATCGTAAGGCTCCTTCCATATACTGAGTTTTCTCATACGAGATTTTAAGTCCCGTTTGGATGGCAATTATTATTATTATTATTATTATTATTATTATTATTATTATTATTATTATTATTATTATTGATTTAAGCCAACTACGGAGCGCTTATGACTAGTTCTTCTTCGATGCTCTTTTACGTTCCCAATATCTCTTGAGCCCTGCTGATAATTTCTCCTTTCTCTCCTGCGAAAGGGGCTTCCGACGTTGAGGGACTCCATGTGGTGGGGTCCAAGATTCTACCATAGCACAAAATTTAGAACGATCTTCTACATCAGGGTCAGCAATTCCAGCCGAATCCAAGTCCTTTAGTACTTCATTAATCGACAGATTATTAAGATTATTATTATTATTATTATTATTATTAATAGACACAACCAAAAGTGTACTGTCTGCGCGTGATGGGCTTGCAGTTTTGATAACTCTTGTGCATTTATAACCACCAAGAAAACCGAGGGCGAATCTACAGAAGAAGACAGGATTAAAACTTCCACGACAGTCGGATGCAAAGTTTCAAAACTTGAAATTAATTTCTTATGCAGAATATATTGAGTTAAAGAAGTTTCCTAGCAGGATGTATTGAAGATGGGGATAACAGCCTTGGTAGTGATTTCGGCTATCCGTTTAAAACTAACCCATTATACTTTTCTGTTTGAACGATCGGAATAAAAAGACAAAAGCAAGTGTAAGGAAGGGTAAGGCTTGAGACTGCTAGAGGTTTCAGGGCTTGCTGAGGTGAACACCAAGTGCTACAAAGCAGCCTAGACTGTGATGCTGATGATGATAATTGCTGTTTTAAGGAGAATAACATCTAGGTTATAGGCCTCTAATGGTTTGGGTGATCGTGATTATGTATGATAATGACATGAAACCTACAACTAGAACTAACTACTGACTTAACAACTAACTTACATGCTAAAAGAAGAAATGAGTAAATATAAAGGAAAATAAATAATGGACAGGAAGAAAAGAAATGCCTTCAATCCACGAAGAATGAGAATTGAGGTACTTGGATTGAAGGAGAACCATGAATGGCAGATAGGAAAGAGGAGAGGCCCTGCCTCAACGGTAGTGGAAACCGGGTGAAAAAGGACCCATCTCAGGAATCCCTCGTGGTCAACAACTCCCAAACTCAGCAGCCGTGAGCTCTTGAGGATGTAGCACTATCCGGGGTGCACCAGAAGTGGTGGGGTTACACACACCCTGCCTCCTTGAGGGCCTTATGCAGAAGGCAGGAAAACTAAAATCCACAGCTTGCTTCCAGTCGACCGACCGGGTCAGGGAATGGTATGAATGAAGCCCCCATCTAGCGGTGATCATATGAACTGTGCCGGCTGCCGAAGCCTATCGCACTCCCCTGGGACAATGATTAAACGAATGACAGATGAAATGAAATGACAGTGGAGAGTGGTGTTGGAATGAAATTTGTGACAGGGAAAACCGGAGTACCCGGAGAAAAACCTGTCTGCCTCCGCTTTGTCCAGCGAGATTTGAACCACGGGCCTAGCGGTGAGAGGCCGGCGTGCTACCGCCTAAGCCACGGAGACTAAGAAGGCAGGATATGTCATGAAAAGAAAAAGAGTGCCTACCCGTCGGAAAATGAGGGTATCAGGAAAGATAAGACAAGGGCCAATTAAGGCGGGAAAGTGAAAGACTCCCTAGGCCTCGGATACCCTAATACCGTCACAGTCGGAAGAGAACGAGTGTTGATAAAGGGAGACCGACTGGAAAGGTTAAAGAGAGGAACCCGGCACATGTAAGTAGAAGCAATGCCGAACTCAGCTGGGGTGCCGTGGTCGCCAATCTAAGTCTCCTGGGGGGAGACTGCGGCGAAAGGAGGCATTCAGATGTTAGGAAGTGTATTTTAAATATAGTAGCAGCCATGCAAATGGAAGATGATGATGCTAATTCTTGCTTTAAGAGGCCTAAAATCTAGGTTATCGGCCCCTAATGAAATGGCATGAAGTGAAATTATAAAGATAAAATATGGCCCACTGCCAGGAGATGTAAACGGAAATGTTTTCTATAAAACAGACACTGAGCCTTAACAACAATGCCTTATTTGGATAAAAGAAGAAATAAAACGTGGATGATAAAAACAATAATACAAATAAGGCATTTTGAACAATAAAATAGATGGGTACACAATAAAAACATAAAACAGACTAAAACTGAACTGAAAGTCATAACCTACATCAAAGCTTCACAAAGTAGCCATTCTCCACCATGAACCAGATGACGAGGTCTGCTGACGGCCCGTCATTACGTAGAACAAGGGAGAAGGTGTTAGGGAGTTTGAGAGTCTTTCGCAGATCGGCCAGGTCCACACACTCCAAGAAAGTGTGTGCCACAATAAGGTGGGCGCCGCAACGACAGAGTTCTCTCTTTAACAAGTGGGAGTGCGTAGCAATGCAATGGCCGATACCGAGTCAACAGAGTACCACAGCTTCCTTCCGGCTACATCGGAAAGAAGATTTTCATATCTTCGGTGTCTCCTGGATGGCTCTCAGTTTGTTGGGCACAGGCGTGGCGTGCAACGCTTCCTCCTAATGGGACATAAGGAAGGTGAAGAATTAATATCTTTGATCGAACGGGACCCTAACCTACGGTCCCTTGAATACATCACAACGTCTGGCCGATGTGAGTGGTAGGCATACAGCGAGTTCTTATTTATACGAACAAGGCCACCCAAGAGGTACACTCTATAGTTATCAAAACATCATCTTAGCCACGTGAGAGGTACACTCTACTCTTATTAAAAGTGGACACCTCACATCATCTGGGCCATGTGCCACGGCTGCCAGCAGCTCCCGGGCATGGAGCGGCCACTATCCTCGTGGTATCGATTTTGCTTGGCAGGCGGTAGGACGGGTTCAACTGCCGAGCCGCGGGGGAGATGGGCTACACTCCACTTCCTAGATATCACTACGACACTATCACTAGTGTATCGTAGTGCTTACTAGATATCACTACGACACTATCACTAGTGTATCGTAGCGCTTACTAGATATCACTACGACACTATCACTAGTGTATCGTAGCGCTTCCTAGATATCACTACGACACTATCACTAGTGTATCGTAGTGCTTACTAGATATCACTATGAAACACTATCATTATTGTCCTGAAGGATTTGTATCATAGCGCTTCCTAGATATCACTATGGACACTATCACTAGTGAGCTGAAGAATTTGTATCGTAGCGCTTCCTAGATATCACTATGGACATAATCACGGGTGCCCTAAGGGAATTTCACAAAAGCCGATAGGAACATTGTTCTCTGGATCTCATGGTTTGATTTTAGCTTTAAGGGGACACACCTCTCATAGTACGGTGGCACTTATGATGGTTCATGAGAGCTTTACAGTACGTCCTAGCCATCGTCTTGGTGTATGCAACATATCAACCCACTAGTTTCGTGTACACCAAGGCGAAATGCCGGCAAATGGAATGAGATGGCATTAAGTTTTCAGTTTTATATTGAAATTCGACGGAATTGTTAACAACTATTTATAAAATTTCAATTTAATTTGTATTTATATAGTTAAATATCGTCTACGTAGCCTATATTTTGGTCATTATATTCAGTAAAATGTCTAATTCATTATAACTTATGATATGAAACTTGGCATTACGTTGCTAATCTTTATTAACGTGCCGTGGCAAGTAACGTATGTTCTTAAAATTTAGTCATAAAATTAAATCCACAGCTCTACTCAGTTAAACCATTTTATATCTGAAGGATAAATGTTTAGGCTAAAGGCTGATATCAAATTCCAGCCGATATATGGTGCCATATATAACTCAGAGCAAGCTGAAATGTATACCCAGTTCCATTTAATGTGGACTAAGCGTCGAAGGGCATATAATACTCGAAAAGATCAAAGCACGATATCTGAAAGCGGTGCTTGGTGTATCTAAATCTACTGGCACAGCTCCCTCAGACTGTGCCAGGGGTCGATCCTGCCACCTTGGGCCCAGGAAGCTAGAACGTTACCGCTGAGCCACGAAGCCAGCCACCATCAACGAACGCTTGGAGGAGGTCAATAGAAGATAATTAATGCTTTGGGTTATCCATACTAATATATAACAAGATGTTCAGCAAAGAACATATAGCCTACTTTCTCCTAAATGTATGGGTATCTTTATGACTCTTTGTCCTCATCCCTAAAACAATCACCCCAACCACAATGTATTGTTTGTTTTCTTTTATATTGATAATAAGCCAGTAAGTGTCAAGATCAATATTATATACTTTATGATGATTGAATAACAAAACTACTAACTTATTGTAATGCATTCACGTCCGTTAATCTCTATATTAAGCCAGCCTGCAAAATTAAGAATCTTCCGCCCCAATCATCTTCCGCCCCAATCACAGTAGGTGGTGCTGCGACCTATCAGTGAATTAATCTTTATCTTGTACGCCTATGCACTGCCATCGTAATGTACTACGATGGCAGTGTTCTATGGGTGTTGAATGAGTAGGCAGTTTAAAGTAGCCAAGAGGGAGGCGATCCAGCTGGCAGTGTTTAAAGGTATTCGGAGCGCGATCGTGGCTAATAGTTGAACTACCAGTATTACAAAATTGCCATACTTCAGGAGGCCAGCTCAGGCATTTACACAGCGTTATGTTTGGAACAATATTACCCACATAACCCACAAGAGGACAGCACCGTACAGAGGAATTAAGAAGGCTGTGGTTAATGACAACGTGTATCTAGTTCTTCTATTCTCCTTTTTCTAATGTCTTCTGTTTATGTGCGATGCTGGGACTGTGATTTTATTAATATACGAGTGTATACTTTATCCTCTCCTTTGAGCTAAATGACATTTTATTCAGTATCTGTGGGAAAAGCTCGTGCACATCATTTGTAAAAGAATTCAAGAAAAAAAAAACCTAACTGTAGCAGTATTCGATCCCCAGTCAACTGCGTGTCAGACTAACATGCTAGCCCAGAGCTAACCGTATCCATGACGTCAGGTGTTCTTAACTGACATATTAGATACAAACTGTTGGCAAATAATGACTTTAAATAAACGATTTCTTCACTGCAGTACATCTTTATTAAAGATCATTTCATACAAAGTTTATATTATTGTATCAGTACGGTATATCACATACAACATACTAAAACTACTGAAATATAAGACAGGCACATGAGGACAGCTGCCATCTTGTCGTGTGACACAAACAGCTCAGCTCTTTTAAGCCACTCATACTGTAAAATATTATAATATTAAATTATAATAAATAACGGATCACGACCTTCAGGATAGCTTAAACCCCCCTAGGCTCGATAATCGGAATTGGTGGGTCTTAAGCTATTTATTAAAATGGTTGCATAATTCACACGGCCGCCATCCTGAAATGGCATGGCCGATGACCTTGAATTTTGGGTGAAAGACGCGTCCTATATAAAGGTATGTTGTCACCAAATTTGGTAGAGATCGGATGATTAGTTTAGCCGTAATTTGATTTTACGTTTTGAACATTTGAGTGGCCGCCATTCTGTTTTGGTAAAGATGGCGGCGATATAAAGTATGACACTGAGGTGTCCTTTACTAGTGCTACCTCTGTACCAAATTTCGTTCAATTCGGTTTCACCGTGTTCGAATTGATAGGGGGGGACAGACATTCAGAGTACACACACTCACACACACAGACACACACACACACACACAGACTCACACACACACATACACACACACACACACACAGACTCACACACACACATACACACACACAGACAGACACACTTTTTTCGCCCTGTGTTGATCTCATAAGTCTACTTTCATTTTTTGCAAAAATCGAAAGTAGGCTAAAAATGAGATGGTGTGTGTCTGTCTGTGTGTTACTCAATCACGCAAGAACCACTGGTCCGATTTAATTTAAATTTTGCATGGATGTAGCTCATTTACCAGGTTAACATACAGGCTACTTTTGATTTCGATATTTTGCACTATTTAAAAATGGTGACCATTTTAGTGACGTCACTACACCCTTTTGTTTCAAAATTTCATGTTCCATTTCAAATAAAAAGAAAACGCTAAGAAATAGCAAACTTTTGAAGGCATATATGAGGTTTAAAATTTAATTTTCTATCCGAAAGGTCCTTATCACTTTTTGATGTGTAACATCTTTCCACTCTGTTGCTGGGTATTTTTGTGGGAGTGATTTTGAAAAATGGGACGGAAGTGGATCGGAACGATCGAGGTGGCACCAGCTGCACACTTCCGTTCGATCGAACGCACTGCAAACTCGATCGATCGATCCAGCTGGCAGTGGTAAGATCCAGCTGGCAGTGGTAAGGGAAACAATTAGCGCGCGGTATCGGAAGTTGATACCATGACGTACTCTCGTCCATGTGGAATGTATATGACATACTGAACGGTAAACGCTCAAGCGAACTCTGGTGTCAAGTGATTGAAACAAAGCACATGGTACATGTTCGAAGTCTTCGTATCAGTATTTAAATGGTGACATACCTTAATATCAAACAATGTAAGTAGTCGGCATTGCCGGTATTATGTTTCTGCACAATGTCTATTCAAATAATAACCCACATAATGGTAATGCAGCCATCAATATAATATAATCGTTGTGGTTATACGAGAATTGAGCAAGCCTTCATGAACTATTACTGAATACATTCTCTTTACTCACAAGAGGGCCTATTCATAAGGCATTTTAAACTCAATTTCACGCAGGAACATTATCGAAAAATGCAAAATATAAATGAAACTTAATTCCGTAATGCAGTATTATTTGAAAGTGGAAATAAGTCACCATCTTGTGCACAATACTTGCGTAGTCGAAATAGCCGTGGGTTTAGCGCCTATGACTGTGAGTCTAGAGATCTCGGGTTCGAATCCCGGACGAAGTAGATATTTTTGCTACCAGATTATCATTTTAAACGATATTTCTCATATCAATATGACTCATTTTAACAGAATCCATATGAAATTACGTGTTGGTCTGTGAATGAAGAGGACCTGTTTATAAGGAATTTAAGGTTATGAGCGGTGTCGCGTCTATTAATCTAGTTGATCCATATCGTATTCTTTATTTAGGCTAGTGCTGGTGGAAGCTACAAATCATCTAATAAAATGAGTTCCGTATTATAAACTACAATATCTGTAAAACACTCCCTTTTACAATAGATTAATATTTGTGCTAATGATAGTATAAAATACCGGTGTATCAACAATTTCACGTGAGGTTTCTTCTATGTCAGATGTTACACATCTTATGCGACTACTGTAAGGCTCGTAATTTTTTTGTGTAACACCAAAGGTTAGCGAGTAAAACCTAAATGTGTGCTGTAAAACATGGTCAACGCCGAGCGATGTTAGTCTATAGCACTCAAACCACTGGACCAAGACAGCTGAAATTTTGCATGTTGGTTGATCCTAGGTTGTAGGGGCTCACTAAGAAACGTTTCTAGAAAATTCAATTTGTAAGTGAGTTTTTCGGCCCTTTGGCACTGAGCATGGACAAAAGTACAAAGACCGGATTTAGCTCATTTCAAGCAACCAGATACGAGAAACAGTACTCGGAGGTCCCCTAGGGACCCCGAATCACCCTTTTTGAGGTCCTAAAATGAACGGTTTCGGAGATATTCCCTAAAAACTGTGCTCCCTCTGAGAAACAGATCAACGTTATCCATACTAATATATAACAAGTAGTTCCTTGAAGAACTAAATAGCCTATTTTCATACATCCTACTAATATTAATTGCCTCTATCAACATACAAATTGTCAGTTTAATTGCTGTAATTGATTCGTAGATATTGAGAGCCGTCTAAATATTTTGGATGGTCACCATGTTGGATTTTTATATTATAGGCCGTAGGTTTATGTACTATTACATGAAGATTATTGTGTAGATGTTTTATTCCATCTTCAATCGCATGATTAGGACACAAGAAATAAAAGCGGGATTTTAAAATTTCGCTCAGCCGCCATCTTGTGGTTACGAAAATAATTTAAATGAATTAGATGCCAGTCGATTAAAATTTGTATAAGCATATACCGTATCAAGTTTCACTGCGCTCGGATGGTTAAAAAGCAAGAAACATCCATTTGAATATTTAAATTTCGCGTCGCCGCCATGTTGGATTAGTACTAGCCAGGTTATTGAACGTCCCATAGGCGAACTTACGCTTATAGCTTCTATTCACTTACAAAATTTCAGTTTGATTGCTGTGGTAGATTAATAGATATTGGGAACCGTCTAAATATTTCGGATGGTCGCCATGTTGGATTTTAATATATGTAGGCCATAGAGTTATGTACTATTAGATGATGATTATTGTGTACGTTCTTTATGAAAATGTTGATTTCGATCACATGATTAGAACACAAGAAATAACAACTTTTTTTTTGAAATTCGCACAGCCACCATCTTGAGATTACGCAAGCAATTGAACTAAATTTGATACCAGTGCATTACAATGTGTATATACATTTTCTGTACGAAGATTCATTGCGTTGGGGTCATTAAATCGCTATAAAAGTCTATTTAAATCTTTCAAATTCGCTTGGCCGCCATGTTTGTTTTGAGGTTAACCGGTTTTTGAAAGTCTCATACATATACTTCCAGTACTACCCTTTATCTCCGTACAAAATTTCAGGGTGATACCGGTAATAGTTTCAGGGATATAGAATGCCGGTAAAATATTTCCCACAGCCGCCATCTTGTGGTTATGTAAACAATTGAACGAAGTTAAACGTCGGTGCATTACAATGTGTATAAACATATATTGTACCAAGGTTCATTGTGTTTGGTTGGTTAAATCGCGAGAAAAGTCAATTTAAAAGTCGCAACTTCGCTTGGCCGCCATGTTGGTTTTGTAGTTACCAGGTTTTTAAACGTCACATAGGTGAACGCCCAGTACTACCCTTTATCACCGTACAAAATTCCAGGGTGATATCGGTAATGTTTTCGGAGATATTGAATGCTGGTGAAATAATTCACACAGCCGCCATGTTGGAATGGTGAGACGTAACAAAATTTGAAGAGCACGGTTGGGGTCGCCCGGAATAGTGCTATGAATATACCGAGTTTCATTGAAATCGCTCCATCCGTTTAGAAGTTATTAGGGGCGACACACAAAAATCTTCACTCACACACACACTGCTAACCAAGGAAAGGAGCGGAACCCTTGATAATGCCGGACGCAGTTTCCGGTGAAACATCGGGAGATATTCTGTCTGGACCACGGCCTACAAGCCCGAAAAACTTGTACTTAATTATTAACACCTGTTGTTTAACGTCTTCATACTATATTTAAACATATAAACAGTATGCTTAAAATACATCAAACTTGCTAGCAATCGTCATATCCGCAGTAAGTATTATTGCGAAATGAACGTATCGTGTCATGAAAAAGAGTAACAGTAACAAAACAAACTTTAATCATCCCAAGTAATAATAATAAAATCAGTTTTAATCACAACAAATTTTCTAAGTTTATGCCGTGTCTTGTGCGAGATTTCGCCTAGTACCTTCGAGATGGTTCATCAGCGAGCTCTTGTGGTCCATTTATGGAGTAGAAATCTGCGCGATACCTCAATTATTCTTATCTAGATCACCTCCAGCACTTTGCAGCGGGAGCTGAACGCTAAACCAATTTTTCACCTCCCTATAAAGGCTTCCAAAATGATTGTACAGTATTGTTACGTGCCACCCCCTAGTGGCACTTCCGTTAACTGGATTACGGTGGGTAGAAAGCACAATACAAATTGTTCCTTTAAAGAAACGTATTAGCTTTATTGCGGGCCAGAAAGATACACCACACAAATAGCAAATACAAGCAATTAGTATCTCACTCTAGTTTCCTCTTGTAGGGAACACTTGCCTTTCACTTGTCAATAAGCCACAGAAGTTAATCCCTCCTAACGGGACCGGTGGCCTCGATAGAACTACCTGCAACACTTCCTTGAATACGCACGCTACAATTATTTACGATAGCCGGTCACTCACCACTACACTCTTCTTCGCTGTCAGCTGGCTAGGGAAACAGCCCCCGGTGATTTCGCAATTCACCACACTAACCTCTGTTGCACTGGAAAACACACTCGCTCAAGACACAGTTCCTCCGTAGGCTTCACACTCCTTTGCTGTCAAGAGAATCAGCTTCGCTAGGGTTTCTCAAGTCACGTCACCAACAACTGTCACTCAGGTAAAAGCTCGCACTAGTTCGGAAAACACTGTCCCCTCGCTTGCCAGGTCGCTCTTATATAGCAGGCTGGTGACTCAATAAATGCTTCTAGACCCGTCCAGGATTCACGGCTTCTCGAGATTTCCATCACTGGCTGGGTCACGAATATTCTGGACCATCCCTTTGTCCGCGCAGCCCGTTGCGTAAGGCGCACGTAATACACTGAGGCAAAGCACAGCCCGGGGCAGCTGTGACTCATGCGGCGAGGCAACGAAACAAACTCACAGCCGTAACAGTATATTGAATTTCAGGGCCAAGCATTTAAAACTCAGCAACTTTCCTAGGTTTACGCCACTGCTGACCAAGGTAAGGCGCGGAACCCTTGATAATGCCGGACGCAGTTTCCGGTGAAACATCGGGAGATATCCTTTCTGGACCACGGCTTACAAGCCCGAAAAACTTGTACTTAATTATGAACGCCGGCCGTGAATGCCTAAGCTGTTATAATAGGTGTTAATTTAAGAAAGGTTATTTATCTTTTACTACATAGAAGCTGATATTTATTTCCAATATATAAACGCACTTTCCTACATACAAAGCGGAGGCAGACAGGTTTTTCTCCGGGTACTCCGGTTTTCCCTGTCACAATTTCATTCCAGCAACAATCTCCACTATCATTTCATTTCATCTGCCATTCATTTAATCATTGCCCCAGGGGAGTGCGACAGGCTTCGGCAGCCGGCATAGTTCATATCTTCGCTGCTAGATGGGGGTTTCGTTCAATCCATTCCCTGACCTGGTCGATCGACTGAAAGAAGGCTGTGGTTTATCACTTTCCTACCTCTGATTAAGGATTGGGTGAGTGAAAATGCATGTAGTTGTTAACATGGAATTAGCATAACTACATTACGAATGTGTGATTGTATTAATGATTTAGGCCAGCAGGTACTAATAGCCGTTCGAAGAACGGATACTTCAGCTAGTAGTTAATATGAAAGATGCTCAAATGAAATCGACAACTAAAACAAAAACAAAAGAAAAATAAGGAGAAGAATTTATATCAAAGACAGCAGGAAAGGAAATGTCCTCAATCCTTAAAGGATGAGAACTGAAGTACTTGGAAGGAAGGAGAGCCATGAAAGGCAGGGGGGAAAGGGGAGAGGTCCACCGCAAAGGCAATGGATAAAGGGGGATAACTTGACTCAGCTAAGGAATCTCTTGGGGACGCCAAATCCTGAGCTCACCACCCGTGAGCCTTTCATGGTGTAGCAATATCCAGTGGTGGGGCTACACACACCCTGCCTTCTTTAGGGCCTTGAGCAGAAGACGGGAGATGTCAGGAAAAGGAAACCAAGAAGTCTAACCTCTCGAAGAATGAGGGATCAGGAAAGATGAGAGAAGAGCCAAGTAAGGCGGGAATGGAAAGGCTCCCTAGACGTCAGATACCCTAATACCGTCGTTGTCGGTAGAGATCAAGATTTGACGAAGGGAGGTCGACAGGAATGATGTCAGAGAGGAGCCCAGCACAAGTAAGTGAAAGCAATGCTATACTCAGCTGGGGTCCTGGTGTCACCAACCCACGTCCCATTAGATGTGGGGGAGTCTGAGCACTCATCGTTGTGACTTAGAATGTCATTCTTGACAGCGCGAGGAATTGAAACCTGTTCCCACGGGATAAGAGACTCAATTCGTGATCCTAGACTAGAAACGTAGATGATACAGGTATTTGTTTTGGACAAAAATAATGATAAATATGAAGAAAAAACAAGATGTTCAGGAAAGAACATATAGCCTACTTTCTCCTAAATGCATGGGTATTGTTATAACTCTTTTTCCTTTTCAAGGAGTATGATTGGTTGTAGTAGCTTGTTGAAATACAACGTGCTATAGGGATATTAAACATGAATATGAGGTGCCCTTTGCTAGTGCTACCTCTGTACCAAATTTCGTTCAATTCGGTTTCACCGTGTTTGAATTGATAGGGGGAATCGATTTGCACACATACTTGGCCACCATCTGCAAACTATTGGGCTGATGTTCTTGCAGTTTGGTCAGAATATGTTTCCCACATAAAGATATGGTGTTGCAAAATTTGGTAGAGACTAGATTATTAGGTTGGTCATAATTATATTTTAGCTTTTAACTTTTGGGTGGCCGCGATTACGTTTCCGTCAAGATGGCGGCGATATAAAACATGACACTGAGGTGCCCTTTGCTAGTGCTACCTCTGTACCAAATTTCGTTCATTCGGTTCCACCGTGTTTGAATTGATAAGGGGAATCGATTTTCACACAAAGATGGCCGCCATCCGCAAAATATTAGGCTAATGACCTATTAGTTTGGTCAAAAGATGCTCCCTCCATAAAGGTATGTTGTTGCTAAATTTGCAAGAGATCGGATGATCAGGCTAATCGTAATTTGATTTAAGCTTTGAACATTTGTGTGGCCGCCATTACGTTTCCGCCAAGATGGCGGTGATATAAAACATGCCACTGAGGTGCCCTTTGCTAGTGCTACCTCTGTACCGAATTTCGTTCATTCGGTTCCACCGTGTTCGAATTAATAGGGGAATCAATTTTGACATAAAGATGGCCGCCATCCGCAAACTATTAGGCTAATGACCTATTAGATTGGTCAAAGGAAGCTCCCTCCATAAAGGTATGTTGTTGCAAAGTTTGGTAGAGATCGGATGGTTATGTTAGTCGTAATTTGATTTAAGCTTTAAACATTTGTGTGGCCGCCATTACGTTTCTGTCAATATGGCGGCGATATAAATCATGACACTGAGATGCCCTTTGCTAGTGCTATCTCTGTACCAAATTTCGTTCCATTCGGTTTCACCGTGTTTGAATTAATAGGGGGAATCGATTTTGACATAAAGATGGCCGCCATCCGCAAACTATTAGGCGAATGACCTATTAGATAGGTCTAAAGATGCTCCCTCCATAAAGGTATTTAGTTGCAAAATTTGGTAGAGATCGGATGATTAGGTAATCGTAATTTGATTTAAGCTTTGAACATTCGTGTGGTCGCCATTACGTTTCAGTGAAGATGGCGGCGATAAAAAAAACATGACACTGAGGTGTCCTTTGCTAGTGCTACCTTTGTACCAAATTTCGTTCAATTCGCATTCACCGTATTCGAATTGATAGGGGGGGGGGACAGACATTCAGACTACATACACTCACACACACACACACACACACACACACACACAGACTCACACACACACACATACACAAACACAGACAGACACACTTTTTTCGCCCTGTGTTGATCTCATAAGTCTACTTTCATTTTTTGCAAAAATCGAAAGTAGGCTAAAAATAATCACAAAAATTAAGTTTTTATTCATATTTTGTCAAATTTTAGGGCCCATGTGCGACAGGAAGATATAAACCGATTTCGATAATTTCTTTTTAATTTCTTTTATCTATATAATTCGCAACTTTTCCGTGCTATGACAACTTCGAAATAAAAACAAGATGTTCAGTAAAAAACATATAGCCTACTTTCTCCTAAATGCATGGGTATTGTTATAACTCTTTGTCCTTTTCAAGGAGTGTAATTGAATGTTGGTTGTAGTAGCTTGTTGAAATACAACTTGCTATAGGGATATTAAACATAAATATGAGGTGCCCTTTGCTAGTGCTAGCTCTGTTAAAAAAAATCATTCAATTCGGTTTCACCGTGTTTGAATTGATCTGGGGAATGGATTTGCACACATACATGGCCGCTATTTGCAAACTATTGGGCTGATGACCTAGTAGTCAGTCATAAGATGCTTTCCACAAAAAGGCATGTTGTTGCAAAATCCGGTAGAGATCAAAGTATTAGGATGGTCGAAGTTTGATTTAAGCTTTTAACATTTGGGTGGCCGTCATTCCGTTTCCGTCAAGATGGCGGCGATATAAAACATGACCCTGAGGTGCCTTTTGCTAGTGCTACCTCTGTACCAAATTTCGTTCAATTCGGTTTCACCGTGTTTGAATTGATAGGGGGAATCGATTTGCACACATACTTGGCCACCATCTGCAAACTATTGGGCTGATGATCTAGCAGTTTGGTCAGAATATGCTTCCCACATAAAGATTTGTTGTTGCAAAATTTGGTAGAGATTAGATTATTAGGTTGGTCGTAATTACATTTTAGCCTTTAACATTTGGGTGGCCGCGATTACGTTTCCGTCAAGATGGCGGTGATATAAAACATGACACTGAGGTGGCCTTTTCTAGTGCTACCTCTGTACCAAATTTCGTTCCATTCGGTTTCACCGTGTTCGAATTAATAGGGGGAATCGATTTTCACACAAAGATGGCCGCCATCCGCAAAATATTAGGCTAATGACCTATTAGTTTGGTCAAAGGATACTCCCTCCATAATGGTATGTTGATGCAAAATTTGGTAGAGATCGGATGATTAGGTTAATCGTAATTTGATTTAAGCTTTGAATATTTGTGTGGCCGCCATTACGTTTCCGTCAAGATGGCGGCGATATAAAACATGAAACTGAGGTGCCCTTTGCTAGTGCTACCTCTGTACCAAATTTCATTCCATTCGGTTTCACCGTGTTTGAATTAATAGGGGTAATCGATTTTGACACAAAGATGGCCGCCATCCGCAAACTATTAGGCTAATGACCTATTAGATTTGTCAAAGGATGCTTCCTCCATAAAGGTATGTTGTTGCAAAAATTTGGTAGAGATCGGATGATTAGGTTAGTCGTAATTCGATTTAAGCTTTGAACATTTGTGTGGCCGCCATTACGTTTCCATCAAGATGGTGGTGATATAAAACATGACACTGAGGTGCCCTTTGCTAGTGCTACCTCTGTACCAAATTTCATTCCATTCGGTTTCCCCGTGTTCGAATTAATAGGGGTAATCGATTTTGACACAAAGATGGCCGCCATCCGCAAACTATTAGGATAATGACCTATTAGATTTGTCAAAGAATGCCCCCGTCATAAAGGTATGTTGTTGCAAAATTTGGTAGAGATCGGATGATTAGGTTAGTCGTAATTTGATTTAAGCTTTGAATATTTGGGTGGCCGCCTTTACGTTTCCGTCAAGATGGCGGCGATATAAAACATGACACTGGGGTGCCCATTGCTAGTGCTACCCCTGCACCAAATTTCATTCCATTCGGTTTTACCGTGTTCGAATTAATAGGGGTAATCGATTTTGACACAAATATGGCCGCCATCCGCAAACTATTAGGCTAATGACCTATTAAATTTGTCAAAGGATGCTCCCTCCATAGAGGTATGTTGTTGCAAAATTTGGTAGAGATCGGATGATTAGGTTAGTCGTAATTTGATTTAAGCTTTGAACATTTGTGTGGCCGCCATTACGTTTCCGTCAAGATGGTGGCGATATAAAACATGACACTGAGGTGTCCTTTGCTAGTGCTACCTTTGTACCAAATTTCGTTCAATTTGCGCTCACCGTGTTCGAATTGATAGGGGGGGACAGACATTCAGAGTCCACACACTCACACACAAACACACACACACACACACACACACAGACTAACACACATACACACACAGACAGACACACTTTTTTTCGCCCTGTAGTGATCTCATAAATCTACTTTCATTTTTTGCAAAAATCGAAAGTAGGCTAATAAAAAATAAATAAAGGGGACGTAGTTTTCATGGTTCATGAGAGCATTGAGCGGCCTGAGTATGTACTGTACTATTCGGCCATACCAAAAACACATATAGACCTACATCGGTCGTGTATTAGCCTAGTTGAAGAGAATGTTGCTACTTCTTAGTTTGGTTACGGCCAAGGATACGCGCAGCTCAATATTTATAGACGCTGTACTTACAAAAAGGGAGTGGATGTATCCCAATCGTGAGGAGGATTTTTAAAGCCCAGAAACTAAATTGGTCGCCATCTGTATTATGGGATACGTATCGAGACTCCTGATACCATAATGCCGTCAGGGTAGCAAGAAAACAAGAGTTGGCCAAGGGATGTTGACAGAAATGATAACAGAGGACTTGCGCACAAGTACGTGGAAGCAATGCTGAACTCATCTGGGGCCCCGTGTCACCAACTCACGTCCCACTAGTCATGAGCCTATGGGGGACTAGTTTGATGATGATGATAATTGTTATTTTAAGGGGCCTAACATCCAGGTTATCAGCCACTAATGGTCTGGGTGATAATGAAAAAGACGATGATGATGATGAAAATTGTTGTTTTAAGGGGCCTAACATCTAGGTTATCGGCCCCTGATGGTTTGGATGATCGTGAAGATGAAAATGAAATGCAAACTTAAAACTAAAACTAACTACTAACCTACATACTAGAAGAAGAAATGGAAAACTAAAGGAGAATAAGGCAAATAAAGAAGAGGAGGAAAAGGAATGCCCTCAACCCTCGAAGAATGCGGATTGAGGGTCTTGGAAGGAAGGAGAGCCATGAAAGGCAGATAGGAAAGTGAAAGAGGAGACGGTCCGCCCCAAAGGTAAGAGACAAAAGGGGAAAACGGACCCAGCTCAGGAATCCTGCGGGGTCGCCAACTCCCGAACTCACCAGCCGTGAGCCCCTGAGGGTGTAGCATTATCTAGGGTGCACCAAAAGTGATGGGGCTACATACACCCGGCCTACTTGAGGGCCATGAGCAGAAGGCAGGAGATGACATAAAAAGAAAAAGAAAGCTGACCCCACGCAGAAGGAGGGTATCAGAAAAGATGAGACAAGGGCCAATTAAGGTGGGAATGGAAGAGACTCCCTAGGCCTCGGATACCCTAATACCGACGGGGTCGGAAGAGAACAAGAGTTGACCAAGTGAGGTCGACAGGAAAGAATACAGAGAGGAGCCCGGCACAAGTAAGTGGAAGCAATGCCGGACTCAGCTGGGGCCCAGTGGTCGCCAACCCACGTCCCACTAGATATGAGCCCCTGGGGGAAAAAGACAATGAAATGGGACCCACAACTAAAAACCAATTTAGATGGAAAATATTTACAAAATGTAACTCAGGCTGAAACCACTCACAAAATGCAATTTAGAGTGGAAACACTTACAAAATACAATTTAGACCGAAAACACTCAGAAAAATAATTTTGATTGAAAACACGCACAAAATTCAGCTAAGATGCAAAATACCTACAAAATGCAATTTAGATTCAAAATACTTACAAAATGCAATTTAGATTGACAATACTTACAAAATAAAAATACATTTGCCATTTATATCACGAATGTTTGTAGAAATCCCTATTGATAGATGCATTCAAAAATTAAATTATACTTAATTAGGCTATACTTATATTCTATTTAAACTTTGAATACTTACTAAATGCAAGGTTGGTTGAAAATACTGTACTTACAAAATGCAAGTTAGATTCAAAATATTCACAAAATTCAATTTAGATTCAAAATACTTCCAAAATGCAATTGCGATTGAAAATACTTACAACACGTAATTTAGATTCAAAACACTCACAAAACGCAATTTATGGTCAAAATACTTACAAAATGCAATTTAGATTGGAATACTCACAAAACGTAATTTTGATTGAAAATGCCTACAAAATGTAATTTAGATTGAAAATGCTTAAAAATTTAGTATAGATTCAAAATACTAACAAAATGTAATTTAGATGCACAGGGGGCCAATGCACAAACCAGTGCGGGAACCTTAAAGAATTGCCTTAAAGGCAATGAAAAAAAAAAAGAGTGGGGGGAGTGTGGAAACTTGACCCTGCTCAGAAATCCCCCGGGGTCGCCAACTCCCAAACTCACCAGTCGTGAGCCCTTGAGTGTATATTGAAAAGAATAAGAAGGCAGATCCCTCGAAGAATGAGGGATATGGAAAGATGAGAGAAGGGTCAATTATGGCGGGAAAGGAAGAGATTCCCGATGCCTCGGATAGCTTAATACCGTCGGGGTCGGAAAAGAACAAGAGTTGACCAAGAGAGGTCGACATGAAAGAAGACGGAGAGGAGCCCGGCACTAGTAAGTGGAAGCAATGCCGGTCTCAGCTGGGGTCCCGTGGTCGCCAACCCATGTCCCACTAGATGTGAGCCCCTGGGTTGGGGGGGGGGGAGGGGGACCTCAACGACTCATGCAGTACTGGTGTTATGAGGGCCGATGAGGGTATTAGAGTTGCGTAGTCTATCAGACGAATGTTTAGTAATTAAGTGTTAAGACAGAATTGGATTTCCTGGCAGAGTCAGGAATCGAACCAGTCCAGATCTCAATGGTGACATCCAAGAATGTCAGTCACTATGTCACTACTTGGACGAAATGTATTCTGGTCTGAATTTCTGAAACGGGATACACTCTGACAATGAGGCAAATGTGAAAATTTAATTCGACCATTACTTCAGACATTGAAGAAGCAATTTTTCGGGGTTTTCACTTCTACTCCAGATAAATATCGTGATGGTGTCTAACACAAGGCCAAGACCACTGCCTTCCAAACCCTAGCCTCATTACTAAGGCCCGGAAGTTCATGGACTATCACATGAACAAATATGCATGCAAAAGTGCACTAACTATTGGTCAAACATGCATCACGTTTCAAAACAATTGCTGAACCAAGTTTCATTGCGTTTGAATTATTAAATCGCGAGAAAAGTCTATTTAAAACTTTTAACTTCGCTTGGCCGCCATGTTCGTTTTGTAGTTAACTGGTTTTTGAAAGTCTCATAGATGAACTTCCAGCAGTACCCTTTATCTCCGTACAAAATTTCAGGGTGATACCGGTAATAATTTCAAAGATATAGAATGCCGGTGAAATATTTCGCACAGACGCCATCTTGAGGTTATGTAAACAATTGAACGAAGTTAGATGTCGGTGTATTACAATGCGTATAAACATATACTGTACCAAGTTTCATTGCGTTTGGTTGGTTAAATCGCGAGAAACGTCCATTTAAATGTCGCAACTTCGCTAGGCCGCCATGTTGGTTTTGTAGTTACCAGTTTTTTAAATGTCACATGGTGAACTTCTAGTAGTTTCCTTTATCACCGTACAAAATTCCACGGTGATATCCGTAATAGTTTCGGAGATATTGAATGCAGGTGAAATATTTCGCACAGCCGCCATGTTAGATTGGTGAGACGTAACAAAATATGCAGGGCACAGTCTGAGTCGTCCGGAATAGTGCTATGAACTTGCCGAGTTTCATTGAAATCTCTCGAGCCGTTTAGAAGTTATTGGGGACACAGACACACACAAACACGAATCACACACACACGCACACACAGACAGACATACGGACAAAAGGTGATCTCATAAGCCTATTTTCTCATAATTGAAAATAGACTATAAATATGCACTATGAAATAACTACGGCAATTACGATCACTCCTTCTTTTTAGCGTTTCTATTTTGAATATAAAGACAGTATGAACAGACTGACATACTTTTACACCTATTTTAAAATATCTCAACTAAGATACAGTTCTATATAGTAGGAAATGTTATTTTATGGATCTTCAAGCATTGGTGACCACCAATAATTATTTTATTATGTTAATGTTTAAGTATGACTGATATACAGTTTTAATAGCCATTGAATATTTTTTAAATAACATAATTTTACAATACTTACAAAGTGAGTGCAGAATATACATAAATCATATTAACTTGTAAAAGGACTGAAACGTACTAGGTATTAAAATAATGTCAGTATCAATCTATGTTGGATTCTCGGAGTCCGAATTAAAATATACGACTTTAAGAACATGAGGTAATAAAAAGCGCTTCAAAACGATAGGAAATCAGAATATACGCCCTTCTCAAGATGAGATATGCACTTAAATAAGCAAAGGAGAAAAATATGATGCACTGTGCCAAAATAACCAAAATATGCATAAATATGAAAAAATATGATTTTGCATGAAATTCCGGGCCTTACTCATTACATACACACAGTACTACAGACACTACAATATCACAGGTTACCAGATACATTCAACACATTCCCAGAAATGTAACAAGATCCTCTAAAATGCACTAACTGTGTATTGTAGAAAACATGTCGTGACCCCAGCTGGAACAGTCCTTCTAATAGCTAATGAGGCTGTGTTGAGAATATTACACTCCCTTAATGAGCGCCATTCGTGTGCCCAGAGCACAGCTGGCGATGCGATGGTGTTTCGAGTGTATCAGTCCAGCGAGTCCTGTTGACTACCATATTATGTGAAGGACTTTTTCGAAATCATGCAGCCAGTTGTTCATAGCTTTCATTGAGAGAGTATTTATTTATTTTTTAATTTATTTATTGGTGCCTTTATTGTGGCGAAGTTAGGGCTCTAAGCCCTCTCTTACACTTAACCACACACAGTGCAACTTACATGAATACTCAAATATGATATACTTAACCTACCAAACTTAAATACTAGGAAAACTTAAATACTAGAATTAAATCAAATTAAATTAAATTAGCGACTGCGTGATATTAACTAAGCTATACAATTTAAATGACATACATTTTTAACAAAATTATACTATGGTCATTCACTCACACATTCATACACAAATTGTTCTAGTTGGCCTACGAATTCAAGAGGAAATCTTTACATGCACGTTTGAAAGTTGTTAGGGATGTACAATTTCTAACGTCACGAGGACAATTATTCCAAATTCTAGTTCCCGACACGAGGAAAGAGTTACTGAAGGCAGATGAATGATGTAGGGGAATTGCAATTATAGATCCAGATCGCGTGTGACGATCATGAAAGGAAGAAAGAAAACGAAAATTACAAGAGAGATAGTGAGGAGTACTTTCATTGAGAAGTCGATAGATGAGGATACATATGTGCAGGTTTCTTTGTTGTTCTACTTTTAGCCAGGAAAGTAGGTCATAAAAAGGAGACACGTGTGAGGAAAATTTCAAGGAGAAAATAAACCTAATGCAGGAATTTAAAGCTCTCTGAAGTTTCTTGTTTTGTTCAGCGGTAGCATCTACTAATACAACATCACAGTAGTTAAATACAGAGAGTATCAAGGTTTGGACGAGTTTTATTTTCAAGTTACGGGGTAGAACGGACTGGTGAATCTTAAGTGGATGAAGTGACGAGTAAACTTTCCTGCATGTATTAGTAATGTGCCCATCCCAATTCAAAGTTTCATTTAGTGTGACTCCAAGACTTTTTACCGATTTAGCATTTAGAATTATTTTAGTCAGCCTGATCACTCATTCTGAGAATTTATCAATGTACGTCTAAAGCCCTGCGCGGATGCGGATATCTGCAGATAAACCAGCGGATACGCAACAATGTTTGCAATGCGGATATAGTTTGCATGGCTGTGCGGATAGCTGATAAGCTGCGGATAATGTTTGGAGTAAATTTGCGGATATTTTTCGAATACAATCGCAACTTTTTGAGTATCATTATTAGGACCCGGATGTTTATGACATATCATATATTTCCGTTATATTATTTTCATGACAAATGTAAGATGATGATTTAAGCTAATCTCATTCAAATTATATCATTAAGCATAATTAACACTACGAACTGAAAAGGTTTGCAAATCTGGCTGTATAGCATTCATTTCAAACATAGCACATGGCATACATAGCCTAGGGGTACGACTTTCTCCTCAAATGTCTAAATGTGATGCTTCAATACTTTATATAATTACAAATCGTATTTTAATGCCAGTAGATTGAAATAACAAACGTTCGGATGCAGGGCGGATGCGGATAACAGCCATGCGGATGCAGGTCGGATGCGGATAACAGCCATGTGGATGCAGGTCGGATGCGGATAACAGCCATGCGGATGCAGGGAGGATGCGGATAACAGCCGTGCGGATGCAGGGCGGATGCGGATAACAGCCATGCGGATGCAGGTCGGATGCGGATAACAGCCATGTGGATGCAGGTCGGATGCGGATAACAGCCATGCGGATGCAGGTCGGATGCGGATAACAGCCATGCGGATGCAGGGAGGATGCGGATAACAGCCGTGCGGATGCAGGGCGGATGCGGATAACAGCCATGCGGATGCAGGGCGGATGCGGATAACAGCCGTGCGGATGCAGGGCGGATGCGGATAACAGCCATGCGGATGCAGGGAGGATGCGGATAACAGCCGTGCGGATGCAGGGCGGATGCGGATAACAGCCATGCGGATGCAGGTCGGATGCGGATAACAGCCATGCGGATGCAGGGAGGATGCGGATAACAGCCATGCGGATGCAGGGAGGATGCGGATAACAGCCATGCGGATGCAGGGAGGATGCGGATAACAGCCATGTGGATGCAGGTCGGATGCGGATAACAGCCATGCGGATGCAGGTCGGATGCGGATAACAGCCATGCGGATGCAGGTCGGATGCGGATAACAGCCATGCGGATGCAGGTCGGATGCGGATAACAGCCATGCGGATGCAGGGAGGATGCGGATAACAGCCATGCGGATGCAGGGCGGATGCGGATAACAGCCATGCGGATGCAGGGTGGATGCGGATAACGTTTTGTTTTTGTTTTGTTTGTTTACTCCTTACTAATCCCATTTCCAACGGGTTCGGGGATGAGATGCGATGAAATTCCACGTGGCTGTTGGCTTATACGGCCGGATGCCCTTGCTGACGCCAACCTCACGAGAGGAGTTAATGAGAGATGAAATGAATGAAGTTCAATTTCAAGAAGTTCCAGCTTTGGCTACCAGACCTAGCGGCCACGCACTACCAATTGTAGTGGTAGGTTCTTTTACATGCCATAAATCTATTACATGGGCCCGCTGGCTGTATACTTCCCCTGTAAAGGACGGCATACGGAATGATTTTAACGCTCTTAAAAATCCGACGACTTCGGCCTGGTTTCCACCCGCGATCTTGGGCATAGCAGTTCAGAATGCTACCGACTGCGCCAACGGAGTCACTTATCGCTCATTCAGAGATTATGCCCATAAAATTTCGAACAGATTTTCCTGAATGTGTCTGAGATTTTCTCCGAATGGAGATAAAGCTCCTGGAATTTCCTTTTCATCCCGATCCCTTCAGTAAAATCTGGGCGGAATTTTTTTCCCAAGATTTTTTCCTTTTCTTTCTTCTTTTCTTTCCTTTCTATATCTTTATTTGATGATCTGCCCCCAATGAGCAGTGTTTCAGAGGTATATTGTTCCCCGGGTTTGATTATCGTGTTGCAAGAGCTTAATTTGCTTCACGAGAGATGGATTTCTTAATATATATGTTCCACGTGATTCTGTAGGCTCTTCGCAATTTGGAAATTCTATGTTTGTTTGCATCACCATTCCTCCCTGAATGTTGGATAATTTCTCCTAGATATTTTAATTTAGACACTTGAAATTATGGTGTTTGAAGCCATTCTTCAGTATTGCCTTAGTAAACTTAAGTCTGATGCTTTTCAGTCTGTCAACACGATTGTACCCAAATGAGATGGGTTATTCCCTTATCCTGAAAAAAATATACATGAGATTAATATATAGGCTACACTTGGATGACCAGTTTCGATCGTCAAGCGATCATCATCAGATCCATTACACTTAGGCTATAAAATCTATGTCTGAAAATATGGGTGAAAATTATATACACCTATTTAGTTGCAGTATTAATTGAGATAATGCAACTCGTCAATATTATTTGTTTTGTAGTCTATGTGATGTTTTGATTATATACCCGAAGTGGTGAATGGCCTTCGGAATTTGCATGTTTGGTGTGAATATGTGGTAGTTGTAAATGGTCAATTCAGATTGTATTGTACAGGCTACTCCACCCAAATTCCGGAGGTCAATCACCACTTCCAGTATCTCAACGTCACATATACCTCAAGTAACAAATATTGATGAGTTGCATTAATAATACTGCATCTAAATAAGTGTAGCCAATATATTGTAAATATTTTCACCCATACTTTCAATCATAGATTTTATAGCCTAAGTGTAAAGGATCTGATGATGATCGCTTGACGATCGAAACTGGTCATCCAAGTAAATGTATTAATCTCATGTATATTAATCTCATCGCCACGTGATTTGAAATAACAAGTACCGACTCCAGCAGCTAATCATGGAAGGCAAGATTGAAGGACGGCGCAGGTCTGCAGTAACCGTGTCCATGGCCATAATGAACAGCAATGGTGACAGGGCCAAACCTTGATGAACAATACTAACGATAATAATAAATGATAATAATAATAACTAGAAGACCTGTGCTGCTCCGCAGCATTCATTTCAACAATCCTACAGCACTTCTTTCCATACTATGGCATTTGTTGTTCGCATGTCTTCATGCTAGTGACCTGAACTGACAGTAATGGTGCCGTTGCTTTTGGAGACATGATGAAGTAGACTTATGAGATCAAATATCAATCATCCAAGTGTATTTATTAATACGTCATGTTGGCTGCTCAAAACAAGATGAATCTCCAACATCAAGTCCAGGAAAGGGGTGATCGGTTAAGTCAATATGGCCTGCGGCTTAATAAAGCTAAAACGGAATATATGACATCGGATGCAGGCGAAATCGGAACAATCCCAGTCAACGGCGATAGCCTGCCTCGAACGACAAAATTTAAGTATCTTGGCTCTACGATAACTCTGCTGAAGGTCGTCTCACCGAGGAGGTCAACGTAAGAATTAATGCTGCGTGGATGAAGTGGTGAACAACGAAAGGTGTCTTGTGCGATCGCCAGATGAAAGACCACAAAAAATAGAAGAATTACCGCCTGTCATTCGTCCCGTGGCGATTTATGGTATTGAATGTTGCCCGATCACCAAGGAAGCAGAACGTCGGTTAAGTGTCATGGAGACCAAGATGCTTAGATGGACAGCTGGCATTACTAGGTTGGATCACATCCCCAATGAAAGAATAAGGGAACGATTTGGTGTCGTGGCAATCAACAACAAAATGCTGAGGGTCGTCTGCGATGGTTTGGGCATGTATTACGGTCAGGAGCGGACACCATTGCAAAACAGGGCTACACACTAGAGGTAGCCGGTAAAAGACCAAAGGGGCGACCGAGACAACGTGGGGCCGATACACTGCACAGGGATCTGAAAAGCGTCAACCTACATCCGGACATGGCTCATGACCGAGTAAAGTGGAGAGAGCAGATTCACTTAGCGGACCCTTTCACGAGGCGCGACAAACGCTAAAGCAAAAGAAGGAAACGTTAGTATTGTTTATCATTATTTTATTAATATTTGTCTATTATTATTATTATCGTTATTATTATTTCAGCATTATTCTCCTCCTTTCCTCGTTATGCTGACTCAAAGAGAGCGTTTGAACTTGTTAACTTGGGTTGATGACTTTTCCTTCTTCTCCTCCCAGAATATCTTCATGAACTCGCTATGCTGTTTCTTGCGTTCCTCTGTCCATTGTTCTCCAGTGGTCTTTTTTTAGCTTTCTCCATACCTTGCAAATTTAGTTCCAAAGCACTTGCGATTCCTGATGGTATCTTCCGTGATGTTTATTTATTTTAAGCCCTACTTGTTTTCTCCTAACGAACTGATTTTGACCTTCTTTGAATTTATTATATCAAGCAGTTTTCTTTACATATCTAGTGTCATCCATTGTGCAGACGTGACCATAGAATTTCAATCATCTCCTGTGTACAGCATTATTATTGTTATTATTATTATTATTATTATTATTATTATTATTATCTTGATTGGTTACATTGGACCACTTGAATCGTTCCACAATCACTTCTTCTTTGAAGGTAGTACTGCTTGGTTCTTGCGCTCTTTCCAGTACTTTTTCATTCTTTCAGATCGGGATTTTCTCAACTCATCTGAAATCTCCATAGGCTTTCTATGTGTCATTTCTGCAGAAAATTTGTGAGTTTTAAGAATGGTGTTAATTTTATTTTTCTCCTCGGCATCTGTTATCTTAAGTCCAACTGCTTTGAGATCTTGTTGGATTTCTTGGATCCATTTTCCTCCAGTTTTCCTTCCTAGATTTCTCATCACCAGTTGGCGTACAATTCTGTTTTCTGGAAGCCGTAAGATGTGAAAAAAATATGAAATTCTTTTCTTCTTCATTGTGCTGGTGATTGGATCAATCTCACGATAGACAGTTTCATTTTGGAGAATCCTCCAGACTCCCTCAACCTGATACTTTTTATTTATGCACGTTCTAATGATTCTTCTTTCCGTTTTGAGGAGCTGATCAGTTATTTGTTCATTTTTAATTTGGAACAGTGTTTCACAAGCATAAGTGGCTTCTGGGAGAGTTACAGTTTTATAATGTTGGATCTTAGTAGCTATTGATAGGCATTTTTTATTATATGTTGACCAGGTTAGAGATTGTGCCTTTTTCTTTTTATTTGTTCTATTTATCCAAGTTACTTTTTCGTTTAAGTTATGTGTTATAATTTCTCCAAGATACTTAAATTGAGGAACTAGGTTAATTTTATGATCATTTATATAGACTTCATTTATATCTAAGGGTTTCATAGGCATGATCTCAGTTTTTTCAAAGGATATCTGTAATCCTATCCCTTGAGCAATTTCTTGGAGACTAGTGATCTGAGTACAAACCTCTTCCTTGTCTAGTGCTAAAAGAGCCAAATCATCTGCAAATCCTAAGCAGTTTATTTTTATTGATGGTTTTGTTCCAATTTTGATGTTAGGAGGGTTTTCCTTTAGCCAAACCTTCATGATATAATCAAGAGCCACATTGAAAAGCAGAGGGGATAATCCATCACCTTGTCTGAGACCAGTTTTTACTGAGAAAGCTGTTGATATTTCTCCCCTAAATTTAACTTTCGAATTTGTGTTTGTTAATGTTAAATGAATGATTTTTATCAATTTAGGATGGAGACCATATGATCTGAGGATTTTTAGCAGTGTCAGTCTATGAATACTATCATAGGCTTTTTTGAAATCTATAAAAGAGATAAAGAGTTGCTTATTTCTGTTTTTGTAATATTCCATTATTAATTTCAGGCTAAGGATTTGGTCTGGACAACTTCTGTAAGGGCGAAATCCTCCTTGATATTCTCCAAGTTGTGGTTCCAGAATGTTTTTGATCCTGTTGTAAATTATGCGAGAGAAAATTTTATATGTGCAGTCCAGAAGGGTAATTCCTCTGTAGTTATCTGGGTTCGTTTTGTCTCCTTTCTTAAATAATGGATGGATTATTCCTATGGTCCAGTGTGCAGGAATTTCTTCAGAAATCCACATTTTAACTAGATGTTGATGAAGATTTATAATCGCAGGTTTACCAGCATTTTTCCAGATTTCAGCAAAGACTAAGTCTTCGCCACAAGTTTTGTAATTTTTTTGTTCTTTAATTGCGAGTTCTACTTCATTAATGTTTGGAGGATTTATTAAATCAGGTGAAGTTAAAATAGGTGTATTATTGTTATTATTATTATTATTATTTTCTTTTATACATCGAGTTGAGCCTCTATGGACTGCGTGGTAACAACCAACTTCACTTTAGTGTCTAGGTCTTGTTCTCGTTCCGGCTTTGACTTCCTGCCAGTATCTTCTGACCCCAGCGACGAGTGCCTGTTGATGTTCTTCGGACAAAGGTCCTCTCTGTCTTCCGGAAGTTGATACCATTTTAAACCCTTGGTAGTTGTTCACAAATCTTCTAAATGTGTTCCTGTCACGAATTTAGTGGTCTAGAATACCAATTTGCCTGAGATCTTTTTCGCATTCCTCGAACCATCTCGGCCTTGTTGCCTTAGACTTGATGAAACTCCATATTATTTTGGTTAATCGATCATCAGTCATCCTCAAAATGTGACCGTAAATTACTAGCCGTCTCTTGTTAATTGATGCTGTCATAGGGTCTATGTTGTTGTACAAGTCCTCATGTGCTCTCATTTGCCACTGTCCATCAACCCATCTATTACCTAGGATTTTTCTTTATATCCTACACTCTCTTTTCTTCCAGTTGGTCAGCTTGACCTTTACTATTCACGGCCAAAGTTTCGGACGCATATAATCCCTCAGGTTTTACAAATGTGGTATAGTGTCGGAACTTGTCCCCTGCCTATACTCATATACTTTTTGTTATATATATTCTTTGTAATTTGGTATGCCTGGTCTAACTTCCTGATCCTGACATTAATTGCTTCCTCTTCTATTCCATTCTGCTGGATTACTTCACCGAGATATCGGAAATTTGTGACTCGACCGATTTTTCCAAGATTAGTGATCATCCATTCAGGTCCATCGCAGATGTTTGTCATATATTTTTTGTCATCTGAATAGAAATCTTGAGTCCTACCTCTTCAGCAATATCTAACAGCCCATTGATCTTGTTGACTGCTGAATCTATGTCGTTAGCAAAAACGGCCAGGTCATCCGCAAAGGCCAGACAATCAATGTATATCCCTTTGTGCTTAGGACCAAGTCTGAAACGATCTTCTTTTGTTTCTTCTTGGTCTAACATCTTCTTCCATTCTCGAATGACTTTTTCCAAAACACAGTTCAAGAAGAGTGGGGAGAGTCCGTCTCCCTGTCTGACGCCCTTTTTTATTGTAAACGGTTCTGATATCTCTCCCATAAATTTGACTTTCGAGACTGTGTTGGTTTTTGTTTGATCAAATTTCTTGATGAATCATCCACTCCAAACTCTTCCAAAATAATCATTGATGACTCCCGGTCGATGGAGTCATACGCTTTCTGAAAGTCAACAAACACGACCACGTAACTATGTCCTTCTGTCTTCTTGTACCTGATGATGTTCTTCATGTTAATGATCTGTTCCTGGCATGAACGACCCTTTCTGGAGCCAGCCTGGTATCCTCCGATCTGTTGGTCAAGATGCGCTTCTATTCTGTTCTGAACTGCTTTGGAGAAAATCTTATACGGTACAGATACTAATGAGATGCCCTTATAGTTGTTGACATTCTTTATATAAATAATACATGGATTATATAATCCGGGCCGTGAAAGCCTTAATATAGACATTCTTTTTATTATTATTATTATTATTATTATTATTATTATTATTATTATCATTATCGACATTATTAATGTTATTACTCGTATTATAATAATTAATCACCATAATTAATCTCATTATCGTAATTAGTAGAATATTCGTATTCTTTTATTATTATCATTGCACAGACTCAAAGAAAGTAGTGCTGCATGGTATGTTGGTTAATGTTGGATGCCATTCCTTAAGTTCCAGGTACAATTCACGAATCTGCCAAGAAATACTAATTCTGGTTTAAGGCTGGAATGGGGTTCACACACCCTCATTAGGATGGTCGTGAAGGACTTCATTTAATCACCCTCGTAAGTTGTCTGTTTTTAGAACACAATGCTGAATGGACCTAAAATCCCCGGTCTGGTTGAGCTTGCGTTACCTTGTTTGACGTACTGAGTGTTTGTTTGTCGTTTCTGTCATCCGTTTTGTGTTTAAAACAAGCTTCCGTGAGCAGCATTGCAAAATGTTCACCAAGTACAAATGCTGAACCTGCACTATGTAAATATACATTTTGTGAATCTCCACGGGCTTCTCAGGACGGACAACGATCCAGTAGGCAATTATTGAATTCTTGCGTAGATGTGTTACAAACGACATTACAACTAGCTGACATTGCATTGTAATACATTTCAGAGTATTTTGGTCTTACCGACAAGGAAACATTCCGAGCCAAATTACATCCATACACGTGACCATTTCGAGCAGGGTGATTTGTTTAAATAACTTCCGACATCAGAAAGGATGCTCCGTAAATAACAGATCAACTATTGTTAATTCTAAATTCAGATGATGATGATAATTGTTGTTTTAAGGGTCCTAACATCTGAGTTATCGGCCCCAAATGTTTTGGGTGATTGTGAAAATGATGAAATAGAGAAGAATGAGGATTGAGGGACTAGGAAGGAAATAGTGCTATGAAAGGCAGACAGTAACGGGAAAGAGGAGAGAGTTTACACCAAAGTCAGTGGAAGAATGTAATACCGGACCCAGCTCAGAAATCCCTCAAGGTAACCAACTCCCAAACTCACCAGCCATGAGCACTTGAGGGTATACAACTATCCAGGGTGCATAATAAGTGGTAAGGCTACACACAACCTGCCTCCTTTAGGATATTGAGCAGTATATATCATGAAGAGAAAAGGTGAGATCTGTCCCCTTGAAGAATGAGGAAAATTGACAGACTCTCTAGGCCTCGGATATCCTAATATTATCAGGGTCGGAAGAGAAGAAGAGTTGACGAAGGGAGGTCGACAGTAAATATGGCAGAGAGGAGCCCGGCACAAATAAATGGAAGTAATGACGGACTCAGCTGGGGTCCCGTGGTCACCAACGTTCCACTAGTTGTGAGCCTCTGGGTAAATCATCAAGATTTTCGTTGCTTTTGTTACCCACTGTACTGAAACTAATTTGTGGCGCTCCTGCAGGAATAACCTTAAATTAGAAAATATATTTGATTACAATCCCAGTTATTTCCATCCAGATAGTTAAAAAGTTTTCGATGCTCGTCAGTTATTTCTCTAGGGATAGAGTCGAGAGGCAATGCATGTCATGTTTGTGTGGGAAATATCAAATTACCGCTGGATTATATTGGTACTTGTTTAGGTCTGAGAGTGTGCCAGGAAATTTGATTGTATTGTTTCGTGGTCACAATATGCAACTAACTTAATTTCCCTGAACTTGTAGCAACTCTCCTCTTGTATGTCACTTTAATGAAGGCAATAGTAAATTAACTTTCAAACGTATAGCCTGCCACCCGGCTTCACCCGGGTAAATACTAAACTCATGTATTCCACTGGTCTGTGAGAGTCTTTGAAATCACACCTTTTGGGCGAATCACTTGTCAATGTACAGCCTGTTCCGATTCAACTCGGAACTGTAAAATGGGTTGCCTACCCACCCAGGGCTGAGTTCGATTTCACTGATTGTCGCCTTCTTACGCAGCGTTGCAAAGTATTTTGCTCTTTCAAAATAGGTCGCGTCGAAGACTGATTACAAATTTGTAACACATCATTTCCAAATTGTATCTCGTTTTGTGGTATTAGGTTAAAAAGCAATAAACTGTGTTGTTAATAAAATACAAGACAAAAATACATTGTGTTGTAATAAACTACGTATGTTGTATAATAAACATTTATTTCATAGAAATTCTCTGAAAAAGCCATTAACAGAAGCGTAAAATAACAAGTTCTGAAACAGAAATCGTTCAAATTTATTGTGAATCCTGTGTAAATATATTTTGAAAGAGCAGAATACTTTGCAATTCTGTATAAGAAGGCGGCATCAGTGAAATAGAACTCAGCCCCGTCACTAGCGCCCAGCGAGCAGATTTCAAGCCGATTGCGGGTGGGTAGACAACCCATTTTACAGTTCCATGATGAATCGGAACAGGCTCTACAGTTTCAGTATTTTACACCAGGAATCGATCATGGACCTCCGGGGTCGTAGCCATTGGAAGGATGACGGTGATAATTGGTATTTAAAGGGGCCTAACATCGAGGTTATCGATCCCTTATGGCTTTGGGTGAAAAACAATAACAATGATGAAATAAACACTAGACCTAAAACTAACTACAATTTACAACTAACTTACGGGCTAGAAGAAGGACAGGACAAAAGAGGGAGTAAAAGACAGGGAAACGAAATGCTCTCAACCTTCCAAGAATGACAATTGAGGGTCATGGAAAGACGGAGAACCATGAGATGCAGACAGAAATACAGCAATTCAGGTATCTACAAGATTAAATGTAACGAATGTAATGCCGATTACGTGGGACAAACGGGGAGAGGGTTCAACACCAGATTTTTGGAACATGTCAATGCCATCAAACATAATAAATTTTCAGCGATGGGTAACCACATGGCAGAAACTGGGCATAAATTCACAACCATAGACAATGACTTAGAAATTTTACATCAAGAAAATAAAGGCACGCTCATGAATATTTTGGAACAAATAGAAATTGATAAAGCACAGAGATTCAACCCTTCACACAATCTTAATGAAATAATATTTGAAACTAGCATTTTATACAGAACATTAATAGACGAATTATATTGTAATAGATAAAATTCCCGCTATATTCCACTATTCACACCCATCATTTTTCATAACATACTAAAGATTGACACACTCATTCTGCGCATTGATCAATTTCCATGGTGGGCGCGTCAACGGGCCTCACTCGTTCTCATTTCCTTGGCCTCCCATCTCCCGCAACCCAAGCGCCACCTTTTCCCAAGCACGTCACTAACACTCAGCTGTAAAAAACTTCGCAAGGTGAATTCCGGTTTGTTTCTGTTCACGCCCTGCGCACTGCAGTTCCTGACGGCGCGTGACGCGGTCACAAATTTTCTCGCCTTGACGTTTGCCAAGAACAACAAGGAGACTAGAGTGGGCCCACGATGACGCAAAGGGGACAGCGGACCGCAGCACCGGCCCAATTCAGGAGTTCTGATGCGCCTAGACCTCGTGATGCAATAAAAGTATCTTCTTTGGAGCGTCGAGCGGGACTGTAAATAATATTTCTTTATTCTTTGTTCTTCATATATTTTGTATGAACTTGTACATGGAAAGTTTTTCCATTGTGTAGTTTTGTTGGACAGGCTGAGGAAGGGGGAGTATTTACCCCCGAAACTAGTCCCTGTAAGTAATAATATTAAACAGTATTGAAGGCGGAAAATACATAATTCTTTCAAAGGAGAGAGTCTGCCTCAAAGCTAATGTAAGAAGGGGAAAAACCAGACCCAGCTCAGGAATCCCTCGGTGTTGCACACTCTTGAAGTCACCAGCTGTGAGCCCTTGAGGGTGTATCGCTATCCATGGTGAACATAAGACGTGCTAGGGCTACAAACACCCTGACTCCTTGAGGGCCTTGCGCAGAAGGCAAGAGATACCATGGAAATAAAAAGATGAGGTTTGAACCCTCGATGAATGAGGGCATTAGAAAAGATGAGACAAGGGCCAATTAAGGCGGAAATGTGAAAGACTCCCTAGGCCTCGGATACCCTAATACCGTCGGCGTCGGAGAGAACAAGAGTTGACTAAGGGAGGTTGAGATGATCTACGCCCGAGAGGAGCCTGGCACAAGTAAATGAAAGCAATGCCGGACTCAGCTGGGGTCCTGTGGTCGCCAGTCCACGTCCCACGAGTTGTGATCCCCTGAGGGGAACAAAACAACACCAGAAGAACGAGAAGGAGGACATTAATGACCATTAGCCACAACATGCTCAATTATTCATGGGCCAGCTTTGCATGTGATTGATCCACCTGCGAGCTAATTTATAATGAATGTGCATTATGTAGCGTGTTCTGTAAACATACATTATTAGCCTCCCATATATTTCTAACAGTCAAAATAACTGTGGTGAGCGTGATATAAATATCGTGCACCATACACTACACAGTAGAGTCACAGGTCATAACGGCAGTGCGATGGATAAATAAAATCATTATATTCAAAGAACTTCATAGAATCATTTTCAAATTTCACTCATACGTTAAAAATATGATGGTGATGATGTTGATAATTCTTGTTTTAAGGGATCCTAATGAAATGGCACATTCGGATGAGGCGCTGAGCTTCTAACTGGGTTCGATCCCTACCCAGGTAGTGGATTTTAGAAACAAAACTACCACTTTCGGAAACGCAAATAGCCCTGGGGTTCACTCAGCCTACACCAGAAATGAGTACCAGGGTAATTCCTGGGAGCAAAGACGGCGGGGTGCTGAGTTGACAACTCCATCCCATCTAGTGCCGATGTCACAAAAAGTGGAAGCCTCTACCTTCCACTACTCCCAGGGCCCCCATGACCTGTACGGAGTTGGCTTTGCTTTGCTTTTTTAATAAAATGAAATCTTATGAAATGGAAGCATGAAGATTAAAAAAAAAACACTGCCAGGAATGAAAACGAAAATAGTTGTATAAATCAAACTGCGAACCCCAACAATTGTGCCTTATTTGCATCAAGGAAGACAAACGTGGATTATAAAAAACAGTAAAATAAATAAAGCATTTTGAACAATAAAAATTGATATGTACACAATAAAAACATAAAACAGACTAACCTTAAAGTATATTAAAACTTTAAAAAGTATCCACTCTCTGTCATGAACCGGATGACAAGGTCTACTGACGGCACGTCATCAAGTAGAACAAGTGAGAGGGTGTTTCGCAGTTTGAGTGTACTTCGCAGATCCGCCAGGTCTACAAACTCCAAGAGCTTCATGTTCTCTTCGTAATGCAGCCTTGTTTTTTACATCCTCCAGTCTCTTCGCTCGTTTTTATCCTGAATTCTCGTCCGTTAAACAAAATCCCAGTGGTAGAAAAAAAGTATTCGCCGTAAGGTGGAAACAAAACAGGATTCTGCAGGTCAGAAGTCCCTTGCTTTAACTACTGCGCTGTCGGCACTTGCCAATATATTAATTGGTGTATATGCTCACTACCTTGATCACCCGATATCCGAAGAAAATACAGGAGTCCTTCATTTAACTAACAACAAGTATTTCCGTGAAGAACTATACTGCCTACTTTCATATATCCTACTAATGTTAATTGCCTCTATCAACATACAAAATTTCAGTTTGATTGCTGTAATAGATTCGTAGATATTGAGAACCGACTAAATATTTCGGCGGTCGCCATATTGGATTAGTAGAGGGGCAGTGAGAGTTTAAACGCACAACCTACTTTCCTGGGAACATTGCCGATATCTCTCGAATGCCTGGTGGGATTTTTACAAATGAGGTGTCGTTGAACTCGAACTGACGGGGGCTTTGCTATGGACCACTCGTCATATTTTTTGAAGAAAAAAAATTGAAAATTTTTGTTTTTGAAAGTAGTCGATAGTTTGAAAACCAAACATGATAGAACGTTGTGCCATAGTTGAAACGAATGGTCACTATGACCTTTATTATTTATAATAAACCATTTTTATTGTTTGAGATTTTTTGAAAACACTTAAATTTTGAAATTTTTATATTTTGGAAACTAAAGAGTTAACAAAAATTTTCTTTGACGTAAATGAATGGCCCTGACCCCCTCTACCCCCAAAATAAATTTCAAGTTTCTAGGACTAAAACTGTGCAGTAGTGCTAGAAGGGGCGTTCTGCTTCCCAGCCTACTTTCCTACGAACTTGGCCGATATCTCCCGAATGCATAGTCAGATTTTAACGAACGAGGTATTGTTGGCGTTGGGATGACGTCCTCTTGGCTAAGCATGTGTGTTGGTATTTAAAATAAAAGTGTAGTTTTTTTTTTATTGGCGCTATTTTGGAAACGGTGAATTGGAAAAAAGTGTGTTTGACGTTAAAGAAAGGTGGGTATGCCCTCTAGGCGGGCAGCAAGTTTCAAGGGTGTAGGTGGAAAAAAAATGATAGCCTACTTTCTCGCGAACATTGGTGATCATTGGCGAACGGATGTACGGATTTTAACAAATGAGGTGTCGTTGGACTCGAGCTGACGTCCTCTTTCCCATAGACCACTCGTTTTTTTTTGAAAAATGTTGTTTTTGAAAGTAGGCGATAGTTTGAAAACCAAACATGACAGAATGTTGTGCCATAGTTCAAACCAATGGTCTCTATGACCTTTATTTTTTTATAATAAAACTTGTTATATTTTGAGATTTTTTGAAAACCCTTAAATTTTGAATTTTTACTATTTTGGAAACTAACACGTTGAGAAAAAAATTGTTTGACGTAAATGAAAGATCCTTATCCCCTCTACCATGAAAATAAATGTCAAGTCTCTAGGACAAAGAAAACTATGCATTTTTTTTATAAAAGCGTGTTTGTAGACAGAGAGCCGGTAGCGCTTGACGTATGTTACAACGAGGCTATGACTGAGCATGGTGAATACGGGAAATGGCTATTTCGACGGGGGAGATGTATGGCAAAACGAGGGATTGCTTTTCGATATTTTTCCTATGACGATTGAATGAAGGCGAATATTTTGAAATGTGCCAAGCATGCTAAGATTTTTTCCCCTGAAGGGGATCTTTAACGTTTTAGTTAACGGTGATGAGCGAGTTCGCTCTCTGACAGAAACAGACGGTTGTAGGATATGACCAAGTGATTCTTAGACGTTGGCGATCTCGGTGACCGTGCCCGGAAGAAATGAATAGCTATTTTGGTGGGATGGCGGGGGCAGCTTATGACGGTTGATTTTGTGATATTTCCTATGACGGATAGAGGTGAATATTTGAAATGTGTTAAGTCTGCTAGGAATTTTTTTACCCCTGAAGGGGATCATTAACCTGCTAGTAAGCGGTGATAAGCGAGATTGCTGTCTGGCACAGTAAATGGTTTTGGAATATGGAAACCTTTAACATTTGCTCGACCAAGTCATGTGCATGTACTCAAAGAGCCAAAACGGTAAGGTCATTGACCTGAAATGTTATAAACTAAGTATTGAACTGGGTAAAGTCATGTGTTTTAGGATGAAAGTATGTGGTTAACATGATCATGTATTGAGGATGGCCGCTTGCTAGTAATTATTATTACAGTAAAATGTTTAATTATAATAATAATAATAATAATAATAATACGACACACACACACACATGTTTTGAATGCTAACACGCACACAGTCCAGCTCACTGGTGACTGAATATTGTACCTAGCCAGAGAACTCCTGAGAGCTGTTGCTGGTGCTGACGAGGCAGGAATGTCTACGTCAGCAGGAAGTGTGATATCAGCTTACTTGCCTCGTGGTGGCTAGCAGGTGTGCTGTTTAAGCAGAGACCGCCATTTTGGTTCTGAGACAGTAGGACTACCGATGTATAAGAGGTAGCCATTTTGGTCCCTTATTAAAAACATGAAACTAGTATAAGGTACACGAATCTTATTCAGATTGAGGAATGTGAAGAGGCGTGGGAACACTTGCAAGAAGGAGACAGAGAACCTTTCAAGGTCAAAACGCTGAGAAAATACAACTTTTTCTGTTGCTAGGCTAACTGATAACAATTACGTTAGTCATGCACTTAACATTTTAGCACACGGACGTATACAGTAGAGCTGTGGAAGAAAAATCCTTTTATTTTTTGGTAAGTACCTTTGAATGATTATTTTAATAATGTCATGCTAATGAACCTTAAATTTGTAGTTATTGATTAGGTAATTATTGATTTTTTAATTTATTTGTTTGCAGATAACCGGTATACCTTACATGTCTGAGATACAAGAAAACAGTTTACTTTTGAGTCCACTAGAAGGAAACAGCAACAAGCCACTGCAAGTGAAGGTGGGATTATTTTTTTAAACTAATTTGTTTCATTTTTTGATTCATATTTTATTTTATGAAATGCATGTACTAACCTGAATTTAGGTATTTATAACGGTTTATTTTATTTATTTTTAGAAACTTGGAAAGAAAAGCCTTACCGCCGTAGCAGTCGCTGAAAACCCGAAACGCAGTAAAGTGCATCCATTGTTTCCAGGCAGTGAACTATTTAAAACTCTGGTAACCCTAACATAAAGTGCTATTCCATTTTACCACTACTGAAAACTCGTAGACAAAAAATTCGTTACCTGTACATGACTAGGACGATGATTGCTTTCGTGATTAATGACTATGTATTGGCAACCGGTACAAGACCATATTGTTTGTTTACCGGGAAAGTACACGGACATATTGGATTTTGTAAAAAACAAAAATTTTAATTTAACTGACATGTCGTTCCTTATAATAATAATAATAATAATAATAATAATAATAATAATAATAATAATAATAATAATAATAATAATAATAATAATAATAATAATAATATATTAATAATAATATTAATATCGTATGGCCTCGGGTGCCGGGTGCAAACTTTGTTATTTGACACACAGAGGGTAGCTTGCATGTCGAATTTAGTTGTTCCTTGACTATGAAAGTCAAGGAGGTTAGATGTTAGATATCTAATCTCCTTAAACTCTATAGCGCTTTCTAGAAGAAAAATGAGGAAATTTGTACCCTATGAACTCAACGAATAGTCACATGTTTGAACATGATAATCTGAACAAAATGACATGACATTATTATTTTTTGTTTATGGATTGGTTAGAGGGGAATGTAAATGATTGCAGCTTTATAGAAAGAAAATAAGTACATGGGTTACTGTTAGTGCCGACATACAGTTTATTATAATTGTTATGGTGTTTTGATATATTAATGCCAATTAACGTTCAAGTTTTATTTACAAGTATTGATTGATTGATTGATTGATTGATTGATTGAGTGATTGGTTATTTTGTTTGCTTTTAGGTGTCGTCAAGTGCCATTAACGTAATGAACAGACAGTGAACAAGCATACATTGTGCATTAAAGTACTCTGTGCAACGTTAATAACTTACAATAAGAAAAAGTTATATTATAACACATGGCGTTAGTACCAAATACAACAAGTGAGCAAGTTGGTTTACCACGTGGGTTAAATTTAAAACCAGAACATGATCGTTGGTTAACATTTGAATCCTGGCCTGTAGGCTTTTTGTCGACACATAAACTTGCAAAAGCCGTTTTTAGCCTATTTTCAATTTTGAAAAAATAGGCTTATGAGATCACCTTTTGTCCGTGTGTGTGTGCGTGTGTGTGTGTTTGTGTGTGTGTGTGTGTGTGAGGTGTGTGTGTGTGTGCCCCCTAATAAATGCTAAACGGCTGGAACGATTTCAATGAAACTCGGAAAGTTCATAGCACTATTCCGGACGACCCCGACCGTGCCCTTCAAATTTTGTTACGTCTCACCAATCCAACATGGCGGCTGTGCGAAATATTTTACCAGCATTCAATATCTCCGCAACTATTCCCGATATCACCCTGATTTTTTTACGGTGATAAAGGGAACTACTAGAAGTTCACCTATGTGACTTTTGAAAATCTGGTAACTACAAAACCAACATGGCGGCCTCGCGAATTTGTGACTTTTAAATAGACGTTTCTCGCGATTTAACCTACCAAACGCAATGAAACTTGGTAGAGTATATGTTCATACATATTGTAATGTACCGACATCTAACTTCGTTCAATTGTTTACATAACCACTAGATGGCGGATGTGCGAAATATTTCACTGGCATTCTATCTCTCTGAAACTATTAGAGGTATCACCCTGAAATTTTGTACGGAGATAAGAGGCACTATTGGAAGTTCATCTATGAGACTTTCAAAAACCGATTAACTACAAAACGAACATGGTGGCCAAGCGAATTTGAAAATTTTAAATAGACCTTTCTCGCGATTTAATGTTCCAAACGCAATGACATCTGGTACAGGAAATGGTAATATACATTGTAACGCACTGGTATCTAATTTTGTTCAATTGTTTACATAACCTCAAGATGGCGGCAGTGCGAATTTTAAAATTAAGTTTTTATTTCTTGTTTCGTAATCATGCGATCAAAGTGAAAGTTTGAACAATGAACCTACGCAATAATTTTCCTTTAATGGTACATGCCTCTATGGCCTATACATTTAACAATCCAACATGGCGACCATCCGAAATATTTAGACGGCTCTGAATATCTCCGAATCTATTATAGCAATCAAACTGAATTTTTTAAGTTCATAGGGGCAATGAACTTAAGTTCACCTATAGGACTTTACATAACCTGGTTATCACAAATCCAACATGGCGGCGACGGGAAGTATAAATATTCACATGGACGTTTCTCGCAGTTTAACCATCCTAGTGCAGTGAAACATGGTACATTAAATCCTTATACGAATGTTAATCCACTGGCTTCTAATTTATTTCATTTGTTTTCATAACCACAAGATGGCAGCTGTGCGAAATTTTGAAATCTTTTCCGTGTTACTTCTTGTGTCCTAATCATGCAATTGAAGTTTGAATGCTACACGTACACAATAATCTTCATGTTACAGTACATAACTCTATGACCTACATATATAAAATCCAACATGGCGACCATCCGGTTCTCAATATCTACGAATCTATTACAGCAATAAAACTGAAATTTTGTATGTTGAGAGTGGAAATTAACAGAAGTAGGCTACATGAAAATAGGCTGTATAGTTCTTCACGGAACTACTTGTTTTTACTTGAACCGAGAAGATGTGGTGCGCTGTGTGTTTTGTCGTATTGAACTTTCACACTGGGAAGAAGGGAATGATCCCTTTAGAGACCATTTGCGATGGTCTCCTTGTTGTCCTTACATGCTTGGAAAACAATTGGCTAACATATCTGTGTATTCATTTTACCGAACCACAAGACCATTGGCCGCTACTTACGTTGCTGAATCACAGATAAATAATAATAATGTATTACCAGCCAACAACGGTAGTGTCAATATATGTGGTCCATATGCCATAGACAGTGTTGAATTGGCATGTGCTTTTGAAAAATTGGGAGTTTGCAAGACTAAAGCACTAGCACACCCAGAGTACAGCTCTGTTGAAAAACGTTTAGAATCTTATAAAAATGTTTGGCCATTAATATTAAAACACCTTACCAAACAGCTAAGTGAAGCTGGATTTTTAATACTGGTGAAGGGGATAAAACAATATGTCTTTATTGTGGATTTGCTTTAAAGGATTGGCAAATGACTGATGACCCTTTTGTGCAACACGCTCGTTGGTTACCTAACTGTAAATACATGGTGTTGCTTAAAGGTCAGGAATTTGTGAACACTATTCCTAAAGAAAACGTGATTGCAGCACAAGACATAAAAGTGTCTTTAGAGTTAGAACAAGCGGAGCAAATACATGAGGCTGAAAAAAAAGACTTGTCTCACGAACAGATACAAAAGTGTGACCAACAATTATGTAAAATTTGTTATCAAGATGAACTAGGTGTTGTATTTTTACCTTGTGGACACATGATAGCCTGTGTCAAGTGTGCATTAGAACTCAACACTTGTGCTATATGCAGAAAAGCAGTATCTGCTACAGTTAGGGCATTTCTTGCATAAATAGTAAAATTTATCAGCCATGCATAGTGTAAAATCCCTAATTGCACAATGTTATTAAAGCTGTTTTAGAGTGTAATAGATATGCTTTTCTTTTGTTTATACCCTACTACAATGAATGTTTTGAATGCTGAGGGTCAAGCATGTGGCTTAGAGACAAAGAAGCTCAGCGAATTGCCAACGCATATTCCATTCCGCATTATCAAGATTCGGAAATTGAAATCAGCATATGGTGATCGTGTACTTTGTGTATGTGAAAACTTTGAGACATTTCTGCCTACACGGTTTAATGATATGTCGGAGAGTGTTTTTGATGAAGTCAATAATGCTGTACAAACTGTACACTTAATTTATGAAGGTTTTAAGAACAATAGGTGCATGGTTCGTTTTAATTAAATAAATAAAAAATGTCAAATAATAATGGAAGATATAAGTCATGACAATGGACTGAAAGTAAATATGTGTATAGAATAATAATGTCTTAGTTTAGTATTGTCTCAAAAAATATTATCATGAAACCAAAAAATGTATATAAAGTTTGTAAATAAATGAAAATAATGGTACGATGTTGTTTTATTTTCTATAGAAGTCAGAATATTTAACATTGCAGAGTATACATGATTAGGACAATAAAAAGCACACTTAGTACAAGTCTTTGCCTTTACGATAGTGTGTTATAGTTTTAAAAACAAAGCTTGTTGTAGATCTTTTTTCTTCCACGGTGAACAATAGGCATGAAAACGTCATTGTCTTGTTTTGGATCATTATCACTATCATAATCATAAGCAGCATGATCTATATCACTATTTTTATAATCACTATAATTATCCTCAACATTATCCTCAACATTACTAAAACCAGTTAAATATCCCTGTTCCTCTTCCTGTTCCTCTTTCTCTTCCTCTTCCTCTACAGTGTCCTCATGTAGAGTCTGCGTGGCTTTTGATAATGTTAATGGTTTTTTGAACATTGAATTATTTTCAATAGTAGTATTGTTTTGTAGCACTTGCTTTTTAACATTTTCATGATTTTCTGTTGACAGCAACAGTGTTTCATGCAGTACACTACATTGATGATCACTGACACTTAAAACCTCACTATTTTTACTTTTTAACTCACTGCGACATTGTTTTGAACGTTGTTTTGAACAACGCCAAATAACAGTTCAATTTGTATTGGTTCGTTTCACAATATATGAATATCCTTTATAGAATGCATGAGGCTTACCATACCTAGTCACAGATACTTCCATATCAACTGTCAAGCATAGACTAAGCTCTAGTAAAGACAACTTGGTAATAATAACAATAGTTTATGTGCGAGCATATATGTGTGTAAATGTGGGACCAAAAAAAAGTGGGAGCAAAAATTGGGGGCAAAATGTGGGTGCAAAATGTGGGAGCAAAAATTGAGAGCAAAAAGTGGGAGAAAAAAAGTAGGAGCAAGTATGGGAGCAAATGTGAAAGCGAAAGTGGGAGCAAGTATGGGAACATATGTGAAAGCAAAAGAGGGAGCAAAAAGTGAGAGAAAAAAAGTGGGAGCAAAAAGTGTAAGCAAAAGTGAGAGCAAATATGAGAGCGCAGAAACTAGTAGCAAGTATGGGAGTAAATGTGAAAGCAAAAGTGGGAGCAAAAAGTGAGAGAAAAAAAGTGGGAGCAAAAAGCGTAAGCAAAAGTGGGAGCAAATATGAGAGAAAAAAAGTGTGAGATAATATGGGAGCAAAAAGTGGGAGCAAAAATAGGGAGTTAAAAGTGTAAGCAAAAGTGGGAGCAAAAATTGTGAGAAAAAGTGGGAGCAAAAATTGGGAGCAAAAAGTGGAATAAAAAAGTAGGAGCAAGTATGAGAGCAAATGTGAAAGCAAAAGTGGGAGCAAGTATGGGAGCAAATGTGAAAGCAAAAGTGGGATCAAAAAGTAAGAGAAAAAATGAGAGAGCAGAAAGTGTAAGCAAACGTGGGAGCAAATATGAGAGCAAAAAAGTAGGAGCAAGTATGGGAGCAAATGTGAAAGCAAAAGTGGGAGCAAAAAGTGAGAGAAAAAAGTGGGAGCAAAAAGATTAAGCAAAAGTGGGAGCAAATATGAGAGCAAAAAAAAGTGAGAGCAAATAGTGGGAGCAAATAGTGGGAGCAAAATGTGTATGCAACAGTGGGAGCAAACAAGTGTGAGCAAATATGGGAGCAGAAAGTGGGAGCAAATGTGAAAGCAAAAGTGGGAGCAATAAGTGAGAGCAAAAAGAGCGAGCAAAAGTGAGTGCACAAAGTGGGAGCAAAATGTGTGAGTAAAAAGTGGGGGCAAGTGTGGTGTTTTACTAAAACAATCTCCCCTAACCTAACCTAACCTAACTTCACCTAACCTAACCTACCAACTCTCAGATCAAAAATTAAATTCTGGCCATAGTCGAGTTGGAACCCAAAACCTCTGGGATAACACCCAAGTATACTAGCCACTAAACCGCGAGATGGGCAAAATATCATTCAACACAACACAAAAATAAAAGATTCCTGTAGTGTAACTCATTGACTGACAACCATAGTTGAGAATTCAAACCCAAGACCCCAGGACTTTTGTTTTGAACATTATCAGAAATATTATTCCATTTACATTTTGCTGTTGCTTATAGTTATAAGAGTTGGCATTAATATGGGAGCAAAAGTGAAAGCAAAAAGTGAGTGCAAGCATGGCTGGTTGTTGAGACTTTCATATCAACTAATACACATAAATTTTAGTAAAATGGCTTGGCTAATAATAATAATAATAATAATAATAATAATAATAATAATAATAATAACAGTTTAAAAATTCAAAGGGGGATTGATATTTTTCAGGGTGTAATTTCCAAAGTACTGTCAAGAATAGTAATTACATGAACAGATTCTAAGAACTCTAAAGTGCTTTTAAGGTTAATGATTGGCTAGGATTCAGATAGAGCTAGCTAACCTAAGTTAACCTCAGCTCACTAAACCTAACCTTGTTACATGACATGTTCTACAAGTATAGACTTGCTTTGAGACTGTCTATGACGTCACAGATGTATGGCGGTGGGAGGCTGGACACGACTTTTTATTACACTAAAACATTTTCCTTTATGCCACTTTTATTTTTGTGTTGTGTTGAATGATAATTTGCCCATCTCGCGGTGTAGTGGCTAGTATACTTGGGTGTTATCCCAGAGGTTTTGGGTTCCAACTCGACTATGGCCAGAATTTAATTTTTGATCTGAGAGTTGGAAGGTTAGGTTAGGTGAAGTTAGGTTAGGTTAGGTTAGGGGAGATTGTTTTAGTAAACCATCACATTTGCCCCCACTTTTTACTCACACAGTTTGCTCCCACTTTGTGCACTCACTTTTGCTCGCTCTTTTTGCTCTCACTTATTGCTCCCACTTTTGCTTTCACATTTGCTCCCACTTTCTGCTCCCATATTTGCTCACACTTGTTTGCTCCCAGTTTTGCTTACACTTTTTGCTCCCATATTTGCTCTCCCTTTTTTTTGCTCTCATATTTGCTCCCACTTTTGCTTACACTATTTGCTCCCACTTCTTTTTCTCTCACTTTTTGCTCCCACTTTTGCTTTCACATTTGCTACCATACTTGCTCCTACTGTTTTGCTCTCATATTTGCTCCCACGTTTGCTTACACTTTTTGCTCTCACTTTTTTCTCTCACTTTTTGCTCCCACTTTTGCTTTCACATTTGCTCCCATACTTGCTCCCACTTTTGCTTTCATATTTGCTCTCATACTTGCTCCTCCTTTTTTTATTCCACTTTTTACTCTCAATTTTTGCTCCTACTTTTTGCTCCCACTTTTTGCTCCCAACTTTTGCTCCCACATTTGCTTACACTTTTAACTCCCTCTTTTTGCTCCCACTTTTTGCTCCCATATTTGCTCACACTTTTTTTTGCTCTCATATTTGCTCCCACTTTTTCTCTCTCACTTTTTGCTCCCACTTTTGCTTTCACATTTGCTCCCATACTTGCTCCTACTTTTTTTGCTCTCATATTTGCTCTCACTTTTGCTTACACTTTTTGCTCCCACATTTTTTCTCTCACTTTTTGCTCCCTCTTTTGCTTTCACATATGCTCCCATACTTGCTCCCACTTTCGCTTTCACATATGCTCCCATACTTGCTCCTACTTTTTTTGCTCCCACTTTTTGCTCTCAATTTTTGCTCCCACTTTTTGCTCCCACCTTTTGCTCCCAATTTTTGCTCTCACTTTTAGCTCCCACTATTTTTTGCTCCCACATTTGCACCCATATATGCTCGCACATTAAACTATTGTTCTTATTACCAAGTTGTCTTTACTAGAGCTTAGTCTATGCTTGACAGTTGATATGGAAGTATCTGAGACTAGGTATGGTAAGCCTCATGCATTCTATAAAGGATATTCATATATTGTGAAACGAACCAATACAAATTGAACTGTTATTTGGCGTTGTTCAAAACAACATTCAAAACAATGTCGCAGTGAGTTAAAAAGTAAAAATAGTGAGGTTTTAAGTGTCAGTGATCATCAATGTAGTGTACTGCATGAAACACTGTTGCTGTCAACAGAAAATCATGAAAATGTTAAAAAGCAAGTGCTACAAAACAATACTACTATTGAAAATAATTCAATGTTCAAAAAACCATTAACATTATCAAAAGCCACGCAGACTCTACATGAGGACACTGTAGAGGAAGAGGAAGAGGAACAGGAAGAGGAACAGGAATATTTAACTGGTTTTAGTAATGTTGAGGATAATGTTGAGGATAATTATAGTGATTATAAAAATAGTGATATAGATCATGCTGCATATGATTATGGTAGTGATAATGATCCAAAACAAGACAATAACGTGTTCATGCCTATTGTTCACCGTGGAAGAAAAAAGATCTACAACAAGCTTTGTTTTTAAAACTATAACACACTATCGTAAAGGCAAAGACTTGTATTAAGTGTGCTTTTTATTGTCATAATCATGTATACTCAGCAATGCTAAATATTCTGACTTCTATTGAAAATAAAACATCATTGTACCATTATTTTCATTTATTTACAAACTTTATATTCATTTTTTTTGGTTTCATGATAATATTTTTAAGACAATACTAAACACTAAGACATTATTATTCTATACACATATTTTTCCTTCAGTCCATTGTCATGACTTATATCTTCCATTATCTTTAATATCTTTAATTAAAACGAACCATGCACCTATTGTTCTTAAAACCTTCATAAATTAAGTGTACAGTTTGTACAGCATTATTGACTTCACCAAAAACACTCTCCGACATATCATTAAACCGTGTAGGCAGAAATGTCTCAAAGTTTTCACATACACAAAGTGCACGATCACCATATGCTGATTTCAATTTCCGAATCTTGATAATGCGGAATGGAATATGCGTTGGCAATTCGCTGAGCTTCTTTGTCTCTAAGCCACATGCTTGACCCTCAGCATTTAAAACATTCATTGTAGTAGGGTATAAACAAAAGAAAAGCATATCTATTACACTCTAAAACAGCTTTAATAATATTGTGCAATTAGGGATTTTACACTATGCATGGCTGATAAATTTTACTATTTATGCAAGAAATTCCCTAACTGTAGCAGATACTGCTTTTCTGCATATAGCACAAGTGTTGAGTTCTAATGCACACTTGACACAGGCTATCATGTGTCCACAAGGCAAAAATACAACACCTAGTTCATCTTGATAAACAAATTTTACATAATTGTTGGTCACACTTTTGTATCTGTTCGTGAGACAAGTCTTTCTTTTTCAGACTCATGTATTTGCTCCGCATGTTCTAACTCTAAAGGCACTTTTATGTCTTGTGCTGCAATCACGTTTTCTTTAGGAATATTGTTCACAAATTCCTGACCTTTAAGAACACCATGTATTTACAGTTAGGTAACCAACGAGCGTATTGCACAAAAGGGTCATCAGTCATTTGCCAATCCTCTAAAGCAAATCCACAATAAAGACATATTGTTTTATCCCCTTCACCAGTAATAAAAAATCCAGCTTCACTTAGCTGTTTGGTAAGGTGTTTTAATATTAATTTCCAAACATTTTTATAAGATTCTAAACGTTTTTCAACAGAGCTGTACTCTGGGTGTGCTAGTTCTTTAGTCATGCAAAATCCCAATTTTTCAAAAGCACATGCCAATTCAACACTGTCTATGGCAAATGGACCACATATATCGACACTACCGTTGTTGGCTGGTAATACATTATTATTATTATTATTATTATTATTTATTGTGATTCAGCAACGTAAGTAGCGGCCGATGGTCTTGTGGTTCGGTAAAATGAATACACAGATATGTTACCCACTTGTTTTCCAAGCATGTAAGGACAACAAGGAGACCATCGCAAATGGTCTCTAAAAGGATCATTCCCTTCTTCCCAGTGTGAATGTTCAATACGACAAAACACACAGCGCACCACATCTTCTCGGTTTAAGTAAAAAAAACGGCTTTTGCAAGTTTATGTGTCGACAAAAAGCCTACAGGCCAGGATTCAAATGTTAACCAACGATCATATTCTGATTTTAAATTTAACCCACGTGGTGAACCAACTTGCTCACTTGTTGTATTTGGTACTAACGCCATGTGTTATAATAAAACTTTTTCTTATTGTAAGTTATTAACGTTGCACAGAGTACTTTAAAGCACAATGTATGCTTGATCACTGTCTGTTCATTACGTTAATGGCGCATGACGACACCTAAAAGCAAACAAAATAACCAATCACTCACTCACTCAATCAATCAATCAATCAATCAATACTTGTAAATAAAACTTGAACGTTAATTGGCATTAATATATCAAAACACCATAAAAATTATAATGAACTGTATGTCGGCACTAACAGTAATCCATGTACTTATTTTCTTTCTATAATGCTGCAGTCATTTATATTCCCCTTTAACCAATGCATAAACAAACAAGAAGTTCCGTGAAGAACTATACAGCCTACTTTTCATGCCAATGATTATTCTACAGAATATGAACCTATCTAGAATAATGACGAAATTAAGTTGCTAATATCGAAATTTCCAATTAGTTCGAAATACTGTATACCTGGCATAATGTATCCTAATAGAGCACTACAGTTGGCAGCCCTGATGACTGAATATATTCTTAGTTCCGTCTCTTAAGGTACAAAATACAAAATTTGGTTGAAGTCCAATGAATAGCATGGACGTTACATGCAGTTAAACATTGGATCTAACAGCGCGCGTAAAATCATGTTGGCAACAATGTCATGCATGTATTGGTCAGAAATAATCTGAAATAATATGATCTATTGTTGTGCCAATTTTGAATGAAATCCATTAGTTAGTATAGAAGTTACATGCATTTTAAAATTGGACCTATCAGCAGGCTTAGTATCATGTTGGCAGCACTGACGTATATTAGTTACTCCAAATTCGTCTAGAATGCCAGGTACTATACGTGTGCAAAGTTTAGAGCTATTGGCTTGCATACTTTCTGATATATTGATATTAGGGTAACAAAAATAGGGACAGCACATATTAACAGTTGGCAGCACTGGTTGCTCCTTAGAATACGCATAGTCATATCTGTTAAGGTACACATAGCACATACGAAATTTGGTTGAAATCCAAATGATAGTATGGAAGTTACATGTATTTAAAGTTGGACCTGTCAGCAGGCTTAGAATCATGTTGGTAGCACTGACGTATATAAGTTACTCCAAATTAATATAGAATGTCAGGTACTATACGTGTGCATAGTTTAAAGCTGTCGGCTTGCATACTTTCTGATATATTGGTACATGGATAAAATAAATTAGCAGCATTTATTAACAGTTGGCAGCCCTGGTAGGTCTTAAGAATACGCTCAGTCATATGTGGTTATGTACACATACAACATACGAAATTTGGTTGAATTCCGCTTCATAGTGTAGAAGTTATATGCATTTAAAAATTGGACCTATCAGGAGGCTTATAATCATTTTGGCAACACTGCCATATTTAGCCTCCTGGAAATTAAACTGAAATATTATGATCTGTACGTGTGCCAATTTTGAAATAGCTTCCATTCATACTTTCCAAGATATCCAACATGGAGCTCAAATTTCAATTGCGATTTTTTAGCAGTTGGTAGCACTGACATCATTTTCAAATATGGCCGTGAGATATTCAGGTATAGATCTTTACTCCTACCAAATTTTGTTTCGATTGCTGCAGCCGTTTAGGAGTTGATAGGGGGGAACACACACACAGCCAGACAGACAGACAGAAGGACAGACAGACAGACAGACAGACACACATTTGCCCGATCTCATAAGTCTACTTTTTCCTCATTTTTGCAAAATGTGAAAAGTAGGCTAAAAATAATAATGTCATGTCATTTTGTTCTGATTATCATGTTCAAACCTGTGAATATTCGTTGAGTTCATACGGTACAAAGTTCCTCATTTTTCTACTAGAAAGCGCTATAGAGTTAAAGGAGATTAGATATCTAACATCTAACCTCCTTGACTTTCATGGTCAAGGAACAACTAAATTCGACATGCAAGCTACCGTCTGTGTGTCAAATAACAAAGCTTGCACCCGGCACTCGAGGCCATACGATATTATTATTATTATTATTATTATTATTATTATTATTATTATTATAAGGAACGACATGTCAGTTAAATTAAAATTTTTGTTTTTTTTACAAAATCCAATATGTCCTTGTACTTTCCCGGTAAACAACCAATATGGTCTTGTACCGGTTGCCAATACACTGTCATTAATCAAGAAAGCAATCATTGTCCTAGTCATGTACAGGTAATGAATTTTTTGTCTACGAGTTTTCTGTAGTGGTAAATGGAATAGCATTTTATGTTAGGCTTACCTGAGTTTTAAATAGTTCACTGCCTGGATACAATGGTTGCACTTTACTGCGTCTCGGGTTTTCAGCGACTGCTACGGCGGTAAGGCTTTTCTATCCAAGTTTCTAAAAATAATAAAATAAACCGTTATAAATACCTAAATTCAGGTTAGTACATGCATTTCATAAAATAAAATATGAAACAAAAATTGAAACAAGTTAGTTTAAAAAAAAAATCTCACCTTCACTTGCAGTGGCTTGTTGCTGATTCCTTCTAGTGGGCTCAAAAGTAAACTGGTTTATTGTATCGCAGACATGTAAGGTATACCGGTTATCTGGAAACAAATAAATTAAAAAATCAATAATTACCTAATCAATAACTACAAATTTAAGGTTCATTAGCATGACATTATTAAAATAATCATTCATAGGTACTTACCAAAAAATAAAAGGATTTTTTCCACAGTTCTACTGTATACGTCCGTGTGCTAAAATGGCAAGTGCATGACTAACGTAATTGTTATCAGTTAGCCTAGCAACAGAAAAAGTTGTATTTTCTCTGTCTCTCTCTCGCACGTGTTCCCACGCCTCTTCACATTCCTCAATCTGAATAAGATTCGTGTACCTTATACTAGTTTCATGTTTTTTACAAGGAACCAAATTGACTACCTCTTATACATCGGTAGTCCTACAGTCTCAGAACCAAAATGGCGGTCTCTGCTTAAACAGCACACCTGCTAGCCACCACGAGGCAAGTAAGCTGATATCACACTTTCTGCCGACGTAGACATTCCTGCCTTGTCAGCACCAGCAGCGGCTCTCACGAGTCCTCTGGCTAGGTACAATATTCAGTCACCAGTGAGCTGGACTGTGTGCGTGTTAGCATTCAAAACATGTGTGTGTGTGTGTCGTATTATTATGATTTTTATTATTATTAATAATAATAATAATAATAATAATTACTAGCAAGCGGCCATCCTCAATACATGATCATATTAACCACATACTTTCATCCTAAAACACATGACTTTACCCAGTTCAATATTTAGATTATAACATTTCAGGCCAATGACCATACCGTTATGGCTCTTTGCGTACATGCACATGACCTGGTCGAGTAAATGTTATAGGTTTCCATATTCTAAAACCATTTACTGTGCCAGACAGCAGTCTCGCTTATCACCGTTTACTAGCAAGTTAAAGATCCCCTTCAGGGGTAAAAATTCCTAGCACACTTAACACATTTCAAATATTCACCTCTATCCGTCATAGGAAATATCATAAAACCAACCGTCATAAGCTGCCCCCGCCATCCCACCAAAATAGCTATTCATTTCTTCCGGGCACGGTCACCGATCTCGCCAACGTCTAAGAATCACTTGGTCATATCCTACAACCGTCTGTTGTGTCAGAGAGTGATCTCTCTCATCACCGTTAACTAAAACGTTAAAGATCCCCATCAGGGGGAAAAAATCTTAGCATGCTTGGTACATTTCAAAATATTCGCCTTCATTCATTCGTCATAGGAAAAAATATCGAAAAGCAATCCCTCGTTTTGCCGTACATCTCTCCCGTCGAAATAGCCATTTCCCGTAATCACCATGCTCAGTCATAGCCTCGTTGTAACATACGTCAAGCGCTACTGCCTCTCTGTCTACAAAAACGCTTTTATTTAAAAAAAATGAATATAATAAATTAAAATGCATATTTTTTTTTCCTAGAGACTTGAAATTTATTTTCATGGTAGAGAGGATAGGGATCTTTCATTTATGTCAAACAAATTCTTTTGTCAACGTGTTAGTTTCCAAAATAGTAAAACTTCAAAATTTAAGGGTTTTCAAAAAATCTTAAAATATAAAAAGTTTTATTATAAAAAATAAAGGTCATAGAGACCATTGGTTTGAACTATGGCACAACATTCTGTCATGTTTGATTTTCAAACTATCGCCTACTTTCAAAAACAATTTTTTTTTTTTTTAAATAGAAAATTTAACGAGTGGTCTATAGGAAAGAAGACGTCAGCTCGAGTCCAACGACACCTCATTTGTTAAAATCCGACCATCCGTTCGCCAATGATCACCAATGTTCGCGAGAAAGTAGGCTATCATTTTTTTCCCTCCTACACCCTTGAAACTTGCTGCCCGCCTAGAGGGCATACCCACCTTTCATTAACGTCAAACACACTTTCTTCCGATTCACCGTTTCCAAAATAGCGCCAATCCCCAAAAAAAACTATTTTTTTAATACCAACACATATGCTTAGCCAAGAGGATGTCATCCCAACGCCAGCAATACCTCGTTCGTTAAAATCTGACTATGCGTTCGGGAGATATCGGCAATGTTCGTAGGAAAGTAGGCTGGGAAGCAGAACGCCCCTTCTAGCACTACTGCACAGTTTTAGTCCTAGAGACTTGAAATTTATTTTTCGGGTAGAGGGGGTCAGGGCCATTCATTTACGTCAAACAAAATTTTTGTAAACTCTTTAGTTTCCAAAATATAAAAATGTCGAAATTTAAGTGTTATCAAAAAATCTCAAAAAATAAAAAAGTTTTATTATAAAAAATAAAGGTCATAGAGACCATTCGTTTGAACTATGGCACAACGTTCTATCATGTTTGGTTTTCAAACTATCGCCTACTTTCAAAAACCAAAATATTCAATTTTTTTCTTCAAAAATATGACGAGTGGTCCATAGCAAAGCCCCCGTCAGCTTGAGTTCAACGACACCTCATTTGTAAAAATCCCACCAGGCGTTCGAGAGATATCGGCAATGTTCCCAGGAAAGTAGGCTGTGCGTTTAAACTCTCACTGCCCCCCTACTTGGATTGTTATATGTATAGGCCATAGAGTCATGTACCATTAAAGGAAAAGTATTGCGTAGGTTCATTATTCAAACTTTCACTTCGATTGCATGATTACGACACAAGAAATAAAAACCTAATTTTAAATTTTCGCACAGCCGCCATCATGAGATTATGTAAACAATTGAACTAAATTAGATGCCAGTCCATTATATTATGTATAAGCATTTACTGTACCACATTTAACTGGGCTCAGAGAGTTAAATGACAAGAAAAGTCTATTAAAATGTTTCAAATTCGCTTGGCCGCCATGTTCGTTTTGAACTTTACAGGTTTATGAAAGTTACATAGATAAAATTGTAGTAGTGCCCTTTATCACCGTACAAAATTTCAGGGTGATATCTGTATTAGTTTCGGAGATTTAGAATGTCAGTGAAATATTTCGCACAGCCCCCATTTTGAGGTTATATAAACAATTGAACTAAATTAGACTCCAGTGCAATACAATGTGTATAAACATTTGCTGTACCAAGTTTCATTTCGTTTGGATGGTGAAATCGCGAGAAAAGTCTATGTAAAAGTCTCGAATTCGCTTGGCCGCCATGTTAGTTTCGTAGTTACCTGGTTATTGTAAGTCTCATAGGTGAACGTCTAGTAGTTTTCTTTATTACTTTACAAAATTTCAGGGTGATATCGGTAATAGTTTCGGAGATACTGAAAAATGAAAATAGGCTAAAAAATCAATGTTGCACAGTGGTATAATACACATACTGTGACTGTATTTTATTGTCATGAAAGATTTGGCTGACGACCATCTTCAAATACAGGGGTAGCGGTATGAATGGGCATGTAAGTTATTTGTAGGGTTGGGTAGTTTATTGGCTGAGGAATAACCCACCCACCAAGGGAAGATGATAAAAAAAAAGGAAGTAGGTTTTGGATTGGAAAAAAAAGGATAGAAAATGGGAGGAGAGTCCCACAAAATTAATAAGTTTAGCTTTAAATACCTTTAGATGCAGTTGCCACTGAAAATTAACTCTTTGATACCTAAAGTAGGTACGAACTTGGTCGAAGCTAACGGGGACCGCAGCTAAGACTTGGGCGGTTTGCCAGAGAAAGGCTTTAGTGTATTTCCTCCCAAGCATGTATAAAAGTACTATAGGGAAGGGGATAGTCTGGCAAGACTGATAGTAACAAATTTACTGTATGTCTTCTCAAAGAAATTAGGTTTTGCCAAATAATTCGAAGAATGCCAATGATTTAACTCTTGTTTGGTATTTCCAATTTCCAAAATTTTGGAGTTCCTGTAAGGGCGACCCAGTGTCTCTAAGAAGGAAAATGATAAAAGATTATGCCTTATGGAGTAATCTTGGTAAATGAACCAATGGTTGCATTGGAAAATGGCTAAGCTTTTACTCAGCGAGGAGCCGGCTAAAAGTTTAGACAAAAGGAAACACTATCTTTTAGAAAACTGACCATAAGTTTTCGGAGAGGGTCTCCACAAGCAGGTAGCTGGCTTAGCGAGCTTTACTTGCCTTACTGGCCAATTAGAATTAGCTATTAAAGCTAAAAAGAACTTTAGTGAGGTGAAAATTAAGAGTTCTTGCACAAATGCAACAAATGGTGAAAGCCCTATTGATGATTTTAATGTCATTGAGTGAGGAGAGTCAAGGAAGACAGGATTTTGCCTAAACTTTGTATTCGTAAATGAAAAAGCGAAAGGAAACGCTTCATTTATTTAACAATTCCAAGAAGTTTGAGGAAATTAACAATTATGTAATATAATTTTGACAAACATAGTTCATTTGAACTTTTTAACAAATGGGGTCGCAGACCTCTCAACATTAAACGTTTGCTCCAGGCAATTGACACTTTACAAGGTTTCAAACCTTACATGTTTCTAAAATCCTTATAAGATTTAAACAAATAAACAATGAAGTAATTAAAGTTTGAACGTGAATTGGAGTACAAAGAGTGCACCTTAAGAAATTCTTGAGAGAATGTTCTAGAGAAAGTGACAACTTTGAAAATAACAATAATAAAAACATGAAGAATAAAATGGAAGTTTCTACAACTTCTTATATTTAAACAGAATTACTATATGAGAATTATACAAAAGAGGGCAGGTCACTTACTGTGAAACCTGAAGAAAGTTAAAAGGAAGGTTCTAGGCTTCCCAAGTTTGAGCAGGAATCACTAGCCAAATGGGACAGTTTCCATTTCGTGAAACCTGAACATGACTCGCTCAAGAGTTTAAAGAATTGTTTTTCCCTGATTATAGGAAAGGAACAATATGAATTTGAATCGTGTGTCACACACGTAATTATACAGAATTTAATTAATGTTAAACCAGCAAAGTTGGAAGGGCACTTCGTAAGTGACACCTTATTGAAACAGACCTAAATTTAAAAGTTTATTACAGATTGTTAGTAAGAGGTTTAGGAAAGAGAAATAGGGATGGAGGAAAAAATGTTCATGGCCGTATATAATATAAACGAACGATCGCGACGCGGTAGAAAAGTGGAACAAACACTGATTGTCACTATAGTCTGTAAAGATTGATGCAAAGTTCACTGTAGAAACTCGAAAGTTCATGAGAAAGAAAGTTTTTACAATGCTGAAAAGAACTGGATGCACTAGGTAGGCGAGAGTCTATTGCTGGAGAAAATGGTGTATTACAGTTAAATGCGCCATAGAACATCCCAACGGTGGACGAAAGTTAGCTATTGCAGTAATTTAAGGAAGATTCCTCATTTTAACTAGTATTTTCACAAGTGAGTGAAGAATACCTGACGGCAAGCCTCGCAGATAGAGTACCAGATCTGGAAAGTTCCAGAACGATCTTTAGAGAAGAATGGAGTCAAAGTTAATCCAGCGGAGGAACTAACTTTATAATTTATAGACAGCGGGTATTAGATAATATCCCACGTAGTGAGAAGATTTCTCATTTAAATAGCTTAAGAAAAGCTCGTTTTTAGTAAAGTTGGCTTGTACAAGCAAAAGCTCAACATGGCAAATCCCACGAAGAATGATTTTTGCCCCAAAGTAAATACTTTCACACTGTCTATAAAAATGTCATTAAAAGCACGTGGAAGTTAAAACCATGAAGATGAGGTTAAAACTTTTAAAATGGTACTTATCTTGATTTCATGTTGAAGGCGAAGTTTCTCTAGATGACAACTACCTTGCCAACATGGCGTAGAAGAGTGTGTGCCTCTTAGTTTGAGGAGGCTAGCTCGAGAGGAGCTTTAACTGACCGAGTCAACTGCCGACTGAGAAGTGAGACCTGCTCAACGGAGCACGGAGGGTCCAAGGAAGGGGGAAAGAGTGGGGGGTAGGAGACAAAAGGAGAACATATAAACATTGCCAATGTTACAACAAAAAAATGATCTCTTGCTGAGCTGGTCATCAAAGAGTTGATAACAGATGATACTAGCGCAGCATGGTGAGTAAAGAAGTAGACGTAGTCCTCTTGCTCAAGGAGAAAATAGCTGGCGATGGTAACAGGATCTGGTGGCCAAATGGATAAGTAAGTCCTCTAGCACCAGGAAGAATTGAGGAGCTTCAGAGATTCGCTGCGAGATGACGCTAGGTGGGTCACAGAAGTTATATATCTAGAACAGACTTATGAAGACATAAGAGATTTGCCTATCAAGGAGAAAACAGAAGATCACTGTTGGTGTTTGACAAAGAGGAGGGAAGAAATGAACATGCAAAGAGCAATAAAAGTTATATCTCAGGTACCGTGTATTCAAAGAATACACCATACTGGGGGGGGGGGGGTGAAAAACCAACAGAGAGCAAATAAGCAGTTACACATTTAATGGAAGAGGAGCGATCAAAGACAGGGGTCTTGTAATCGAACCGTTGATGGTCAAGACTCTGACCACCCTGACTCTCCCATCTCTTCCAGGATAACACTTGGTCACTCTACCGGAAGTCCAGACTAGAGGGGGAGAAACATCCCTAACCAAGACCAAGTCTCCCACTTTAATGTCGGGACTGGAAAGAAACCACTTCTGCCTCCGTTGCAAGGAAGTTAAATATTCCAAGTTCCATCTCTTCCAAAAAGAATTACGGAGGGCTTCAAGTTTACGCCAAACAATAGGTAGATTAAAATCCCTGTAAGAATTGAGAAGAGGAGGAGGGGCAGAAAGAGAAGTGCCGATAAGGAAGTGACCAGGGGTGAGTGGAAGTAGGTCATCAGGATCATTGGAAAGCGGAGTTAAAGGGCGAGAGTTAACAACACCTTCAATCAGAACAGACAGTGAATTGAATTCTTCGTAAGTCAGAATTCGATTAACTAAGACTTTTCTTAAATGACGTTTAGTGAGCTTTACGCAAGATTCCCACCTACCACCATGATGAGGAGCGTAAGGAGGTATAAAGCGCCATTTGAAACCCTTTGAGTAGGAAAAATTAGAGATTTGTTCCATGGCAGGAGAGGAAGTGAGAGCTTTTTTCCACAGGGAAGCTGCGCCCTGAAAGGTGGAAGCTTTATCAGAGAACATCTCTGAAGGAACACCACGCCTAGCGGTGAAGCGAGAGACAGCTGATAAAAAATAAGAAGTAGAAGCATTCGTTACTAGTTCCAAGTGGATTGCGCCGGTAACCATGCAAACAAAGAGAGAAATATAAAGCTTACCAAACAATTTGCGTTTAGCTTCAGGAGAGTTTCGTTGATATTGGAACGGACCCATATAGTCCACGCCAGTTAAAGCAAATGGGCTTATAGGAGAAGAGCGAAAAGAGGGCAGATCGCTCATTAATTGAGTATTGATTTTAGGTTTCGCTTTGAAACAAGGAATGCACTTGTGAATTACAGAAGAAACTTCATGAATTCCATTTATAATCCAGTACTTTTCCCTTAAGAGGCAAAGCAGAGTGCGTGTACCAACATGAAGATGACGGTAATGAAAGTCACGTATAATTAAGGAGGTTACGTGATGTTTGGAAGGCAAAATAACGGGATGCTTTTTGTCCTCAGAGAGTAAAGATTGCGAGAGCCTTCCACCTACCCTGAGTAACCCATGGTCATCAAGAAACGGGGCTAAAGCACGGAGACGGCTGGATTTGGGAAGATCTCTTTTAGAAGAAAGCAATGACAATTCAGAAGAAAAGGCTTCTTGCTGTGTCAGTTGTAAAACCTTAATGGTAGCGAGATTCAATTCATGATTGGTAAGGTGTGGTTTAGGGAGAAGAGGTTGGTCAACCACAAGATATTTCCATCTAAGGAGATAGGCGACAATTCGTAGTAATTTATGAAAAGAAGAATAGCGGGACAACAAAGGATGAGAAGCGTTGGAAACAAGACACGAAGCAATGGATAGAGGTACTTTAGCGTCAGGCAAGTTGGAGTTTGTAGCTGGGGGTTTAGAAGGCCATGAAGAAGATTCTTCGATTAGCCACGAGGGCCCATGCCAGTACAATTGGGAAGCTGCCAATTGAGAGGGTAAACAACCACGAGAGATAATATCGGCTGGATTATCCGCACTGGGGACATGCCTCCATTGACATCCAGAAGAAAGAGTTTGAATTTTGGAAACCCTGTTTGCAACGAAAGTTTGCCAGTGAGAGGGGTTCTTGGCGATCCAAGAAAGGGCGATCATGGAATCGCTCCAGAGATAGATTTGCGAGAATTCGACTTTTAATACTTCCCGTAATTTCTTGACAAGTTCTGCAGCCATGAGTGCAGCGCACAGTTCGAGCCTAGACAAAGTGATAGTTTTAAGAGGAGCGACCTTCGATTTGGCACAAACAAGGTTGGAAACTGGAGATCCATAGAGTGAATCGTGATGAACTAAATATGCACAGCAACCATAAGCTTTTTCGGAACTGTCCGCGAACACATGAAGGGAAAAAGATGCATTAGAATGAGAGCTGATTAAATTCCTGGGAATTTCAACAAGGGAAAGATCCAGCAAATTGCTGCGAAACGAGAGCCAACGATTAAGAAAAGAAAGAGGGACAGTGTCATCCCATTCACATTTAAGCGACCACAGCTCTTGCATGAAGAGTTTGGCTATAACGATAACTGGGGCAAGGAATTGAAGTGGATCAAAAATGTTTGCAATTTCAGAGAGAATTTGTCTTTTTGTATTAGGAAGCTCTTCTGCGAGCGAAACTTTATAGATAAGAGTGTCAGTGCTAGTGCACCAGTGAACTCCTAGAGTTTTTATAGATTCGGAGTTTCCACAAATTTCGACAGAAGAAGGATCTACGTCTTCGATGGGAAACTGAGCGAGAAACTCAGGGGAGTTGGAGTTCCACTTATGGAGTGGGAAACCTCCATTCCTTAGTAATGCCTGAAGTTCTAAAGATACAAAAGAAGCTTCCTCCAAAGAGGGGAAGGATTGCAAATAATCGTCAACATAGAATGACGTAGTTAGTGCTTCAGAGGCTTTGGGGTTAAATAAATGACCATCTTGAGAGGCTAGCAAGTGTAGGGATCGGATAGCAAGGAAAGCAGAGGGTTTTAAGCCATAAGTAACCGTTTTCAAGCGAAATACCTTAATGGACTTACTGGTTTCATCACGCCACAAGATTCTTTGAAGATCTCGTTGTTCTGGTTGAATTAACACTTGACGGTACATCTGTTTTATGTCGGCTATGACAGCTATGGGAAATAATCGAAAGTTTAAGAGTATAGCAGATAAATCTGATTGAATAGCAGGACCAGAATAAAGAGTGTCGTTAAGGCTGTTGCCATTAACGTCGGGTGATGAACCATTGAAAACAACTCGAATTTTATCTTTTACAAGAGGGTTTTTCCACACGGGATGATGATTTAAATAAACCGTTTCAATTGGGGGGTGCAATTCATCATCAGATTTGTTAACAACTTCCATATGATCTAAGCTTTCATACTCATCCATGAAATCAGTGTACTGTTGTTTAACAAGAGGTTCCTTCTTGAATTTGCTCTCGATAGCGAAGAGAGCTTTTCGAGCTTTAGGCTGAGAGTTGATAAGTTTAGGAGGATTATTTAATCTTGGCATTTGAACGACGAACCGGCCATCAGAAGAACGAGTGGTGGTGTTCAAAAAAAGTTGCTCACAGAATTCATTTTCTGAAGAGGTTACATTAGGAGAATCAACATTTTCAAGCCTCCAGAACTGTTCTAGGTCAGTATTGGAGAAGTAACATTGCGATGCGGGTTGAGGAGAATAATGGGGAAGTTGACCGGTGACGATCCATCCAAAATTAGTGTCTCTGGCGACCACGTTTGAGGATAACTTACGAACCTGTTTACGTAGGCAATTCCAGAAAACATTGGCACTAAAGAGTATGTCAATAGGGTTTTGCATATTGAAAAAAGGATCAGCTAGCCTTAAATGCGAGGGAATGTTTAACCCTGAAATATCCACAGAGTGACTTGGAGTGTCTTCTCCAATGCTATTGAGAATTAGACAATTAAGTTTAAGAAAGTTGTTTCTATGACAAGTATCTCTTATAGTTAGCTTTGAGAATTGTAAGGCTTGCGATTTTGAGCTGTTGATGCCTGACACGTTGATAGAAGTGGGGTTTACAGGTAGACCTAGTTTTCTAATCAAGGAATTAGACACAAAATCATGAGTTGCCGCTGAGTCTAGAAGACCGCGTGCACGGACCCAGTTGCCAAAGTTATCCTGAACTTCAATTTGAACAGTAGACAACAATATTTGGGCACTGCGTATGGACTTGGCATTTTGAATATAAGATGAAGCATTAGAACTGTTAACACTATCATTTTTCGGAGAAGTAGATGCTGTCGATGACCTTGCCTGATCATGACGATGTAGCAAAGTATGATGAGCCTTTTCACAATGGTAGCAAAGTCTTGTGGACTTACAGTTAGAAGCAGAATGCGTGGGCGCTAGGCAGTTGAAACAATGTTTGTTTTGAGCGACTAATTTTCGTCTGTCGTCGACTGACATTTCTTTAAAAGATTTGCAGAGGTATAAGGCATGGGGATCTTTACAAAGTATGCACTTTACAGGTTCGTTTAAGCTTTTGCGAGGTTCGCTTTGCGTGTTTAAAACAATAGAGCTAGCAACACGACGTTCACTAGACCTAGTTGGGTAACCAGTAGTGTTTGATTTAAATTTGGATGAGCTGGACCCGGGTTTTTGGGTATTGGACGCTGAGCGTTCACTTTTAGGTTTGATGGACATTAATTCGAATTTGGAACTAGGAGATGAAGGTTCACTTTGATTAGCTAGAGCGGTTAAAAGTTGGCATCTAGCGTTTATGAAAGTAACTAAATGCTCGTAAGTATAGTCGTCTTCTTTAGAAAGTTCAATTTCCCAAGCTTTAAGGGTAGCAGCATCAACTTTAGAGACTACTAAATGTATTAGGAAAGTATCCCAATGTTCAGTCGGTTGATCTAATTGGGACAAAGCTTTAACGTGGAGTTGGGTAGTGTCAACTAAAGTACGCAAACTAGTGACGTCATTGTGCTGTGACGCAGGTAGGTTAAATAGAGCCTTCATATGGCGTTGAATACGTAAACGTAAATTTCCATATCTTTCCTTTAATAAGTTAAAGGCAATGGGGTAATTTTCGGCGCGCAGAGGAAGTGCTTCGACCAACTGCAAAGCTTGACCTCGGAGGATAGATCTCAAGTAATGAAACTTGTAAATGACTTGAATGTCTTCATTGTCATGAACAAGGGAGCAAAATAATTCATAGAAAGAATCCCAAGCAGATTCATCTCCAGAAAACTGGGGTAAATCAATTTTCGGTAAAGTTGGTTTGGGCTTGTGAGTGCCCTCACGGAAAGAAGTTTGTGGTTCGTGAAATTAACCAAGAACAGAAGCGTCCTTTTTCTGCTCCTCTTCGAGTTGGCGTATTATTTTGAAAGCAGAACCTATGCCTTCGTAATATAGGTTTTCTACTTCGACACGATCTTCTGTTTGATTGAGCATGCAAGTTTCTATTTCAGTTTGAATGTTACAGTAGTTTTCATAAGAACGTTCAAAATCCTTTACACGATTTTTCAACAAATCTAATTGCGCTTCTGAGGGATCTAATTCTTTTATGTACCTTCTGAATCGGGTAATTTGCCCTTTATAGGATGCTCGTTTAGAAGTAAGTTTTTCATCCTTATCCTTATCAGTGGGAGCCATATTAAAAAAGGTAGATGAAAATGTAACTCACGAAACTGTGGAACCTTGGAAATGCTGTCAAGCTGGCAGCAGCGAATGAGTAGAAAAAACGGGACACACCAAAGGAGACAGGAGCGGCCTCTTTCCCGTTCACAGGCTTTGTATGATGTAATTATGGCTGAAAAATTCAACACAGATATTAGTAATATGCAAAGTATTGTCAAATGACACTTTTTTAAAAGAAAAAAGAAAAAATGGGCTCTCCCGGGTTTCGGCACCAAATTTTGGGTAGTTTATTGGCTGAGGAATAACCCACCCACCAAGGGAAGATGATTAAAAAAAAGGAAGTAGGTTTTGGATTGGAAAAAAAGGATAGAAAATGGGAGGAGAGTCCCACAAAATTAATAAGTTTAGCTTTAAATACCTTTAGATGCAGTTGCCACTGAAAATTAACTCTTTGATACCTAAATTAGGTACGAACTTGGTCGAAGCTACCGGGGACCGCAGCTAAGACTTGGGCGGTTTGCCAGAGAAAGGCTTTAGTGTATTTCCTCCCAAGCATGTATAAAAGTACTATAGGGAAGGGGATAGTCTGGCGAGACTGATAGTAACAAATTTACTGTATGTCTTCTCAAAGAAATTAGGTTTTGCCAAATAATTCGAAGAATGCCAATGATTTAACTCAGGTTTGGTATTTCCAATTTCCAAAATTTTGGAGTTCCTGTAAGGGCGACCCAGTGTCTCTAAGAAGGAAAATGATAAAAGATTATGCCTTATGGAGTAATCTTGGTAAATGAACCAATGGTTGCATTGGAAAATGGCTAAGCTTTTACTCAGCGAGGAGCCGGCTAAAAGTTTAGACAAAAGGAAACACTTATCTTTTAGAAAACTGACCATAAGTTTTCGGAGAGGGTCTCCACAAGCAGGTAGCTGGCTTAGCGAGCTTTACTTGCCTTACTGGCCAATTAGAATTAGCTATTAAAGCTAAAAAGAACTTTAGTGAGGTGAAAATTAAGAGTTCTTGCACAAATGCAACAAATGGTGAAAGCCCTATTGATGATTTTAATGTCATTGAGTGAGGAGAGTCAAGGAAGACAGGATTTTGCCTAAACTTTGTATTCGTAAATGAAAAAGCGAAAGGAAACGCTTCATTTATTTAACAATTCCAAGAAGTTTGAGGATATTAACAATTATGTAATATAATTTTGACAAACATAGTTCATTTGAACTTTTTAACAAATGGGGTCGCAGACCTCTCAACATTAAACGTTTGCTCCAGGCAATTGACACTTTACAAGGTTTCAAACCTTACATGTTTCTAAAATCCATATAAGATTTAAACAAATAAACAATGAAGTAATTAAAGTTTGAACGTGAATTGGAGTACAAAGAGTACACCTTAAGAAATTCTTGAGAGAATGTTCTAGAGAAAGTGACAACTTTGAAAATAACAATAATAAAAACATGAAGAATAAAATGGAAGTTTCTACAACTTCTTATATTTAAACAGAATTACTATATGAGAATTATACAAAAGAGGGCAGGTCACTTACTGTGAAACCTGAAGAAAGTTAAAAGGAAGGTTCTAGGCTTCCCAAGTTTGAGCAGGAATCACTAGCTAAATGGGACAGTTTCCATTTCGTGAAACCTGAACATGACTCGCTCAAGAGTTTAAAGAATTGTTTTCCCTGATTATAGGAAAGGAACAATATGAATTTGAATCGTGTGTCACACACGTAATTATACAGAATTTAATTAATGTTAAACCAGCAAAGTTGGAAGGGCACTTCGTAAGTGACACCTTATTGAAACAGACCTAAATTTAAAAGTTTATTACATATTGTTAGTAAGAGGTTGGGGAAAGAGAAATAGGGATGGAGGAAAAAATGTTCATGGCCGTATTTAATATAAACGAACGATCGCGACGCGGTAGAAAAGTGGAACAAACACTGATTGTCACTATAGTCTGTAAAGATTGATGCAAAGTTCACTGTAGAAACTCGAAAGTTCATGAGAAAGAAAGTTTTTACAATGCTGAAAAGAACTGGATGCACTAGGTAGGCGAGAGTCTATTGCTGGAGAAAATGGTGTATTACAGTTAAATGCGCCATAGAACATCCCAACGGTGGACGAAAGTTAGCTATTGCAGTAATTTAAGGAAGATTCCTCATTTTAACTAGTATTTTCACAAGTGAGTGAAGAATACCTGACGGCAAGCCTCGCAGATAGAGTACCAGATCTGAAAAGTTCCAGAACGATCTTTAGAGAAGAATGGAGTCAAAGTTAATCCAGCGGAGGAACTAACTTTATAATTTATAGACAGCGGGTATTAGATAATATCCCACGTAGTGAGAAGATTTCTCATTTAAATAGCTTAAGAAAAGCTCTTTTTTAGTAAAGTTGGCTTGTACAAGCAAAAGCTCAACATGGCAAATCCCACGAAGAATGATTTTTGCCCCAAAGTAAATACTTTCACACTGTCTATAAAAATGTCATTAAAAGCACGTGGAAGTTAAAACCATGAAGATGAGGTTAAAACTTTTAAAATGGTACTTATCTTGATTTCATGTTGAAGGCGAAGTTTCTCTAGATGACAACTACCTTGCCAACATGGCGTAGAAGAGTGTGTGCCTCTTAGTTTGAGGAGGCTAGCTCGAGAGGAGCTTTAACTGACCGAGTCAACTGCCGACTGAGAAGTGAGACCTGCTCAACGGAGCACGGAGGGTCCAAGGAAGGGGGAAAGAGTGGGGGGTAGGAGACAAAAGGAGAACATATAAACATTGCCAATGTTACAACAAAAAAATGATCTCTTGCTGAGCTGGTCATCAAAGAGTTGATAACAGATGATACTAGCGCAGCATGGTGAGTAAAGAAGTAGACGTAGTCCTCTTGCTCAAGGAGAAAATAGCTGGCGATGGTAACAGGATCTGGTGGCCAAATGGATAAGTAAGTCCTCTAGCACCAGGAAGAATTGAGGAGCTTCAGAGATTCGCTGCGAGATGACGCTAGGTGGGTCACAGAAGTTATATATCTAGAACAGACTTATGAAGACATAAGAGATTTGCCTATCAAGGAGAAAACAGAAGATCACTGTTGGTGTTTGACAAAGAGGAGGGAAGAAATGAACATGCAAAGAGCAATAAAAGTTATATCTCAGGTACCGTGTATTCAAAGAATACACCAAGGGTAGTGGCTCGGCCATGTTTGAATGGCAACAGTCAAAGATCTATGTGCGCAAGTGAAGTACTGTATTTAATATGGAAATTAAATATATTTCCGTTGACCTTTCGAGAAATACAAGATTTTTCGTGTACTATTGAGACGATTTGGTATAATTTGGCACAAACCGCACCTTCTAACTCCCTCTGGTTTAAGAGCTTGAGTTTTGTGAAACATACTGTACACCTGAGAGTTTTATATACCGACTGATTCAGCTGCCCCTTCCGATATCGTTTGCTGCAACCCAACTAACGCGTGATGGTAGAAAGGTCGATATTTCCTCTGCCTGAATCCCATATGGTACTTTTTAAAATATTTATTTATGCTTTGCTTGCCACGGTGGATGAGTGGTCAACGTGTTGGCCTATTAACCCCAAGCTTGCAGGTTTGCTCCTGGCCGTGATAAGTGATTTTTTGAAAGGCGGCAAAAGTTACGACACCATGTCATACGATGTTGGCGTTTCAAAGAACCCATTTGAATTATGTAGGCCGTGTTCATAATGGCAAAATTAATCTCGGGAGTTTTCGCCAACACAAAGTTCCTCATTTCTCTAATAGAAAGCGCTATAGTGTTCAAGGAGCTTAGATATCTAACCTCCTTGACTTTAGTTAGTTATTGTTGTTTTAAGTGACGGAAATACGAGGTCATCGCCCCTCTCCTTGACTTTCATCGTGCTTCAAGGAACATCGAAATTCGACATGCAAGCTACCCTTTGGGTGTCAAATAACAAAGCTTGCACTCAGCACCCGAGGCCATACGATATTATTATTATTATTATTATTATTTACAAATACAGAACAGCTTAAACAATAGTAGAAATACGGGGTGCAACGTTCTCTCAACGGAACACTGAACGGGTGATAGTCTGCAACAAAAGAGGGAATACGCATTGGAAACCCCACACGGAGAACACATGAGCTTTTCAGTCACTATGTACACCAAACACACGTTCAATATCAGCACTAGATCATTGTCAAAGGCCACAGCCAAGCGCTTACTGCAGATGTATGCCCAGCGTTCTCGTCTGATGTAGCTGGCGAATGGAAGTACGGTCAATTGAGAGGATTTGTTCTCTGTTGTGGAGAATATATTTTTTTATTTAGTCAATTTACCCTCTAGGTTGGTGGTTCCCACGGACACAGCGAGGGAACTCACCACTACCGCCGCTATGGGCAGTGGAGAATAAGTTCTGCCCTAAAACTTCCCCATACGGGAGAACGAAACGCATCAGGCGAAAGCCTGGACAAAATAACTACTGTGGTCAAGAAAATTAGACTGAAGCGGTGCGGGGTAGTGGGCATGAAATACGTGACTAGAAAACCAATGTAGGTAGCAATACATTAACAATTTTTATTTCTAATAATAAATTTATAACCAATAAACAAATTGCACTTAAGTGCTTATCACAGAAATGAACAATTATAAATGTAGCAAAGTGTGAGGGCCTGATGACAGAAACCCAGATTAAAGAAAGGTCCATGAAACAAGCTTGCTTGATTGGAGAGAAGTTGAGCTTAACATAAAAAAAGGGGATGCACTTTATAAAAAGAGAGAACCATAAAAAATGATTAAGAGTGTAAAATAACTGGTATGATATAAGTTCTTCATAAAAGTAAACTTATCTTTGAAGAGCCAGCTCCTTAAAAGTTCCAGCTAGCACACGTTGATTTAAAAGTCCTCACGGTTTCTTTAGAAGGAGGCGTACATGGCCTAGAGATATGTGCACCATTGATAAAATGTCAACTCTCTCTTCTTTTCTTGAGAAGGAATGACATTTATAGCTTCCAAGTGATGATCCAGCAGTATTTCGAAAGACGATTCAAAGTATCCCATCTAAGGTGAAGGTGAAGAGTACAACAGCTGGCAATTAGTCTTGCCATCTTGAGCAATACGTCATGGTGCAGATCTTGTGACGTAACTGCTAGGTAGCGTAGAGACTAGCGATGGTGTCATGAGATGCAGTAGCGGTGACCAGCAGGTTGAAGTAATCAGAAGTGGTGGTTGATCAGAAGTGGCGGTTGATCAGAAGTGGTGAAGAACGCCAGCAAGTGGCGTCTTAAATAGGGATCATGGAACCCTCTCGAAGGTGGAGATCGCCCGACCAGACAAAGACCTGCCATTGGTCGAACGAAAGTCAGGGTGACGTCAGTCGACACTACTCAGCGGACAGTGGATCAACCAGTAGAAGCCCTGTACGTCGGGAGTGAGGACGCTTGAGGTAGCGAGCGACTGAAACACTCGAGGTGAGAACTATAATATCTATGAATAAGTGATTGATAACAAGATTATGCATATGGTTTAAGCAATTAACATTTGTAAAGAAATAATTACCATTCGGGGATCTCGGTAACAAGAAATAAAATTTGACCGACAAATGGGCCAAGCTAAACATTGAAAGTATCACAAAAGTGATCATGCTCCGACAACTCCGAATGAAAACAAACAAAAGAATCAGTCAAAGCAAAACATGGATAACAGACGAGGAGAAACTAAGACTCGAAAGGCAAAACAGAGATAGCAGAGATGGGTCTAGCATAAAGACCTTTACTAGTTAAAACATCAACAACTCTGACGCGTTTATCACGGCCAAAGTGGCAGTGAATAACTCTGCCTAGGTTCCACACGAGAGGCGGAGATGGGTCTCGAAGAAGAACCATGTCCCCCACTCGTACATCTGGTTGAGGAAGCCGCCATTTCTCACGCCTATTTAGCAAGCTGAGATATTCTAACTTCCATCGGCGCCAAAAAGAACAGCGCAAAGATTCTACTTTTCTCCAAAAGATAGGTAAGTTAGGATCACAGCGTCGAACCAGCAAAGGCGGAGTAGCAGCAAGCGAACAGCCAATCAGGAAGTGACTGGGTGTTAAAGGTAAAAGATCCTTAGGATCGTTTGAAAGAGGGGTCAGAGGTCTGGAATTTACAATACCTTCGACTTGAATAGTTAAAGAGTTGAATTCCTCATAAGAAAGTATGGTAGGACCAAGAGTTTTCTTAAGCTGTCTTTTAGTAAGTTTGATGCAGGACTCCCAACGGCCCCCATGATGGGGAGCATAAGGCGGGGTGAAATGCCATTTGAAACCTTTAGAATAGGAAAAGTTGGAAATTTTTTCTTTAGCAGAAGGGGAGCTTACCACTTTTTTCCAGAGATCAGAAGCGCTTACAAAAATTTTTGCATTATCTGAAAAAACTTCAGATGGAACACCCCGTCTAGCAGCAAATCTAGAGAAGGCGGCCAAAAAGTAGGATACAGAAGCGTTCGTAACCAACTCAAGGTGGATAGCTCCCGTCACCATACATACAAATAACGAGATGTAAAGTTTACCTAAGATTTTGCGCTTAGATGAAGAGGGATTGGTCTGATATACGTAAGGACCTGCGTAATCGATCCCAGTAAGAGCGAAGGGCTTACTAGGTTCTGAACGAAATGGAGGTAAATTACCCATAATCTGCGTGGCGGGCCGTGGTTTAACCTTAAAGCAAGGTATACACTTTTTGACAACAGAAGAAACCTCATGAACGCCATTGATGATCCAGTAAAGTTCACGAATTAGACAGAGCAAGGTGCGAGTGCCAGCATGAAGGTGTTTATAATGAAACTTTTTTATTATAAGGGTAGTGATAGGATGCTTTGAAGGAAGGATGATGGGATGCTTTTTCCCATCCTCACAACTAGACATAGCTAATCTTCCACCCACACGTATTATGCCGTCCTGGTCTAGAAAAGGAGTGAGTGGTGAAAGCCTGCTAGACTTTGGTAAATCTTTACCACTTATAAGAGCTTGCTTTTCAGGAGCAAATACTTCCTGCTGAACAAGTAACAAAATCTTGCAAGTAGAAAATTCTAACTCTACTCTGGAGAGAAAAGGTTGAGGCTTCAAAGGTTGATCAATTACTAAATATTTCCATCGGAAGATATAAGACACTACACGAATCAATTTATCAAATGAAGAGTATCTATGAAAAAGGCTAGTAGAAGTAGAAGTAAGATGCGACGCGACAGGGTCATTACGGGCATCAGGTATTTCTTCTGCAAATTGATTAGCTAAGCGAGGCCAGCAAGATGATTCCTGACTTAGCCAAGGAGGACCATTCCAGTACAGGTCTGAAGAAATCAATTTTTTAGGCGTGCAACCACGTGATATTATATCCGCGGGGTTTTCACGGCTAGGAACATGTCTCCATTGTTCAGAATGAGAGACTTCATGAATCTTAGAAACGCGATTTGCCACAAAGGTATTCCAATGAGAAGAAGGCTTGGAAATACAAGCTAATACAATAGAAGAATCGCTCCAAAAAAATGTGCGGGAAAATTTTAACTTTAAACTGGCATTTAGTTTAGTAGCTAATTCTGTTGCCATTAAAGCAGAGCATAATTCTAATCTCGGCAATGATACCGTTTTAAGTGGAGCAACTTTTGATTTAGCGCACACTAAATTAGAAAATCCAGGGAAAGTGGCTGAGGAACGTCCTACTATGTATGCACAACAGCCATAAGCCCGTTCTGAACTATCAGAAAATACATGCAGGTCATACTGCTGGTATAAGGGATTAGAAATTAAAGGGCGGGGTATAGAAACCTTGGAGAGATCCAGCAAACTGCTGCGATACTCTAACCATTCTTCTACAAGAGGAAGGGGGAGATTTTCATCCCAGTCTGATTTTAATGACCAAAGCTTTTGCAAGAACATTTTTGCAACAATAACTATAGGAGCAATATATTGCAAAGGATCAAAGATCTTTGCGATTTCTGACAGAACTTGTCTCTTAGTTACAGGGGGAGATTCTGACAGATGTACCTGATAAGAGAAGGTATCAGAAGAAAGACACCAAAAAATACCCAATGCTTTTACGGCTGCTTCATCAGTAGGAATGGCAACAAATTCATCAACTGGGACCTCTGATGAAAATTTTGATATAAATTCAGTGGAATTTGAAGTCCATTTATGGAGCGGAAAACCACCTCCCAGGAGCAGGGACTTCAAATCTTCGCACACAAGGAGTGCTTCAGAAATATTAGGGAAAGAGCACAAGAAATCGTCAACATAAAATGCCGTTCTTAATGGCTCAGAGGCCAAAGGATGATACAGATGACCATCTTGCTCGGCTAACATGTGGAGAGACCGAATCGCAAGAAAGGCTGAAGGCTTCAGGCCATATGTCACAGTCTTCAATCTAAATATCTTTATGGGTTTGGAACTCTCATCGCGCCACAATATTCTTTGCAGATCTTGCTGCTCAGAATTTACGAGAATCTGCCGGTACATCTGCTTAATATCTGAGATTACAGCAATAGGAAACCTTCGAAAATTAAGCAAAACAGAGGTGAGATCTGTTTGAATCGCGGGATCACATTGCAGGGTATCATTTAAAGAGATTCCATTGGAATCTGGTGATGAGCCATTGAAAACTACTCTTATATTGTCTTGTGTTAAGGAATTTTTCCATACCGGGTGATGATTTAGATAAACTATTTCATTTAAAGGATGGTCAATTTCTTCTGATTTAGAAATTACCTCCATGTGATTGGATGATTCGTATTCCTCCATAAAGGAAGCATACTGAGTTTTGACAGAAGCATCTTGTTTGAACCGATTTTCAATAGTAAATAGTGCCCTAAGTGCTCTGGAATGCGAGCCCGTAATGGCGGGAGGATTGGGAATACGTGGAAGAGTTACTATAAATCTGCCTTCAGCAGTACGGACAGTGGTTTCCTTGTATAACTTTTCACAAATTTCGTTAGAAGAAGAAGAAGAAGAAGAAGAAGAAGAAGAAGAAGAAGAAGAAGAAGTAGCCTGAACATTCTCAAGATCCCAGAACTTGGTTAGCTCTTGACTCAAATCGGTACCAACAAAATAACAATTCGATACAGTTTGAATAGGATTACGGTATATTTGGCCAGTAGCAATCCAACCAAAATCAGTTTCGCGGAAGAAAACATTAGGAGCAATTTTTACTTTATTGGAATGAAGACATTGCCAAAATACGCTTGAGCTGAAAAGAAGCTCTACGGGCGAAGCTCTGTTGAAATGAGGGTCAGTTAGCTGGACAAAATTCGGGATATTCCAACTTTGAATAGGATAAGAAGTGCCAGGAATATTGTTGCCTATAGACTTGATAATCAAACAATCTAATTGCAACTGCGTACCAAGATTATTAGAGTCCTTCAGATCCACTTTAGCAAAGCTTAAGGATTGCGATTTAGAGCAGTTTATTCCTGTAACCTCTATTGAGGTAGGATGTTTTGGGAGGCCTAACTTTTGTACCAACGATTCATTAATAAAATTGTTGGTAGCGGCATTGTCCAATAATCCCCTGACAGATACCCATTTTCCGTGAGAATTTTTCAATAGAACCTGCACGGTAGATAATAAAACCTGGACTTTGCCAAGCGAGGTAGAACTTTGAGCATAAGACTGCGCACTATTTTGAGAAGTCTCAGAATTAGACTTGGTATTGGAACTGCTTGGTCCTGATAACCGTGATCTTTCATGTCTGTGCAAAAGGGAATGGTGTCTAGCCTTACAATGAAAGCATAAACGTTGTGAACGGCAATTGTTTAACATATGCGTTCCTGACAAACAGTTGAAACAATGTTTTTTGTTCGTAATGAACTTTCGTCTTTCATCTACTGATAAAGATTTAAATTCATCACAATTGTATAAAGTATGCGATTGCTGACACAGACCGCACGTTTGCATTTGGTTTGGTGACCGAGCATCAACAGGAAGAGCCTGTGATCTTGAAATTCTTTGATTAGAACTGCTAACCTTATCTTTTGAGAAGGCTTTTGAATCTGAACTACTAGTTTTTTGATTAGCTATGGCGGAAAATACTTGGCTTCTGGCCTTCAAAAAGTTAATAATCGCCTCATAAGTGCATTGCAAATTCTGGGAAAGTTCTGTTTCCCAGGCTTTTAATGTATTTGCATCCAATCTTGCAGAAATGAGGTGAACTAGAAATAAATCCCAGTGATTTACAGGTTGGTTTAAATTGGACAATGCTCTGACGTGTAGCTCTGCAGTGTCAATCAACTTACGAAGTGATAAACTGTTATCTGCTTGCACGTTAGGTAACTCGAATAAGCGTTGTATATGGCGTTGAATAGATAAACGAATGTTCCCATATCTATCCTTAAGAAGATTCAGAGCAACTTCATAATTATCACTGGTCAAAGAAAGTGCTTGAATCAGGTTAAGTGCGTTGCCTTGAACTGCCAGACGCAAGTAGTGAAATTTTTGTATTACTGGTATAGAAGTATTCTCATGTACTAAAGAATTGAATAATTCAAAAAATGGTTCCCATTCTATGTCTTTACCAGTGAATTTGGGTATTTCTAATTTGGGTAATATAATGCGTGAAGAAGATGTAGAAGATGCTGCAGAAGTTTGATCTTCTTGTTTTTCCTTTAAAGTTAAAGCCCTAATAAGCTGTTTAGCATCAGCAAATCCCTGATAGTATAATTTTTCAACTTCCAACCTATCACTTTGCTGGTCCGGATGCTGAGTTTCTATACTGCATTGTATCTCATCATATTTCTCAAAGGCTTGTTCATAATTCTTAAGCCTCTGCGAAATTATGTCAAGATTACGCTCTTGGGGTTCGAGCTCCGTTAAGAAAGTACGAAACCGTGTGAGCTTGTCCTTACAAGAGGCTCTGGCGTTGCTGAGTTTTTCATCAAGGTTAGGCATGTCAAAAGTTGTTTGTTACTCACGTCAATATTGTGAATTCGAGTACTGGAAGTCAGAGGATGACAGCTTGCTAGGTAGTAAGGTTTAGTCTGATGCGGAAGAAACCGGCTTAGCTTACGTTTCTCTCCTCCTCTGCTGAACATGCGCTTCAAGCTGAAACGTACAATGCGAATTAGTGTTGAAACACAATGAACAAAAATTGTTAATGTAAAATCCAAAATATGAACTTGTATAGGGATCCAGGGTGCAACAGATATGTTTCCCGGGGGGAGGCACCAAAATAGTGCACTTTATAAAAAGAGAGAACCATAAAAAATGATTAAGAGTGTAAAATAACTGGTATGATATAAGTTCTTCATAAAAGTAAACTTATCTTTGAAGAGCCAGCTCCTTAAAAGTTCCAGCTAGCACACGTTGATTTAAAAGTCCTCACGGTTTCTTTAGAAGGTGGCGTACATGGCCTAGAGATATGTGCACCATTGATAAAATGTCAACTCTCTCTTCTTTTCTTGAGAAGGAATGACATTTATAGCTTCCAAGTGATGATCCAGCAGTATTTCGAAAGACGATTCAAAGTATCCCATCTAAGGTGAAGGTGAAGAGTACAACAGCTGGCAATTAGTCTTGCCATCTTGAGCAATACGTCATGGTGCAGATCTTGTGACGTAACTGCTAGGTAGCGTAGAGACTAGCGATGGTGTCATGAGATGCAGTAGCGGTGACCAGCAGGTTGAAGTAATCAGAAGTGGTGGTTGATCAGAAGTGGCGGTTGATCAGAAGTGGTGAAGAACGCCAGCAAGTGGCGTCTTAAATAGGGATCATGGAACCCTCTCGAAGGTGGAGATCGCCCGACCAGACAAAGACCTGCCATTGGTCGAACGAAAGTCAGGGTGACGTCAGTCGACACTACTCAGCGGACAGTGGATCAACCAGTAGAAGCCCTGTACGTCGGGAGTGAAGACGCTTGAGGTAGCGAGCGACTGAAACACTCGAGGTGAGAACTATAATATCTATGAATAAGTGATTGATAACAAGATTATGCATATGGTTTAAGCAATTAACATTTGTAAAGAAATAATTACCATTCGGGGATCTCGGTAACAAGAAATAAAATTTGACCGACAAATGGGCCAAGCTAAACATTGAAAGTATCACAAAAGTCATCAGGCAGTGTCCTGGTGCTTGGAACATCTGGTCGGGAGAGATACAACTGGGGATGTGTGATCAGCACTTCGCCCAGGCGGCCTCACCTGCAAAGCGAACAGGGGCCTCATGAGGGATGGGAAGGGATGGAAGATTGGGATGGATAGGCTAGGAAGAGGGAAGGAGGCGGCCGTGGCCTTACAGTAGGTACCATCCCGGCATTTGACCGAAGACGAAGTGGGAAACCACGGAAAACCACTTCGAGGATGGCTGAGGTGGGAATCGAACCCCCTCTACTCATTTGGGCCACCCGAGGCTGAGTAGACCCCGTTTCAGTCCTCATACCACTTTTCAAATTTCGTGGCAGAGTCGGGAATCGAACCCAGGATCTCCGGGGCGGCAGCTAACTATGCTGACCGCTACGCTACGGAGGCGACTGTGGAGAATATACATGGTGATTCTTTTGCTGGATCGGGGCTAGCGGCCAGCTACCAGGCGCGCACACGCCTTCCGCCAGCCAACCGAACTTGGGCCGCAGATTGCACGCAGGTAGAAACCGTAACAGAGTACGATTATTAATGACAGAAGATGCTGAAAATGTTCTCCTTCAGCTGACAGACGGGCGTTGAACCGTGTAAATAAATTAGCGTTTATACGTTGTAATTCCCTTCTGTTGTGAGGAATATCTGCTGCCGTATATTGTACTCCAACTCCGCTAGAGTGCGGGTAAATGATCTGTACACTTTGTGTTATAAATTACCCCGCAATTAAACATCAAACGGACTTAGGTCCGTGCTTCGGTTAATTACAGTAAACACGCAGGTTGGCACAGGAGTAGCTACAGAATGTAACGATATAACTTCAAAAGTTACTGTCTGTCAGCTGAAGGACGACATTTTCAGTATCTTCTGTGAAAAGGAAAGTTCTAACCTTTAACTGGTGACGTGAGGTCATCCAGACTCCCAAAAAATAAAAATAAAAGAACATCCGTGTTTCTTCAATTAAATCTTGCAGGGAGCTGTTGTTTATGTTATCTTCTTATCTGTGTGCTGACACTACACCCTCGTTGGTGAAAGTTTAGTGACCCTGGTTAGCTTGCCTGCACGCAATGTGCAACCAGAGTTCAGTTGGCTGGCGGAAGGCGTGCGCGCGCCTGGTAGCAAAAGAATCTCACTGTAGTAGATGGTGACAGCCATTATTAATTCACCGCAAGCATATACCACAAACGATACTGAGCACTATTATTTTTACCTCGTATTAGTCTGTAGTCATATCGAGGGAAACATAATAATGATCAGTATCGTTTGAGGGAAGAGGCTGCTAAATCACTCGATATATGATGATGGTGATTATGAAGATGATGCTGCTGTTTAACTAAGTAGGCTATATCGATACGCTTCTGGGCGTTTACGTCCTTTAGCTGGCGTAAGTCGATACCTTCAGTCCTTCCCTACTTGCAGGTCAAATGGCTACCATACGATTGATGCCCGGCCGGAAACATCTTCATGCATCATGTAACAGCGATTACTCTTTGAGTTGGAACACGTGCAAACCTTCACAGTCCTCTGTCACTCTCCATCCCGCCGTGAACTCTCATCCATACATCCCCTGGCGTGTTTTGCCTCATGACCTCTGCGACCTTTCAACACCTGAACTTCATTCTCTCTAACTCTGCTTTATACAGTAGTTACAGTGTGTTTCATCGTTATCTCGTGAAAGCGTTACAAGATGACTGCTTAGCACAGGTGTTTTCAACCCTTTTAGATGATGATAACTGTTGTTTTAAGTGGCCTAACATCTGGGTTATCGGCCCCTAATGGTTTGGGTGATAGAGAAAATGTAAGTGAAATGAAACTAAAACTAACTACAAACTAGAAGAGGAAATGGAAAACAAAAATAAGAATAAGGGAAACAAAAACAGGAGGAAAGGAAATGCCCTAAACCCTCGAAGAATGAGAATTAAGAGACTTGGAAGAAAGAAAAGCCAGGAAAAACAGATAGGAAAGGTAAAGAGGAGAGGGACCGTCCCAAAGGCAATGGAAGAAGAAATACCGGACCCAGCTCAGGAAGCCCTCGGGGTCGCCAAATCCGGAACTCACCAGAAGTGAGCCCTTGAGGGTGTAGCACAATCCAGGGTTCACCATAAGTGGTGGGGTTACACACACCCCGCCTCCTTGAGGTCCTTGAGCTGAAGGCAGGAGATACAATGATAATAAAACAAGAGGGCTGACCCCTCGAAGAATGAGGGATCAGGAAAGATGAGACAAAGGCCAATTAAGGCGGGAAAGTGAAAGACTCTCCAGGCCTCGGATAGCCTAATACCGTCGGGGTCGGAAAAGAACAAGATTTGACCAAGGGAGGTCGAGAGGAAAGATAACAGAGAGGAGCCCGGTACAAGTAAGTGGAAGTAATCCCAGACTCAGTTTTGGAAACTACTGTGGTCGCCAATCCACGTCCCACATGTTGTGAGCCCCTGAGGGGCAACCTTTTTGTGACTGTGAGCACCACCCTCATACCGTACCAAGTTCTCGAGCACCATTGAATCCAATATAATAATAATAATAATAATAATAACACACGTACTTGATTGACATAGCTGTCCCGAATGACCATAATATAAATCATAAATAGCCTACAGAGAGAAGATTGAGAAACATGCTCCTCTGGCTACGGAGGTAGCGAGAAACTGGGGACAAAAAAAAAGTGTCATTCCTTCCCTTCCTTCTTTCTCCCACTAGCCTGCTATCTAAATCCTTTTCAGTAAATCTAGCAACACTAAATCTTCCCATATACACCCACACCATTGCACAAAAAGCTGCAATTCTGAAGACCTGCAGCATCGCTAGAGAATTTTTGAATACACACTAGGATGTTCTTGGACCCTCTTGTGAAAAGAAGACGCGGAAGATAACATTACTGGATAAATTAATTGTCAAACTTCCATTTGACAATGTACTGTATGCTATAGCCTTTTCAAAGTGTCTATACTCAGTGTCTTGTACGTAATGAACCGATATGTGTAAATAAAGAAATATTATTAATAGATATTATTATTATAAATAATCTTCCTCTTCTTTCTTTTCGGACAACTAAGGCCCACGTCATTTCAACTGTTTCCTTTTAGCTTTGAATTTAGCCCAGTATTCCTTTATTCGTAGACGGTGTTGTTCTTTTCTCTCGTTTGTTTCCAGTTTTCAGTGTCGGCTTAGGTTAGAAACTCCGACGGTAGAAGAGTTTTGTCTTAATCTGGCCACGCTCCTTGATATCTTCACAAGAGATCTCAATCTCGTGCAGATCTTTTTGTATCTCACTGAACCAGACTCCCTTTGTCTTTTTCTCTAGGAGAAAAGTGAGAATGTGAGAGGTTAATCGTGTTGACGTCATTCAGACCAAATGCCCGTAAAACGCAATCCGTCTTTTCCACATCGCATGAGTAATTTTCTCTACACGTGTATATAAATCCTAGTTATGCCGTCTTCTAAACTCACCATTATCTTTAACTGGACCAAAGATTTTCCTCAAAATCTTCCTTTCTTTGGTTTTCAATGTGTCCATCATCCCCTTCTTGTTCATGGCGACACAGTCCGCTGCATATAAAGCTCTGGCCGGATGAATATTATTATTATTATTATTATTATTATTATTATCATATATATTATTTCAGTAGTATCCATCCCTCCTGCGGCGCTCACAAGAGACCGATCGTGAAACATGAGAATTCAAATGAAAGATAATATACATTACCAGTGACTCATTGCACTCTAATTTCATCAATATCTATAATTTCTTTAAAAAAATACTTAAAAAAACTGTACGAAGTGTGCGATTTGCAGTTACTGATGCTGCAGGAAGATACGCTCCATAATTGGTGTCCACTTCACATTTTGGCCACTGTGACGCCTTTTTTTAAAATTTCATTTTAACATTCTGAGGTCTTTCCTTTATCATTTAGCATCGATTTCAGAAACAGCAAATCAAAGGAATGTGTACGTTTTCAGAATCAGTAGGCTAAATCAATGGATTAGGTACTCAAATCGTATAACCGGCGAGTGTTACTGCTAAGCTTTCAATCAATGGACGCAGCACAAACTTGGTTTATGCTCATCCGTCTAAACAATGGATTTACTATATTCCAGGTTTGTTAATATGCCGCGATACAGGATTTTCTTCTGCATTCTAATTCCATAAATATCGATTTTTGTAAGAATTGTGCTTTTTGCAAATACTGCAACTCAACATGCTGCAATTCTGCGACCTTAAAACAATGAACGTTAATTCTCTAACAGTTTTTCTTCTATCTGATTTTCAGAATCAGTAAATCAATGGAATGGGTACAGGTTTTTCTTCTTCATTCTAATTCCATAAATATCGATTTTTGTTAGAAGTGTGCTTTTTGCAAATACTGTTGCTGTATCATGCTAGAGTTGTCGTCTACGACCTTAAATCTGTCATCATCATCATCATCATCATATATGCCTCATAAATTAGCAGTGAAGAATTGCATTCTAATTTCATAAATATCAATTTTTGTAAGAAGTGTGCGATTTGCAAATACTGATGCTCTAACATGCTGAAATTATGAGTTGTCGTCTAAACCCTTAAAACTATTAAACGTTAATTATTTTACAGGTTTTTCTTCTGCATTGTAATTTCATAAATATCGATCATTTCGCATGGTATTCAGAAACAGTAAATCAATGGTTTGAGTACTCTAAATCGTATAACCGGCGTGAGTTACGGCGTCTAAAACCTTAGAACTATTAAACATTCATTCTTTTACAGGTTTTTCTTCTATCATTTCCCATGGTTTCCTGAATTACTAAATAAATGGATTGGGTACACAAATCGTATAATTTCATAAATATCGAATATCCGATGAGTGTTATGATGATCCAATTTTCAGTGATTGCCTTCTTAAGTTACGGAACGTACAACTTGCAATTCTGACTGAAATGTATCGAATAACCAGTAAGTGTTGCGGCTAAGCTCTTAATCAATGGACTCAGCACAGAAATGGAATCAACAGTGACGAATTGCATTTTAATTTCATAAAAATCAAAGAAAGAAACCAGCCACAGCACGCTCTCATGCTGACGCTCCACTCGGGAAAGCGAAAGCACCCCTGTAGGAAACGTGCAAAGGAGTTTAGCTTTGAGCGCTACACACAGGACAAGGAAAGCACCCCTGCTGGTAACGTGCAAAGGAGTTTAGCGCTGATCGTTGCACTTAGGAACAAGGAAGCCTCACTGTAAGCGGGGCGTGAAGAAGTTTTCCAACGAGGGCTGTCCTGATAAGGGAGAAGGAGGCTTCTCAGCCAACAAGATAAAGCAGGAAATCTTGACCACGATGCTTTCATAAGTATCAAATAACTGGTGAGTGTTATGATGATGGAATGTTCGTTAATTGCCTTCTTAAGTTAGAGAACGTACAGCTTGGAATTCTAACTGAAATGAAAATGGTGTTCTATAAGCATTTGGTTGAAATAATAACATAACAACCTTTCTCCTTAGGTCACTCATTATAAACCTATTGGGGAAAGTATGACTTATGAACATGCGAGATTTCTCGCACGGGTCCGCTAGTTATTATTATTATTATTATTATTATTATTATGCAACAAGCATGCGCCTCTCTTTCCTTTTCCTATCTCTCTCTTCCTCAGAAGTCCTGAAATAGCTAGGGATTCACCGCTAACCAGGTATGCTGCAACTGCTTGCATGACACATTCAGCCTGCTTCCAGTCGACCGACCGGGTCAGAGAATGGAATGAATGAACCCCCCCCCCCCCCCCCATCTAGCGACGAGGATATGAACTGTACCGGCTGTCAAAGCCTGTCGCACACCCCTGGGCAATGACTAAATGAATGACTGATGAAATGAAACGATAGGGGAGAGTGTTGCTGGAATGAAAGTTGTGACAGGGAAAACCGAAGTACCCTGAGTTAGAGGAATTCATCCCTATATTAATTGGCGTGCACTCCATCTATAAATTATTAAATGTAAGTCATAGATTTCTCTACATGTAAATAAAGACTGTGGTCGCGCTTCATTCAGCAACGTTTCACTTCAATCGTAAGAATAGGGTTCGAGACATATAAATACGTTTTTGAATTCTGCACCCCTACCATCTTTATTCGCCAGAATAAATCAATTTATATACTGCATTTGAACTTCGCCATGTTGCTTTTTGTGTTTGCAGTAACTTGTTTTTTGAAAATCACGTATGTATTAGGCTATACCCGGATCGTTCACACGTCCGTGACATTGTTGACATTATTATTTTGGAAAGAAGAGTTATTAATTGAAGAGATTGAGGGAATGGATGGTTTGAATAGCGCGGAGGAGACTCAAGAGTGCTGAGGGAAGCATGCATCGCAGGGGCGAGTGACGTGAGTTTGTGACGTGGAGCCCGCATACTGTGCCCAACTCTAGGAATGGGTATTCCAAGATTCAGACACCTAGATATCAAGGGAAAGGATACAGCCGCTTTTGAAATTTGAGATATTTGAATATCGCGCTCCATTGCTTCTCGAAGCAATTGGAAAGAATATACCGCTAAGAGCATGTCAAGTGACGTAGCGAGTAATAGCAGAGGTCGAGGCTATTTATTGATTAAATAGTTAACCATGGAGTAGAGACTTGAGACTTGGATCAGATTACTGGCACGGCCAAATGAAAGAGAATGCAATTAGTATCAAGTAAATCGGACCAGGGATACCAGAGATATGAGGATTTCCAGATTTCAGCTGATGCAGCGTGACCCTGACCGTTTTGAATAAAAGCCGGCCGGCACAGGCAACTTCAGCTCACTTCGAAACAAGCACTTGCCTAGCAAGGTGCCACTACGCTGAGCCAAGGCACATGGTTGCCGGATCTACGCAGAAGTTATTTTCAAAGTTGTGATAGTCACAAAAGTGCTGCGCTACGAGTGGAACTTAGTAAGTTTCCGGCAAGGAGAATCACTAGGTGATTGATATTTTTCGACAGACACTGGTGAAATATTTTTATTTTCACATGGACATATGCTAGACTTTGTCTAGAATTAGTACTTTGTCACAGTCCAGTAATAACCTAATACTTGGATATTTTAAGTCCAATTCAGTCAGTTTTCATATTTGTAACTTGATAACCACTCCGATCTATCAGTACACTGAAGACCAGTCTATCACGGTGGTGTTCATTAGCCAACGCAGGGAAACTACATGTTGCTTCGCGCATGGTAGATGGTGTGAAGCCATGCCCAGGGAACGATCTTCAGAACAGCCGTTGATTGGTTAGACTGTCAGTGTTTTCTTGTACTGAAAAGATTACCGTGAGTTATGTTACAACTGACATATCTGAGAATAGATCACTTAGATCTGATCCCATTTAAGCAAACTGTTATGGAGTTAACAGAAGCCAACATTAATATGGATCAACAGTTACTTCAAACGTCAAGAGATAATACCACTATGTCTTGTTAGACGGATTGTGGGTATATAATGGCGGCCGATACAAGGATTATACGTGCTTGTCCGATAGGGCATGTCTGTATAAATCTGGTACAGACCAGGTTCACTACGCTTCAAGACCATCAAGAAATGTAAGCCACATTCTGACTTTATATTATGCCTAGCTAATTGGAACAAACTATTTTTCGGCAGATGACCAACACATTTTATTTTTCTTCGTATTTAAATCTTGCAATGATTTACGCAAGACATATTAGAGTTATTCTGAGTATTTTCAGCACTCAGAACAGTTTAGGATCGATGACCGAGCATATCGAGCATTTATTTGAATATTTCATATTTTTGGGAAATCACGGTAATCAGCCGATGTAACTGTAAAAGTTAATAATTATTTTTGTTGAGGAATGGATATTTTTTCCATATTCGAAGGTTCGAACATGTGGATTCTCACATAATGAGAGGATAATTAAATATATTTAAAATAATATAATAATAATAATAATAATAATCCACTAATAATAATAAGAATAATTTTTATAACTTTTCTAAATAATTCTTGGATATTATATTTTCTAATAATCATATGTATTGAGAGAGAGCCTATGAAGTAGTTTAATCATTTCTAGTTTGGAACAGGAGATTTTCCGAAGGAGAGTGGTTAGCGCAAGCCCGCATTCAACCAACATTTCAGTTCTGGTTGAACAGTTGATATTTGCAATGAGCAAAGTATATTTTTCAGATAACACGGAGAGGCATGAAACGGGAAGCAAATGATATTTGTATCAATTAGGATATTTTGTATTTATATAAAATCATGACGTAAATACACTCGAAAGTGAAATAAAGATTTTCGGAAGTATGGTAAATTCACGGGTTGAACTGAATGGTAAAATAAAATAAACTTGTCAGTTTATTAATCTTCCAGTGTTGATAACAAGCAGAGGCTTGATGTATTGTATAAATTTTGGGAAGAAAATTTATGTGTGTGGAGTAGTTGAAATGCCATTCCCAGGTGCGCATGTTTAAGTCGCAGGAATGAGGAGATTTTTCGAGCATCAATCAAATAGCAGGTTCGATGGCTCAGGTTTATAGGAGTATTGGAACTACACATTTCGTCGTATGAATGACCCGAAGGTTATTTCTTAAAAACCATCAGTTCTTATTTCAACCTTGTTTACGGATTCCATTTAGACTTTGATTTTGCTAGAACCCGGATTTGTCATGATAGTAGTATTCTTCTTCAGAGGAAGACCTTTGCCGTTGTTGTTGTAATATTGTGTTCTTATGAAAATAATAGAATGGGCCACTGCCAATTAAAAATAATTCTATAACCACGAATAATTTGAAGGATGTTTTCAATCCTAGTGCCATGAACTAAATGAATTTATTATGAAGCTACAATTCTTATTTCCGCATTCTGTCGAAGAATTGCAAGTTGTGAAAGTTACTAAAATGGCCATGAATATAAATATTTTTCATAATAATGATTCCAAGTGGAAAATTGAATAGTTGAATGGTTCAACAATTTATTGATCAAGTTGATGATTCAGAAATCATATATTTTGTTAGGAACTTGAAGTTCATAATCGAGTCACTTCTCGAAACATTTAATGTCAGAAGAACAATTAATTTTTGTTGTGCTTCGCACAGTTCTTCGATGCTATGCTCAAGGTCAAATACTTTTCAGATGTTATTAATATGTGTAAATAATTTGTGTTGATTCAGAAATAATAATATTTTTTTGACAATATTTTTTGAAACTGGAAAAATAAGTGAAAGTTAAAAATTCTATGAACATTTATTCTACGAGTGTTAATGAAAATGAAAATCCACAGCCTGCTTCCAGTCTCCGACCGGGTCAGGAATGGAATGAATGAAGCCCCCATCTAGCGGCGAGGATATTAATTGTGCCAGCTGCCGAAGCCTGTCGCACTCCCCTGGGGCAATGATTGAATGAATGACATATGAAATGAAATGATAGTGGAGAGTGTTGCTGGAATGAAATTATGACAGGGAAAACCGGAATACCCAGAGAAAAACCTGTCTGCCTCCGTTCTGCCCAGCACAGATCTCACATGGAGTGACCGGGATTTGAACCACGGACCCAGCGGTGAGAGGCCGGCGTGCTGCCGCCTAAGCCACGGAGGCTGTTACGAGTGTTAATATTAGGTAAAAATTCAAACAGTGAACTACGATATTTCCAGTAAAGACAATTAAATTTGAACTGGATTTAATCATAAATAATGAATATAGATTTTGGAACACAGTCTAAAGGACTAATAATCAGACTTGTGTTTCCAAATATAACTGTCCAATGTGTTTGGAAAATTTCTGTACATTGTGTAAATAGGATGTGGGTCGCCACACGTGAATGATGCTGCTTTGAGCATTTTTGCAATCAATTTTAACTTCAAAATAAAATGAGATAATTTTACATGATGTGTTATGCCCAGTTGAATCTCCTTCTATCCTTATTGTTGCATTGAGCCAAAAATCAGTAAAGCATTTTTTTTTCATTTGATGTCGTTTTTGCGATTAGCTTTAACCCATCTGGCGCTCCGGGATATTTTGACTCTCGTGCTGACTGATTATTGGTAAAATGCATATGTGGTCGTGCGGACTCCGGTCTAAACGGGCACAATACATCACGAGAATTTTTTTCTGGAATTACCTTTAGGAGAAGAGATGGACGCTTGGAAATTAGCACACTTTACTGGCAATTACAAGAGAAGGAATTTGAGCTATCAAGCGTTAAAATCGGTCCAGTAGAAGCCGAGATACGAGATGGAAGTTTCTGGAACATTTGCTCGCTGGACTACATAAAGGGCACGATTCTCAAGATAGTTACATCATTACAACGGAGCATTTGCTCATGTGCGGAACTACGTAACGTGGAGTGACAGTATACACGCCGAGATTCTGACGGTCGAAGGACTTAGTCGCTGTACCAGTGGTCAGCAAGACTTAGTTTTTGTTCGAGTGAACAAACATAACTTTTGGCAGCGAATGGACTTAGAATATCCACTGACTTTCAGGTCACACATTCTACAGACAGGTGATGGTAGTGTCGAAACCATTCACAGAAGTTAGCCTACAGAACGATGTATTTATTGTGGTGACTATACATCAGGCACTTCGAATTTCATCAAGAGAAGTTATTTATTTCATCAGTTCATTTATGCAGCTAATAGGTGTTCCTATCTTAGCGTGCAAACGAAACCGCATTATTTGAATATGAGATTTATTCTCAAATCTACAAGAGTACTGTACCAGTCTATGACTGAGCAACTTTTCGTCATGTTACACGGTACTGGTGATAGCGGGAGTTATTTCGAACGAGTGACTGCGAATATCAACATGCGCCGTTAAACTACTCGTAGGATTGGTAGGACATGGAGACAAACGAGGTATACGGATACAGCAGATGGCCATGGGAAGACACTGTTGGAATAGTGTCCACCGCAGGACACGTTCTTCCTACACATCAAGAATGATGTAAGACAACTATTCATGTACTATCCACTAATCTGTAGTATTAGAGAATTCCATATTTTTGAACAGTCACGATCAGAAATCAACAAACATTTTTCACCGTAGCTAGATTTTCGATTGTATTTGTCTGGATGACAAATGGAACTGCTGTCTGACAATTTGTTTTTCGATCTATGATCTGTCAGGACAGGCATTAGTTCATGTTCCGACATGAAATATTTCGATTATTCAAAGGGATAGGAGTATTTTTCTTTAATTCTTATTATGAGAGCAGAAGTAATTGCGACTTGGATTATTTAAATAATTTGATTTATTTAATACTAATAATAATCAAGTGTGAAGTGAATAAGTTAATAATATTATAAATAATAACGATGCTATTTAAAGTTATAAATAATTAGGGAGTGATAATACCGAACATTAGGAACTAAATTAAATTAATTGTTAATTGTTTATTGTGATTAAATAATTGGTGCATTAAATAAAAAATAATAGAAGATGTTAATAATAATCATTTACTGATGAGATTTAAGTATTTATTTATTAAAGAAATAGGACGATAATAATCATTTATGACATTGATGATGCCTAAATATTTTTTGTAATAATAATAATAATAATAATAATAATAATAATTTGTGGATGAATTTAATTAGTTGGGAGGACTTAAATTAAATAACTTTGTTTAGTTTTGAATAAAAGTTTGGAAGTTTAAATAAATTTAAATGAGTTTATGGATGAAGAGAAAAAGTAGTAAGATTTTTGATAACAGAGTAATTTTTTCCAAAATCACTTTAAAATATATATATATACAAGCTGACCCGGCAGACGTTGTCCTGCCAATCAAAGAAAGTGTTGTAACTTTCTTTCTTGAAGTGCTTTTGGAAAAAAAATATTTTTTTCAATTTCTGTTAACTGCCTCTAAACTATCGTGAATTGAATTAACTAATTTAGAAACATTCGTCGGAGCGTGCACAACAACTCTCCAAAGTTTCATCGCAAACCGATAAATGGCATTTAACGCATACTCGATTTGGTTTAAATGATTCGTGCGCTGTCACTCATTTGTTGAATCTACTCGCGCTCTACCAACTGTGAAATGGATTTACTAAGTTAGAAAGCTTCACGTAAGTGTACACAACAACTCATCAATGTTTCATCGCAATCGATGAATAGTATATGAACGCATACAGGATTTTGTTGGAACGCTTCGCGCGTCGTCGCTCATTTGTTGAATCTATTCGTGCGCTATCTATTGTAAAATGGATTTACTGAGCCAAACACCTTCCCTGGAGCTCACTCAACATATCACCCAAGTGTCATGGCAATCGGATGAATGGTATATAAACGCATACGGGACTTTGAAACGCTCTAACGTGCAGAGACAAACAGTAGAATTCGACATCACTGCCACCTTTGGTATAAAACACAATTTTTCGCCACGGGCGGAGTGTATGTAATGGCGGTAGTTGCACAGGTTGCGACCAGGTGGCTCTAACGTGCAGATACAAACCGTCCAAAGACATCAGCTTTCACGAAGGTCAAGGCAAGTGGTTTCCATGACGACTGTTTTTGACTGTATATTGTGGTTCTAAAATTGTGTGTAAATTGTGGTTCTAAAATTGTGTTCATTCCACCTACCGGGTCGGATTGTGAATCTAAATCATACATGGACCCACACTAATATACATACCAAATTCCATCAAAATCGGTTCAGTCGTTTAGGAGGAGCTCAGTCACATACACACGTGTCGAAGAATTATATATATATACCGTATTCAGATGATAAGAAAGAAAACGGCGGGTATTTAATGTATCAAATCAGGGAGAATTTATGTAAATGGAAGGCAAGGAGAGATTGACCAGAATTTATTTTATTGGTAAAATAACACTGAAGAACACAGTCTAGTAATTGACAGAATATTGCAAGAAAAAATATATATATGATAAAATAAAAGGGAATAATATGATGTTGTGAGCAGAATATTTTGGTGATGATTTTAGTGTGCGTTTGGCGACACTTAAAGTTGTGGAGACCTTGGGGGTCATCCAAGAGGGCTTTTGTTCCCGTAGTTGTGGGCACACAAGGATGTGCGTATGTTTTTGAACGAGCATGTGGGCTAAATTGTAAAAGAAGGGTTAGGCAATGTGGACCGCCCCATATTCTTGTCAGATTTCACTATTCTGTCAATCCAAATATTAAATAATATTTTTTTTTTCTGGATCAACTCAAAGTTCCGATGGTATGCCTAAATAAATAATTGAAGAACATGAATTTAGATTTGTTGAACCTGACCGAGAAAAAAAATAATAAGATGAAAAGTGCAAATAAATTAAAATAAATTATCAATGAATTTTTATTTTTGGAATGTAATAATAATAACAGTGGAAATGAGCAAATAAAATATTCATCATGTGAGAGGCTGAGAAAACTTGTTATAAATAATGTGAAGGGAAATTTTGAACTTTATTATTTAATAATAATAATAAATCTTTTTGATTTTTTTTTGAAATTATATGAAAATTGTGGTGATAGAAAATTTTGATGATATAAAATTTTGGCGAAGAGTTAATGATTTAATTCGCTGATGGTGGATAGCAACAATTTATATTGTTTACAACAATTCTTTTGTAATTTTTATAACTTATGAAAATAATTTAATTTTTTTGTGACATTTAAACAAATAAAAGTGAGAAAAGAAGAAAGTTAAATTTTCAAAATATTACGAAAAGTTTCTTGAACAAATTTTGGTTTTTGAAATTGAAAATATTTATGAACAATTATTAACATTCGACTTTATGTCAGTCGAGTATTGATATTGTTATGAAACAACGAATCAGTGATTTGATAATTTTTCCAAATAAGTCTAATTTTGGAATAACACCGAATGAATCAAGTTACTATTTTTATTTTATTTTGGAAATGTTTTGCTACGAATATTTGAACGATCAAATGCAATCTTTCGAAAAGTGAACTACGAACATGTAAATATTAGGGATCACTCTGAACTCTTTATTGAACAGTGATTACCAGAGTATTTTATTTTTTTAATTTTTTTTATATCAGAATTGACTAATTAATTTTCTGATTATCATATCTGCGACACTCTAGTAATAATCTTAGGGACTGTTGATTTCTCATGTGTGATTTGTTTTATCATTGTTGAGGTTTTTGCCATTCAAATCATATTTTTATCTATAAATAAATTGAGATTTTTAAGGAATGTGCTAATTCAAAATAATTTCTCACCAACTTACTATATAGTCATCTGTCATCAAACTATATTTCATAGTTGTTGTTGTTGTTGTTTCGTTTGAGGGGCTTGGACATCGTGGCCAATCATCCCTGTGTATTTGGGTATGTGTTGAATTTGATAACCTGTGTTATTGTGAAGGCCGTATTAATGTGTGTATTTGTAATTCAAGTGAAGATTAGGAAGTAGGTGGCCGTCGCCTTAAGTTAGGAACCCTCCCCGCATTTGCCTGGAGTAAAAGTGGGAAACCACGGAAAATCACTTCCAAGATGGCTGAGGAGGGAATCGAACCCACCTATTCTCAGTTTTGGCTCACGAGGCTGAGTGCACCCCGTTCCAGCGCTCAGATGAGAATTACATTTCTTATCAGAGCCGGGGTTCAAACCTGAACCTCAGGGGCGACAGACAATTGTGGTAGCCGTTACATACGATATTTTAGCTAGATTGCTACACTAGTTTCTGAGATGTTGAGCACTGGGTGGCCATGTTCAATTAGTGACAGAAATGAACATTTGAAAGTTGATGATGATAATTGTTTTTTTCACGGGCCTATCATCTAGGTTATCCACCCCTAATGGTTTGGTTGATAGAGAAAGGTGAGATAAAAACTGTAACTAATACTAACTACAAACTTACATACTAGAAGAAGAAATGGTAAACAAATAAAGGATAAGGCAAATAAAGGATAGGAAGAAAAGAAATGACCTCTACCCTCTGAGAATGAGGATTGAGGGACTTGGAAGGAAGGAGAGCCATGAAAGGCAGAGAGGTAATGGAAAGAGGAGAGTGCATGCTCCAAGGACACAGGAAAAAGAGATCAAAACGGACCCAGCTCAAGAATCCCTCGGGGTCGCCAACTCCGAAACTCACCAGCCGTGAGCCCTTGAGGGTGTAGCACTATCCTGGGTGCACCAGAAGTGGTGGGGCTACATACACCGTGCCTCCTTAAGGGCCTTGAACACAAGGCAGGAGGTAAAAGGAAAATAAAAAGAAGGCTGACCCCTGGAAGAATGAGGGTATCAGGAAAGATGAGACTAGGGCCAATTAAGGCGGGAAAGTGAAAGTCTCCCTAGGCCTCGGATACCCTAATATCGTCGGAGTTGGAAAATAACAAGAGTTGACCCAGAGAGGTCGACAGGAAAGAAGACGAAGAGGAGCCCAGTACAGGTAAGTGGAAGCAATGCCGAACTCAGCTGGGGTCCCTTGGTTGCTAACCCACGTCCTACTAGATGTGAGCCCCCGGGGGGAAAATTTAAAAGATAGGGTGAGAATTCCAAGAATGGAAATATCTTAATAACAAATTAATGTCAAATCAAACAAAAGTTATTGAGTGGGGAGGTGGACACACACTGATAAAAGTGGATCACATGAGCCTATATTTGCTGATGAAGTTAGGCTAATACTGCTACTAGCACTGCGGTTACAGACTCAATACGAAGTTTTAATTTCATTTCAATGCTGGGCATCATGTAATCCACTTTGCGTTCTTTAATACACACAGCGGCTGGGGAAATGGAAGTAGGTTATTAGATTCTAGCTTACACCCGATTTAGCTGATTTATGTTGTTTACAAGCGAATCGACATATCCGCATGTGTCAACGCAAATTAATTATCTTATATCCACTACATTCTAATTCCAAGTGCATTTTTGTGTCAATTATGATTGTAGTTTAGTTATGGAAATTTTGAAAGCTTCATTTATATTCTAATTCATCACTTATTAACGTTCAAAAAGTGTTGATGTTCGACCCGGACTATTATATGTCAGAAAACTGTATCATAATGATGGTCATTATAACACTATTAGCCTACTTTCGATTTTTGCAAAAAATGAAAGTAGACTTATGAGATCACTACAGGGCCAAAAATTGTGTGTCTGTCTGTGTGTGTGTATGTGTGTGTGTGAGTCTGTGTGTGTGTGTGAGTGTGTGTACTCTGAATGTCGCCCCCCCCCCCTATCAATTCGAACACGGTGAAACCGAATTGAACGAAATTTGGTACAGAGGTAGAACAAGCAAAGGGCACCTCAGTGTCATCTTTTATATCACCGCCATCTTTACCAAAACTGAATGGCGGCCACTCAAACGATCAAAACGTAAAATCAAATAGCGACTAACCAAATTATCCGATCTCTACCAAATTTGGTAATGACATACCTTCATATAGAACGCATCTTGTGACCAAACTACAAGGTCATCTGCCGTACCATTTCAGGATGGCGGCCGTGCGAATTATGCAAACTTTATAATCCATATCATGGGACCCACCAGTTCCGATTATCGAGCCGAGAATCGATTTAACTGTTCTAAAGGAAGAGGCACGTTCGAAATTAAAAGTTTATTTTGTAATACTATAGTGCATAAGTGATTTTAAAAAGCTGAGTCGTCTCGGTAAGAAGACAAGATGGCAGCGGATATCTTGTGCCTGACTTATGTTTCACTAATTTGAGTATTGCATGCAATATAGCGTACTGATACAAAATAAATAAACTTTGTATGAAATGCTTTATATATAAATAATATACTCCACTGATGAAATCGTTAGGTCTAAATCATTATTTGCTAACAAGTTCTATGTAAGTCATTTTATATAGATCAATGTTCGTTGGCACAAATGGCTCCGTGGTAAAGCGTTAGTCTGTCATTCATATGCTTATGGTTCAAACCCCATCAGAGTTAGGTTTTTGCTTGACATTTTACATATTTGTTGCTTTGTAATGACTCAGACGTTTTAAAATTAAGCGTTATATTGTGCATATTACGGTGCAAAACATATATTTAATTAAAACATAATTCGCCAGCAGATTTGCTCGAGACATCTAGCAGCCAAAAAGGTAACTGCACGCCGGCCTACTTATTAACTTCCAGATTTTATTGAAAAGTTTCTTCTTATGGCCGGTAGAATACACTCGCCCTGTTAGGATTATATTGTTTGATATTTCTCCACTAGATTTCACGACTGGTCTACATTGATAGTATACCATTGGCATTCTATGCGCATCGAATTTGAAGAATGACAAGATGATACTATGATACATTTTTACTTCTTATTTTAAAGGGTTTGTAACAGCCTATTGTGCGTTATTTGAAAATGTTATTTGAAGTAAAGAACAAAACGATTTCACATAGTAACTGAATTCTAGCCGCTGGTGCTAGTTCAGGTTATTAATACTTTTATTTCAGGCAAATAGCAATCGAAAATATCCACATAGTTTGTATACACACGTCTCTGTAGGGACATGGAAAGATTTGTTAATTCAATTAGGGTTGTGAAAGCCATGCACAACCAGACGTGTAAAGACATGCCTCAACTCAAAGTTGGATGTTGCCCACGGCAGGTCGATTATGTAATAATAACAATAATAATAATGTTATTTGTTTTAGGACCCTTTTAACTACTGTTGCTTTTAGATACGCCAGGGTGCCGGAATTTTGGCCCGAAGGGGATCTTTAACGGGCCAGTAAATCTACTGACACGGCTCCCTCGCATTTGTGCACCCTCAAATGCCAGCTGACTGCGCCTGGATACAAACCTGCAACCTAGGGCCCAGCAAGCGAGAATGTTACCGCTGAGCCACGCAGCCAGTCCGGTCGATTATGTCTCCAGATCTATAACATTCTTGAGATACTTCTTATCTATCTTTCTTCAATGATGGTAGTAGTTTTTTTTTCTAGGTTGTGGCGTTTGGTATAGGTAAATAGTTTCTAAGGTCTTCAACCAAGAAATGATTCTATTATACTCTTTGATAATAACAACGAGTTATAACTATACTCATACATTTAGGAGAAAGTAGGCTATATGTTCTTTACTGAACATCTTGTTTTTCAATATGAAACAGTTTCTCCCAGCAATCAGAGCTCTAGAAACAGTAGTTTGACCAATTAGACAACGAGTTCCACGGCCTTCTAATTTACATTTCACTGCCTGGCCTAGTGTCATAGTAGGGTAATCGAGGAGGCCTTGGTCAAATACAAGGCATTCTCTGCGTCTCATGCGCTCTGTTCAGTACATAAAACTGGCGAAATATTGACAGATATTTATCAATATTTATGTTCGAACATAAAATAATTATAATAATTATCGTCGAACATAAACAGTCGTATGCAACTCGCCTATAATGGTAATTAAGACACTCGTATGGAAATTATAAAACTCGCATACGCTCGTTTTATAAGCATACTCGAGTCTTAATTTATGGCATTACAGGCTCGTTGCACAATGTACTATTTACATATTGTATATGCATGCAAGTGCAATTATGTGAGAAGTGTATATTATGATGATGATGATAATTGTTGTTTTATGGGCCTAAAATCTAGGTTATCGGCCCCGAATGGTTTGGGATATCGTGGAAATGAACCTGTAAATAAATCTAACACCAAACTAACTTGAAACTACAGTATCTACCGACTTACACACTAGACAAGGAAATGGGAAACAAAAAGAAGAATACGGTAAATAGAAGACAGGAGGAAAGATAATCCCCTCAAACATTTTAGAATGAGGATTGAGTGAATGGAAATAAGTAGAGCCATGAAAGGCAGAAAGGACAGGGGAAAGGGAAAGAGTACATGATGGGATGATGTTGATAATTGATGTATCAACGGGTCTAACTACTAGGTTATCGGCCCCTAATGATTTAGCTGATAGTGAAAGATGAAAAATGGTAAACAAATAAAGGATGAGGCAAATGAAGACAGGAAGAAAAGAAATGCTCTCAACCCTCGAAGAATGAAGGTTGAGGGACTTGGAAGGAAGGAGAGCCATGAAAGGCAGATAGGAAAGGGTAAGAGGAGAGGGCCCGCCCCAAAGTCAGGGGAAAAGGGGGGGGGGAAACGGACCCAGCTCAAGAATCCCTCGTGGTCTCCAACTCCTGAACTCACCAGCCGTGAGCCCTTAGGGTGTAGCGTTATCCAGGTTGCATCATAAATTGTGGGGCTACATACTGTACACCCTGCCTCCTGTAGTGCATTGAGTAGAAGGCAGTAGATCTCATTAATGGAAACAAGTAGTTCCGTGAAGAAATAAATAGCCTATTTTCATATAACCTACTAATATCAATTGCCTCTATCAACATACAAATTGTCAGTTTGATTGCTGTAATAGATTCGTAGATATTGAGAACCGTCTAAATATTTTGGATGGTCACCATGTTGGATTTTTATATTATAGGCCTAAGATTTATGTATTATTACATGAAGATTATTGTATAGGTGTTTTATTCAAACTTCAATTGCATGATTAGGACACAAGACATAAAAGCGGGATTTTAAAATTTCGCTCAGCCGCCATCTTGTGGTTAGGAAAATAATTTTAATGAATTAGATGCCAGTCGATTAATTGGTATAATCTTATACCGTATCAAGTTTCACTGCGCTCGGATGGTTAAAAGGAAAGAAACGTCCATTTGAATATTTAAATTTCGCGTTGCCGCCATGTTGGATTTGTGCTCGCCAGGTTATTGAACGTCCCATAGATGAACTTATGCTTATAGCCTCTATACACTTACAAAATTTCAGTTTGATTGCTGTACTAGATTAATAGATATTGAGAACTGTCTAAATACTTCGGATTGTCGCCATGTTGGATTTTAATATATGTAGGCCATAGAGTTATGTACTATTAGATGATGATTATTGTTTTCGTTCATTATGCAAATGTTGATTTCGATCGCATGATTAGAACACAAGGAATAAAAACTTAATTTTCGAAATTCACACAGTCGCCATCTTGAGGTTATAGAAACAATTGAACTAAAAAGATACCACTGCAATACAATGTGCATAAACATTTGCTGTACCAAGTTTCATTGCGTTTGAATCATTAAATCGCGAGAAAAGTCTATTTACACCTTCAACTTCGCTTGGCCTCCATGTTAGTTTTGTAGTTAACCGGTTTTTGAAAGTCTCATAGATGAACTTCCAGTAGTGACCTTTATCTCCGTACAAAATTTCATGGTGATACCGCTAACAGTTTCAGAGATATAGATTGCCGGTGAAATATTTCGCACAGCCGCCATCTTGAGGTTATGTAAACAATTGAACGAAGTTAGATGTCGGTGCATTACAATGTGTATAAACATATACTGTACCAAGTTTCATTGCGTTTGGTTGGTTAAATCGCGAGAAACGTCTATTTAAAAATCGCAATTTCGCTTGGCCGCCATGTTGGTTTTGTAGTTACCAGGTTTTTAAATGTCATATAGGTGAACTTCTAGTAGTTCCTTTTATCACCGTACAGAATTTCAGGGTGATATCGGTAACAGTTTCGGAGATATTGAATGCTGGTGAAATATTTCGCACAGCCGCCATGTTGGATTGGTGAGACGTAACAAAATTTGAATAGCACGGTTGGGGTTACCAGGAATAGTGCTATTAACTTACCGAGTTTTATTGGAATCGCTCCATCCGTTTAGACGTTATTAGGGGGGACACACACCATCACACACAGACAGACACACGGACAAAAGGTGATCTCATAAGCCTATTTTTTTCATAAATGAAAATAGGCTAATAAGAGGTCTGACCCTCGACGAATGAGGGTATAACGAAAGATGAGACAAGGTCCAATCAGGCCTCGGATGCCCTAATACCGTCGGGGTCGGAAGAGAACAAGGTTTGACCAAGGAAGGTCGACAGAAAAGAAGATGATAGGGAGAAGCCTGGCTAGCTGTGAGTTCCTGAACGTGGGGGCTATTGTTATTGTTAGTAGTAGTGTATTTATAATTAGGGCTAGGATTGGGAAAGAGTTGGCCGCGATCTGAAGTTAGGATCTATCCCAGCATTTGGCTTGGAGTAGAAGCAAATTCCGGAGGGTCAATACCTGACTGTCAGCCAGATATCGAAAGGGAACAACGCGAGCACTATTTAGCGGTGCGACCTGGTGGTAACTTGCCCCGCCATAACAGCGTGCGCATAACTCGACGATGTTTGTGTTGTTGATGATGATGATGATGATATATAATTGTTCTTTCAAGGGGCCTAACATCTACGTTAATGGCCCCTAATGGTTTGGGTGATCGTGGAAGATGAGATGAGAATGTAATGAAAACTATAACTAATACTAACTACAGACTAGAAGAAGAAATGGTAAACAAATAAAGGATAAGGCAAATAAAGGACAGGAAGAAAAGAAATTCAACCCTCGAAGAATGAGGATTGAGGGACTTGGAAGGAAGGAGAGCAATGAAAGGAACGCAGATAGGAAAAGGAAAGAGAAGAGAGTCCGCCCCAGAGGGAATGGAAAATAGTAAAATTACTCCCGAACTCATCAGCCGTGAACCCATGAGTGTGTAGTACTATCGAGGTTGCACCAGAAGTGGTGGGGCTACACACACCCTGCCTCCTTGAGGGCCTTGAGCAAAACGTAGGAGATACAATGAAAAGAAAACAAGTGGTCTGACCGCTCGAAGAATGAGGGATCAGGAAAGATGAGACAAAGGGCAATTAAGGCGGGAAAGTGAAAGACTCCCTAGGCCTCGGATACCCTAATACCGTCGGGGTAGGAAAAGAACAAGTGTTGACCGAGAGATGTCGAAAGGAAATATAACAGACAGGAGCCCGGCACAAGTAAGTGGAAGCAATGCCAGACTCAGCTGGGGTCCCGTGGTCGCCAACCCAAGTCCCACAAGTTGTGAGCCCCTGGGGGAGTTTGTGATGTTGTTTACGTGTTTGGAATAACTTTATTTCACCAATTAATTGCGAGTTTGATATCTCCTCTCAACACGAGTGGAGGATATACTATGTATCGCTGCAATAATTATGAAGTGCAGAAGAATTATTGGTCTTTCTCTCGCGACAAGAATGTGTAAGTAGTTATTGTGTTTGATTATATTCTTCCAGTAAAGTAAAGCCGGCGGGCCAATTTCATAGATTTATTGCATGTAAAATAACCTACCATTACAATTTGTAGTGTGTAGCCAAATTTGTAGGTTATATTTGGCTTGTTAGAAACGCTCTATCAAGTTCCAACTTTCACCGCTAGGTGTCAGTGAAAGTGGCATCTGGTAGACAATGTTGGACATACTTGAAATTGAATTTGCTTGTGGCTCAAGGGGGCTCAGTTAAAAAAATACCCTGCTATGGCCATTGGCTGCAATTCATAATATATTTTTCCAGTAACAAAGTTTCTGTAGCACTCCCTAAACTTCTGAACCACGCGAGCCGTATTTTGAGTGATATAATAATGCGTGCCTTTTCTTTTTAGACAGAACCATGCGTTGTAGATAATTATGACCTTTGGGTTTTAAAATGCCAAACAAGTGACTTGGATAAAATACTGCATACAAGATGATGATAATTATGACAATTCTTGTTTTAAGGGGCCTAACATCTAGCTTATCGGCCACTAATGAAATGAAATGTTATGAAATGAAAGCATGAAGATAAAAACTGCCCATTGCCAGGGATGAGAACGAAAGTGGTATGTATAAAACAGACAGTGAGTCTCAACAATTATGCCCTATTTGGATGGAAGAAGAGAAAACGTGGATGATAAAAAACAAAATCAAATAAGGCATTTTGAACAAAAAAAAATAGATATGAACACAATAAAAACTTCAATCTGAATAAAACTATATTAAAACTTATTAAAGTAGCCACTATCCCTCATGAACCAGATGACGAGGTCTACTGACGGCCCGTCATCCCGTAGAACATGGGAGAGGGGGTTCGGCAATTTGAGAGTTCTTTTAGATCGGCCAGGTCCATACACTCCTTGAAAGTGTTTGCCACGGTAAGGTGGACGCCACAAGTATACCCAGTGGGGGGATTCTCTCTTAAGCAAGTGGCAGTGTGTAAGAATCTCATGACCGATACGGATTCGACAGAGTACCACAGCTTCCTTCCGACTAGATCGGAAGGAATATTTCCATACATTTGTTGTCTCTTTGATGGCTCTCTCAGACCAGAATTAAATTTTGGATTGAGCCGGGAATCGAACCCGAAGCCCCGGGATTAGCAGCCAACAATCACGACCTACCTTCACCTTCATATGGTCTCACAGTCTCTCTCTATGTTAACCAGCATCGTTGTCACCTCTACCACCAGTTTACAATCTACCGCACATTACTAATACTGGATAAATGGTTACCTGCACCACAGAGTAATTGAATCTGCCCGTTGTGTTGCCGATATTGCAGGGGCAGATCAAAAGATGTGACACAAAGGAGTGTAAACATGATTGTGAGCTTCACTCCATTATGCCAGGTATTGCTTCCCAGTGAAGTGTTGATGTCTCCTCATTGAACCGATATTACTAAACCTCTAATGGAAGTATCACGCGTACTTAGCCTGACCATTATCCTTTTCAATCAAAAGTATCATACATGCCTATGCATGTCCCATGCCAGGATTTTAGGATATTTTTGATGATGATGATGATGATGATGATGATGATGATAATTCTTGTTTTAAGGGGCCTAACATCTAGGTCTTAATATTAAATCTCGTTTTGCATCCTCATCAATTTCCTCCTCCCTTTCTATTACATGATTCTCAATCTCCTTTCCCTTATACAAACACTCAATGTAAGCTTCCCATCTCTCAACCTTTTCTTCCGTATCTGTTAGAGACTTTCCATTTGTGTCCTTAGTCTTCTTTTCCCCAAAAGTATTCTTAATCCTTCGATAAGCTATCTCTAGTTTTCCTAATTTCAGACAATTTTCTATGCCTTCATATTTCTCTTTCAACCATTCAACAATGGTTTGGATGTTCGTGGTCATGAATGATAATGGTATGAAACCTAAAACTAGAACTATCTACGGACTTAACAACTAACTTACATACTATAAGGAGAAATGAGTAAGTAAGAGAAAAAATAAAATAAATAATGGACAGGAGGAAAAAATGCCCTGAAGTCTCTACGAATGACGGTTTGGAAGGATGGAGAGCCATGACATGCAGATAGGAAAGAGAAAGAGAAAGAGGAGAGGGCCCGATCCAAAATCAGTGTAAAAAGAGCGAGAAAACGGATACAGCTAAGGAATCCCTGGGGATTGCCAACTCCCAAACTCACCATCTGTGAGCCCTTGTGGGTGTAGCACTATCCAGGGTGCACTAGAAATGGTGGGGCTACATACACCCTGACTTTTTGAGGGCCTTAAGCAGAAAACAGGAAATATCATGAAAATGAAATGAAAGCTCAGCCCTTGAAGAATGAGGGTATCAGGAAAGATGAGACAAGGGTCAATTAAGGCGGATACCCTAATACCGTCGGGGTCCAAAGAGAACAAGTGTTGACCAAGGGAGAACAGGAAATATAAGTGAAAGGAGCCCAGCACAAGTAATGCAAGTTGAAGCAATGCTGGACACTGCTGGGGTTCCGTGGGTCGCCAACCCACGTCCAGAAAGTTGTGAGCCCCCATTTACCTAAACTAAAAGTCTTAAATACTGTATATTAAAACTTGAAAAAGTAGTCACTCTCTTTCATGAACTGGATGACTAAGTCTACAATCATTGAACACTTTTATTGATTAGGTAGGGAGCCTAGAGAATACATACAGTATATTTCATTAACAATTTACTTTTCCATTCTTTTTCAATATAAATGTTGAAGATATTTGCCCAGATATTGCCGATATGGTCTACGTGTGTACTCTGCTACATTCCATCATAAACACAGGTTACATAATATAGAGATTGTATGGGAGCGTGATTGCGCAGTGACGTCACTGCTCGTCGTTTACCCACATGGCAGACCCCTTCGGAGGCGTAGTTGGTAGCATGCTGACTGCTGTGCCCAAGATTCGAATTTGAATTTGAATTTATTGTTTCTCATATACAGGCCACTGAGGCTACAAAGCCTCTTTACACAGCTCTCTTCATTAAGGGGGCGGTTGAATACAATAGAATAAATGAAGAAAGAAAAAAACTTAACATTCAGTTGACAATAGAAGTTCTTGTTATTACATCCGTTCACCTTGAAACTGATACTTATATAGCTGATCGATTACAATGAAGGGAGTATTTTATCGCTTTGATTGGAAGTCCTGAATACTGGTGCAATTTATATTTATTCCAGAGAATACTAGCTGAAATACGGAATGAATACCGTGTTCAAACCCAGCCGAAGTCGTTAAAATTCATCAGTATGTCTTCCTTCGGAAGGGGAGTAAAGCCGGCATAGATTTATGGCATGTAAAAGATCCTTCCACAGACTAAACTTGTGTGGAGCTAAATTTGTAGTTTAGTTTCGTTGTAACGCTCCGTCAAAGTTCCAACGTTCACCATTAGGTATCATTGACATCTGGTAGCGAAATTTGGAACTACTTGAATTGAACGGAACTAGTAGCTCACACTATGGGTGTCCGCTTGAAGCAGCTACAGCCTCTTGTGTGCCGAACGTGTCCTCGGACACTCCCGGCACTAAAAGCCATACGATAAATAAAATAAACCCACAGTGCTGGGGGTTCGAACCCCAATTACATTGGGTTGGAATTCTCGCATGTAAATATAGGTATACACATACCCGAGGCTGGTGACCACAATGCCATTAGCCCCTAGAAACGAGACAACAATTCTGTACAGTAGTTACCACACACAATACTGACACTTGTTGAAGTACTCGCTCTGTTATCTCTTTACCCTGGCAATTATAAAAACAAAGAAACAACCTCAACGACTCCAACTGTTTTGTTCCTTTTAATCTCCTCGCTCTTCCGTCAGTAGCAGGTCAGGAAATGTGTCTGTGGCCAGTTCTTCGCCCGCTCTTTGCTCTGTATAAACCTTTACAGCGTACTCAGTGCTGGGTATAGAAATGTTTCGTTGTGGGGATTAATTATTGTTCCATGCCGTCCCTTAGGGGCAGTCCACATACTACGTAATCACAAAGAGGGGGGAGGGAGTCACAGATTGACTACATTGATGACGTGCTTGCAGGGTATCAACGAAATGGTTTCGCAATCACATAACAAATACGTAATGATATGAACTTCATCATATTTAAGAGCTTCTTTACTGAATTCTAAACAAGAAGTTCCGTGGCGAACTAAAGAGAATACTTTTCTTAAAATTTAAGATTCATGCCAATTATTAATCTATATGGATCTATCTACAATAATGACGAAATCAAGTTGGTAATATCGAAATTTCGAATTAGTTCGAAATACTGTATACCTGGCATAATGTAGCCTAATAGAGCACTACAGTTGGCAGCCCTGGTGACTGAATATATTCTTAGTTCCATCTCTTAAGGTACAGAATACAAAATTTGGTTGAAGTCCAATGGATGGCATCGACGTTACTTGCAGTTAAACATTGGACCTATCAGCGCGCGTAAAATCATGTTGGCGACAATGTCATGAATGTATTGGTCAGAAATAATCTGAAATGATCTATTGTTGTGCCAATTTTGAATGAAATCCATTAGTTAGTTTAGAAGTTACATGCATTTTAAAATTGGACTTATCAGCAGGCTTAGAATCATGTTGGCAGCACTGACGTATATTAGATTTTTTAAATTAATCTAGAAAGCCAGGTTCTATACGTGTGCAAAGTTTAGAGCTTTTGGCTTGCATACTTTCTGATATATTGATATTAGGGTAAAGAAATAGAGACAGCATTTATTAACAGTTGGCAGCCCTGGTTGCTCTTAAGAATACGCATAGTCATACCTGTTATGGTACACATAGCACATACGAAATGTGGTTGAAATCCAAATGATAGTAAAGAAGTTACATGTATTTAAAGTTGGACTTCTCAGTAGGCTTAGAATCATGTAGGTAGCACTCACCTATATAAGTTACTCCAAAATAATATAGAATGTCAGGTACTATACGTGTGCATAGTTTATTAAAGTTGTCGGCTTGCATACTTTCTGATATATTGGTATTTGGATAAAAGACATTGAGAGCATTTATTAACAGTTGGCAGCCCTGGTGGCTCTTAAGAATACGCTCAGTTATATCTGTTTATGTACACATAGCACATACGAAATTTGGTTGAATTCCAATTAATAGTGTAGAAGTTATATGCACTTAAAAACTGGACTTATCAGCAGGCTTAGAATCATTTTGGCAACACTGCCATGTATGGCCTCCTGGAAATTGAACTGAAATATTATTATCTATACGTGTGCCAATTTTGAAATCGCTCCCATTCATACTTTCTAAGATATCCAAAATGGAGCTCAAATTTCATTTGCGATTTTTCAGCAATTGGTAGCACTGACATCATTTACAAATACGGCATTGAGATATTCAGGTATAGATCTTTACTCCTACCAAATCTTGTTTCGATTGCTGCAGCCGTTTAGGAGTTGATAGGGGGGGGGGGGGCACACACAGCCACACAGGCAGAAGGACAGACAGACAGACAGACAGAAGGATACACAGACACACATTTGCTCTGATCGATGTCATAAGTCTACTTTTTCCTAATTTTTGCAAAATGTGAAAAGTAGGCTAAAAATAACCCCTGGTACTACAGCCCTTGAAGGGCCTTAGCCTACCAAGCGACCGCTGCCCAGCCATTTGATCTTCTGATTATGGGGTGACGCGTGGTCAGCGCATTGAGTCCCCCCATCCATTAATCTTGGTTTTCGTGACCAGGGCACGCCTCACTGTCAGACAGCTACTCAGTTGTCTTCACGAGGCTGAGTGCACCCCATTCATTCCCTCATGTCAGTTTTTAAAATCCCTTACGGAGCCAAAAATCGAACCCGGGGCCTCTGGATGACAAGCAGGTGCGCTACCCCAACACCACGGGGCCGGCGCTTCGTTATTGAAATACCAATGGGTGTTCAATAAATACTGTATATTACACCTTAGTCAATAAAATGGAAATAATATACATTAATTAATACCAGTTTCATCCATATTATGGCTCTCTTCAGTTATTGTTTTTAAAAAGAAACTATTGTAATTGGGAGCAAAGTTATGAAATAATATTTTACTTGGGTTTTTCAACGAAAAGTTTTTATAAAAAAAAGTAAGAAATGTTGGCTTCAATTTAATGATAATAAAGTAATTTTGTGAAAATGACACATATATATATATATATATATATAATGTGCCCGTCAGAGGAGTTTGCCGGGGTTACCAACAACCGAAATGGTAGTCCAGACATTCCCATCTGTCAAACACACAACCTGAGAGGTCGGATGCACTTCTTTAAGGCTAGAGTAGCACGAGTACTATGTTCCCTGGGTATCAGGTCCATTCATGGAGGAAATGGCATAGGCAGCCAAAGAAGTACACCCTCTAACACAAAGCTAAAGAAATGATGACAACAGGCTCATGTAAAAGCTCGTGAACATGTTTATTCAATTTAACAAACCCCTATCCTACATCGGAGGGTTTGTTTCGGCTAATCCGCAAAGCTAATAAACAAACTAAATAAATTGATCAGGGCCTTAACTGAAGCAAGGTTAAAACCCTCTCGAATGACCTTTAATACAAAAGAGTAAGCAACAGCAACAAAGCCTGGAATGTGGCACGTAAAGTAATCCCTAAACAATTATAAATGAGACTAAGATCGGAATTTACATTTAACATGATGACAAAACAAGGCCTAAGATATGATGGTACCACTTTCGTATTTACATTTAAATCAAGTTAATTTATCTAAATCCTGTCATGAAGGAAAATTGCGGCGATAGGCGTCCGTAAACAAAGAATTACTGCAATACCTAATATGACAACCATGTCTATCAATAAAAAATGTCTAATAACAACAAGTATACATTAATAGTACGGGTACAATGGGAATAAATACATAAATAAGGCACTTAGACACATATTGTTGCTGGTTATATAGCCTTCCTGCACAAATTAAAATCCTGTTTGCAATCAATTGTCATCTGAGTGTGTGTGAATCACGTTGGCAACTGCGTAGTAAAGACTACGCCTTATGTTACATGAGTATCGCGCCCCACCAATTACGAACTAATGGTTCGGTCGCTACTCCGTCGTCTAATTAAGTGTCAGCTAGTCTAATAGTCACTACCTCTGGGAAATGATTCATCTCATGGCATCAGGAAGCAAGCAAAATTTAGGTTCAAGCTTAGATTAATTCAACAATCATTAATTAGGTTAATCATTTTAGAGAAATTAGGCTTCATGATTTAATTCGTGGACTTAGGTTTCCTAGTTGGTTTATGACGATTACTGAAGATCCATGACACGTAGGCTAAATACAGTGAGTCTCCTCTGAGATCATCACAACAACATTGACTTCCAGTCACAACAACGGCACTGGGTTGTTTTAATCTGATACGTAGAATACAGGGTTCGATGCTAATCTGGTAACATTACTGTAACCCTACATTAGTTCTAACTCAGAACATTGTGGCTTCAGAGATCCAAAATGCCTAAATAAATCCATTAATAAAAGTGGTAGTAACTGTCGACTAAACCAAATGATACGAGGCTCTAAAACAGTAGTGTGATAAAAAATAAGAGAACAGGGTGTCTCAAAAATAGCACACGGATGACTAACATCCAATTACACTCTGTCTAAACTCATAGAAAAATATAGCTCAACAGCTATGTCAAGATTGATGAGCTCTCGGAATTGACGTTATAACACGTCCATATGAATTGCACCAATGGAATAAATCCAAATACACGGTGTCTCACAGGTCTAGGAAAGGTTCTGGAATTAAAGACACATGATACAGAATCAAAACTAAAAGTCCTGCCCAATTGGTTGTCAAGAGTTCGGTTGGTTACTAAGCTACATCTACACGTATAAAGACCTCGCACAAGAGAAAGAAGTACACAACTCACAAGGCCGGTAAATCACCTCATTCTGGCAAGAATTGAGGGGTATGCAACCTCTGGATGACAGGAGGGATAAATTCATCTCAGACCATCCATCCTGGCCTTATCCTCTTCTAACCATTTCCTGCGTCCTCCTGGTCTCCTATGAGATCGTCTTCTTCTCATGGTGGCGGTTCTTCTTTTTGGATTCCAGGGAGTCTCCATGTTCCTCATGGTATGCCAGCTGTAAATCATGATGCGGCGTTACCCCAGGAGATCTCTCTCAACATTGTAGGTTTATTCCATGTCGAACATCATCGACAAAGATGAGATATTAAACACGTGGTCGTTGCAGTTATGCATGTCTCGTTGAATAATCACCCGTGTTTCACAGATTCTATTTAAAGTGATGGCAGTGGAATTATATTGCTTACTGGCTTTACACAATTGCAGACAATATGCAGAAATGGCCTTCACTGGTCTGCTCACAGGCTCTACGATACTCATGTGGTATCGGCACACTGAATGTATAACTTTGCGTAAAATCTTTGCGTAAAATCTTGAAATATCACAGCGTTCAAAAATGTTAAATATTCCGCACTACTTGCGGCGATACTTTGCTTTACAACATTCACTGATAATTTACAAATATTTCCACACCTCATGGACTTGGAATATTTTCAGCCTCGTGGCCAAAATGTGGTGTTCCACCTGCTGGCACAAAAATGTTACAAATCGTATTTTCACGAAATAACTCACAATAGTAAATGATTCACACGCAACTTAGGCGTTTCGATGATATTCAGCACACACAAGGTGCTTATTACTGTACGATGCTTCACGATGTCAATTTCATTCACTCAAAGAGAGGACTTTCAACTACAGGTGCTACCGACCCTAACTGTAACGCGTCCTACTTGGACAATCTCCAACATCTGTTGAACGCTGGAGCAGCACTCCGGGTTCAAGGAAGTACTCTAGTCGTTGAGCGACTAATTCTGTCCAGTTCGCATATCTGCGAATAAACATCAATGTTTTAAATTCATACAGAATTACGTAATTATAAATCCTGAGTCTTGTAGAATATAAACGTGCAATACAAAATGCTCAGGAAAAATATTCGCAGTACGGTAATATAAATTGTTTGACACAGCAAACACAATAAAATGAAAGATATCATACACTATCTTAACAGCTTTGGTTTGACAGATATGTCACTCTGCCTTATGTACAAATTCTGCTCTTAACAAACATTTACGTGTCAACTGCATGGACACAAATTATAACAAAATACACAACACCTTTCAACACTGGGTTGTTTTAAACTGATTCGTAGAATACAGGGTTCGATGCTAATCTGGTAACATTACTGTAACCCTTGTACGACCATTTTCCAAACTCAAGAGAACATTTAATATCATGCCAAAGCTCCTACTGGCTTCTGGGTGCGTTCTGTGTTGTGGCAAAGCACTCACACATTCTCTCGCAGCAAATATCAGCGGGAGATGAGCTCCCACGAACTCAATAAATAATTGGTGTATCTCTACTTAATACATGTATAAATCAAAGTCCCCGATTCCTGGATGTCACAGGTAATCTCGAGAACCACTGGATGGATTTTGATTCGGTTTTCAGCGTTCTGTAAAGGATTTTTCGAGGAAGGACTCTGGAGAAAAACATTTATTTCTGACCAAAGGAAGCCAAGCAGTAATGATTTCACTGAATTGAGTCAAAGAAAAACCAGCCGTCCGTGCTCCTTTTAAGCTTTCGCTGGGTAAACCGTTAAAAATATCTCCCCTTCCCTTACCGCATTTTCCCTTCCTTTCCCTCCTCTCCTATAACCTTACTTTCCCTTTCCTCCCCCCACTTCCCTTTTCAACCCGTACCTTCCCTTCCCTCCCATCCCCCTTCCTTTCCCGTAGCTCCCTTTCCCCCTCCTTCCTTTACAGCCCCTAGCCGCTCCTTAGCTCCCCTCCCCTTTCCTTCCTTTCCCTCCCCTCCTCTAACCTTACCTTACCTTCCCTTCCCTTTCCTCCACTTCCCTTTTCTTTCCTTACCTCCCCTAACCTTCCATCATCTCACCTTTCCTCACCTTCCCTTACTGCCCCTTCCCTGCCTTTCCCTCCTCTCCCCTAACTTTCCCTTCCCTCGCTTTCGCTTCCCTTTTCATCCCGTACCTTCCTTTCCCTCCTCTCCTCTCCTCTCCCCTTCCCTTCCCTTCCCTTCCCTCCGCTTGCCTCTCCTCTCTTGGTTTTCCTTTTCTTCTCTTCCCTTCAACTGTTGGCTAATGCACATTTCAGAAGAAGATGCTGCCCTTAAACAACGTTTCCCGCAGCACAAAAACAGTATGACAAAATATTGAAGTGATGGTTGGTTCCTTAGTTTAGGGGCTGCGACAACGCGGTCATGTAGCCCCGTGTACTTTGGGTGTGTAGAGAATTTGTCTGATAACCGGTGATAATTGTGATGGCTGTATTCGTGTGTGTTATCTGTGATCCAGATAGAAGGACTGTAGACGATTATTTTTTGCAAGTAGTTCCTAATTTTGCTACCAAATGCTACCATCCACGTCACCTATCTGCGGACGTGGCTACTAAATGTCATCGCAGTCAGCACCTGGCGGCGATCGTTGGAACTAATATAGCGTTGTCGAACTAACCTAAAAAAAATAGCTTCCACAAGTGTAGTTAGTGGAAGGTTCTTTAACATACCATAAATCTATGACATGGGACCGCCGGCTTTACTTCTCCTCCGTAGGAAGGCATACTGAGAGATATATAACGCTCCTAAAATTCCGACGAGTTCGGCCGGGTTTGAACCCGCGATCTTGGACATAGAAGCTCAGCATGCTACCAACTACGCCACCGAAGCCGCTATATTGAAGTGATAGAAGCCAGTTTTCCGTATTGTCTAGTTTTACCTTATTATAGAAAACATTCCAGCCGGTCAACATAAATTGTGCCCAATTATATCCAGTGGGAAAACAAGTATTTTTGTTCCCTAACCTGAAAGAAATATTACATGAGATATGTATCACAAAATAACATACTTTTATGTACAAAATGAGGACTGGCAAGTTGGAAGCAGTGATGAAATGAGAAACTAGACCTAACTAGAGACTAAGAAATAATTCGGGTCTCCTAAATTCGAATTCGAAGGCAAACAAGAAGTTCCGTGACGAACTAAAGAGCCTACTTTTCATGCCAATGATTATTCTCCAGTATATGAACCTATCTAGAATAATGACGAAATTAAGTGGTAATATCGAAATGTCCAATTAGTTAGAAATATTCCTGGTATAATGTAGCCTAATAGAGCACTACAGTTGGCAGCCCTGGTGACTGAATATATTCTTAGTTCCATCTCTTAAGGTACAGAATACAAAATTTGGTTGAAGTCCAATGGACGTTACTTGCAGTTAGACTTTGGATCTATCAGCACGCGTAAAAGCATGTTGGCAACAATGTCATGCGTGTGCTGGTTAGAAATAATCGGAAATATTATGATATCTTGTTGTGCCAATTTTGGATGAAATCCATTTGTTAGTATAGAAGTTACATGTATTTTAAAATGGGACCTATCAGCAATCATAGAATCATGTTGGCAGCACTGACTTATATTTATTACTCCAAATTAATCTAGAGTGTCAGGTGCTATAGGCTACGTGTCCAAAGTATAGAGCTGCTGGCTTGCACACTTTCTGATATATTGATATTAAGGTAAAAAAAATAGACAGCATCTATTAACAGTTGGCAGCCCTGATTGCTCTTAAGAATGCTTATAGTCATATCTGTTATGTTACACATCGCACATACGAACTTTGGTTGAAATCCAACTGATAGTATAGAAGTTACATGTATTTAAAAATTGGTCCTATCAGCAGGCTTAGAATCATGTTGGTAGAACTGAAGTATATAAGTTACTCCAAATTAATCTAAAATGGCAGGTACTATACATGTGCATAGTTTAAAGCTGTCGGCTTGCATACTTTCAGATATATTAGTATTTTGATGAAGAAAATAGAGAGAGCAATTATTAACAGTTGGCAGCCCTGGTGGCTCTTAGGAATACACTCAGTCATATCTGTTTATGTACAAATATTACATACAAAATTTGGTTGAAATACAATTAATAGTGTACAAATTATATGCATTTAAAAATTTGACCTATCAGAAGGCTTAAAATTATTTTGGCAACACTGTCATGTATGGCCTCATGGAAATTAAACTGAAATAGTATTATCCACATGTGTGACAATTTTGGAATAGCTCCCATGTATACCTTCCAAGATATCCAACATGGAGCTCAAATTTCTTGTGCGTTTTTTCTGCAGTTGGTAGTACTGACATAATTTTCAAATATGGGCTTGTGATATTCCGGTATACATCTTTACTCATACTAAATTTGGTTTCGATTGCTGCAGCCGTTGAGGAGTTGATAGAGGGGACACACACACACACACAGCCAGACAGACAGAAGGACAGACAGACAGACAGACACACATTTTCCCAAATCGATCTCATAAGTCTACTTTTTCCTGATTTTTGCAAAATGTGAAAAGTAGGCTAAAAATCCTTATCACGTACCATTATCTTTGGCAGCCACAATTAATATTTTGGACTCCTTTATTTTGTACTTAAGAGCGTGTTATTTTGTAATAAATGTCACATGTAATAGTTTTTTCAGGTTAGAGTTTATAAATACCTGTTTACCCGCCTGAAAAGCTTCCTATAACAGTATGACAACAGCTGGAGTACGCTACTGATACATGTGTGACTTGTGGCTCTCTGGTGAGTAATGGACGTACTTCATCATCATTTCTAAAACGGCTACACAAACTAGTTGACATTAGCGCAGCCGTGATTTATGTTCAACGTACGAAGCATACTTTATCTTCGAACATCGAACGTGTTTGTGGTATTTACATGTTGTTGTCAATACATTTTTTGAGTCCTGGGACATCCTGGTTATCAGCCTCGATTACTTGAGTATGTTAAATTTGTCTTGATTACTTTACAAGAAATTTTTATCCTTTTTATACCTCTTAAATTTGAATTTGAAGTCAAAATTTCCATAGCAGTAACCATTTTCTTTGGCAATTGAAGTGATAGAAGCCATTTTTCATTGATGCCTAATTCTACTAAAGGAGGCTTCTCAGTCGGTCAGCACGAATTGTGCCCAATTACATTCTGTGGGAAACCAAGTATTTACTTCCCTAACCTGAAAAAAAAAAGATACAGTCAGTCTGAGAGACTGGACTCCCCAGGACTCTTTGCACTGTGCTGCATTAGTGGGACGTAGGTTGGCGACCACGGGACCCCAGCTGAGTCCGGCATTGCTTCCACTTACTTGTGCCGGGCTCATCTCTGTCTCCTTTCCTGTCGACCTCACCTGGTCAACTCTTGTTCTCTTCCGACCCCGACGGTATTAGAGTATCCGAGGCCTAGGGAGTCTCTTCCTTTCCGCCTTAATTGGCACTTGCCTCATCTTTTCTGATTCCCTCCTTCTGCGAAGGGTCGGCCTTCTTTTCTTTTCATGTTATCTCCTGCCTTCTGCCCAAGGCCCCCAAGGAGGCCAGGTGTATGTAGCCCCACTACTTTTGGTGCACCCTGGATAATGCTACACCCTCAGAGGCTCACGGCTGGTGAGTTCGGGAGTTGGCGACCCAGAGGGATTCCAGAGCTGGGTCCGTTTTCCCCTTTTGTCCCTTACCTTTCGGGCAGAACCCTCTCCTCTTTCACTTCCCATTCTGCCTTTGATGGCTCTCCTTCCTTCCAAGTCCCTCAATCCGCATTCTTCGAGGATTGAGGGCACTTCTTTTCCACCTGTCCTTTATTTGCTTTATTCTTCTTTAGTTTTCCATTCCTTCTTCTAGTATGTAAGTTAGTAGTTAGTTTTAGTTTTAAGTTTGCATTTCATTTTCATCTTCACCATCACCCAAACCATCAGGGGCCGATAACCTAGATGTTAGGCCCCTTAAAACAACAATTAACATCATCATCATCATCACTCTGCTTCATGACGTCACGCCCTCGCCGTCCCCGTGTCGCATAACGCCAGACCCCAGGAGTAAACTCAGACTCAACTGAGTCCATTACCCTTTAACTTAGGCTTCCCGCGCGGGGGCTGCATGACGTCACGCACTCGCCGTCACCGCTCGCATAACGTCAGACCCCAGGAGTAAACTCAGACTCAACAGACTCCATTACCCTTTAACTTAGGTGTCCCGCGCGGGGGCTACATGACGTCAAGCACTCGCCATCTCCGTTCGCATAACGCCAGACCCCAGGAGTAAACTCAGACTCCGTGCATATGCACTGAACAACATGATGACGTCATACACGCCATAACCGTAAGGCATAACGGTAGACCAAAGCATAACGATGAAGTCGACAAGATCATTTCAAATGATAAAACTGAGAAGACGCGGGTTAAATTACCTTCGATTCCCACATCAGCAACCCTAGAAGTGATTTTGCGATGTTAGTAACGCTCTATCAAGTTCCAACGTTCGCCGCTAGGTGTCAGTGACAGTGGCATCTCTGGTAGCCAAAGTTGGAACTACTTGAAATTGAACTTGCTGGGAGCCCACGGGCGATCAATTTAAATACCCTGCTATGGCCATTGGCTGTAATTCAAATATAATTATCAATAACAAAAAATTACGAGCCTTACAGTAGTCGCATATGATGTGTAACTTGTGACATGTTATCCCTTATTAACAGTGAACTCTGTTGGTCATTGAAATAACTACTTGTAAAACTGCAGTGCCAAATCCTGACAGGTTTTCAGCAAATAAGATATAATGAATATTTTCACACCAAACAACGACAACTTGAAGATGATTTATTGTAGGAAGAATATCTTTAATGGGGCCTCCAAACCTTGAAGTAATTTTGTATGCGATATAGATTCTACATACCCACATGGCCGACAGTACCTCGAGTGCTTACATTAAATAAGAATACTGCAAAAGTATGACGATTTAATAAATCATAATTGTTTTCAGCAAATATGATATAATGAATACTTTCACACCAAAGAACGACAATTTGAAGAAGATTTATTGTAGGAATATCTTTAATGGGGCCTCCCAACCTTGAAGTAAACCATATGCGATATACATTCCACATATTCACATGGAAGACAGTACGTTGTAGTATGAATCTCCACCACCGCGCGCGCCCATTGTTTCCGTCCCATCCATTTCCGTTTCATTGTTTCCGTCCCATCCATTTCCGTTTCATTTTTCAAAATCACCCCCACAAAATATACAGATACCGAGTGGAAAGATGTTACACATCAATAACACGCCTTTTTTGTGCAAAGTAGGGTGCATAATTGGATGACATGTTTCGAACGACAAGCGTTCATCTTAACTTCATGTTCACTTAGGCCTAGTTAGTGTTCGATGTTTATGAATTACACTTATGCACACATATATGCTGCTCAAAACAATTAAAGCACCACTTTTTTCAAAGGCCACCAAATTTTGAAAAGTTGACCGAACAAGCTCGAAATCTCAGGATGACGTTTGTCCTGACGCCTACCAAGCATATGCTTCAGCACAACTCCCCAACTTAGAGTAGTTTCGGGGTAGCGCCCCGAAAACCAGCCCATTTTTGAAAACCGCAAATTGAAGTTTGCGAAAAACGCTGTAGGACTTGTCGAAGGTTGCCAAACCAGTCGAAAATGAATGAGGGCAATGTGGAATAAGAAAGCGTCGGATGAGATTCAGAACAAAGATGCATGTAAATTAAGCATTCAAGTACAGGAGATGGCTTCCTAAGCTATAAATCTTGTTAAAGCCTAGGAGAGCCTATCTGTATTAACTAGGTAGCCTATACGATTACTACAGTACAGCCACAGTCTGTAGATTTTTCCTGTGAGTTTGAGATTTTTTTTTCCTTACTACAAAACTTATCAGACTCTTACAGTCAGTAAGGGCTCGATAGGGAAATAAAAGTAATTCTTTCTGTGATGTGTCTCCCATGGAGAACTGTCAAAAAATGAAGAACACTGTGTCCACATTTATGATTAAGAAAGAACTTTGTGCAGTCTCCATCAGAAAAGTTGCCCAGTGATATTGTGAATGAAGATAACTACTGCAAAGCATTATTAAGTTTTGAAATAACGAGGAAGCTATGAAATGCCGAATTAACATTTGGTTTAATTATCTAACGCCATACTGTAAATTTATGTTATCTGTATGTTTATTGTCTGTATGTCACGATATGACTCTATGAGTTAAAGTGACAATTAACAAGTAGATTTGGTTAAATAACAAGATGTTCAGTAAAGAACATATAGCCTACTTTCTCCTAAATGTATGAGTATAGTTATAACTCGTTGTTATTATCAAAGAGTATAATAGAACTATTCTTTGTTGAAGACCTTAGAAACGATTTACCTCTACCAAACGCCACAACCTAGATAAAAACTGCTACCATCATTGAAGAAAGAAAGATAAGAAGTATATCAAGAATGTTATGGATCTGGAGACATAATCGACCGGGCTGGCGGCGTGGCTCAGCGGTAACGTTCTCGCTTGCTGGGCCCTAGGTTGCAGGTTCGTATCCTGGCGCAGTCAGCTGGCATTTGAGGGTGCACAAATGCGAGGGAGCCGTGTCAGTACATTTACTGGCACGTTAAAGATCCCCTTCGGGCCAAAATTCCGGCACCCCGGTGTCTCTAAAATCAGCAGTAGTCAAAAGGGATGTAAAACCAATAACATTATTATTATTATTATTATTACGACCTGCCGTGGGCAACATCCAACTTTGAGTTGAGGCATGTCTTTACACGTCTGGTTGTGCATGGCTTTCACAACCCTAATTGAATTAACAAATCTTTCCATGACCCTACAGAGACGTGTGTATACAAACTATGTGGATATTTTCGATAATATAATCCTAACAGAGCGAGTGCATTCTAGCGGCCAGAAGAAGAAACTTTTCAATAAAATCTGGAAGTTACCTTTTTGGCAGCTAGATGTCTCGAGTAAATCTGCTGGCGAATTATGTTTTAATTAAATATATATTTTACACCATAATGTGCACAATATAACGCTTAATAACATTTTCAAGTAACGCAAAATAGGCTGTTACAAACCCTTTAAAATAAAAAGTTAAAATGTATCGTAGTATCATCTTGTCATTCTTCAAATTCGATGCGCATAGAATGATAATGGTATAGTAATCAATGGATCCCCACGTAGACTAGTCGTGACATCTATTGGTAAAATATCGAACAATATAATCCTAACAGAGCGAGTGCATTCTAGCGGCCAGAAGAAGAAACTTTTCAATAAAATCTGGAAGTTACCTTTTTGGCAGCTAGATGTCCCGAGTAAATCTGCTGGCGAATTATGTTTTAATTAAATATATATTTTACACCATAATGTGCACAATATAACGCTTAATTTTAAAACATCTGAGTCATTACAAAACAATAAACATATAACATTTCAAGCAAAAAAACTAGCTCTGATCGGGTTTGAACCATAGGGATTTGAGCGATAGGCTAACGCTCTACCACTGAGCTAATTGTGTCAACGAATATCGTTCTATTTAAAATGACTTACATAGAACTTGTTAGCAAATAATGATTTATACTAAACGATTTCATCACTGGAGTATATTATTTATATATAAAGCATTTCATACAAAGTTTATTTATTTTTTATCAGTACGCTATATTGCATGCAATACTCAAATTAGTGAAATATAAGTCCGGCACAAGATATCCGCTGCCATCTTGTCTTATTACTGAATCAGTTCAGCTTTTTAAAATCACGTCTGCACTATAGTATTACAAAATAAACTTTTAATTTCGAACGTGCCTCTTCCTTTAGAACAGTTAAAACGATTCTCGGCTCGATAATCGGAACTGGTGGGTCCCATGATATGGATTATAAAGTTTGCATAATTCGCACGGCCGCTATCCTGAAATGGTATGGCGGACGACCTTGTAATTTGGTCACAAGACGCATCCTATACGAAGGTATGTTGTTACCAAATTTGGTAGAGATCGGATGATTTGGTTAGTCTTTATTTGATTTTACGTTTTGAACGTTTGAGTGGCCGCCATTCAGTTTTAGTAAAGATGGCGGCGATATAAAACATGACACTGAGGTGTCCTTTGCTAGTGCTACCTTTGTACCAAATTTCGTTCAATTTGCATTCACCGTGTTCGAATTGATAGGGGGGGACAGACATTCAGAGTACACACACTCACACACACACACACACACACACACACAGACTCACACACACACATACACACACACACACACAGACTCACACACACACATACACACACACAGACAGACACACTTTTTTCGCCCTGTGTTGATCTCATAAGTCTACTTTCATTTTTTGCAAAAATCGAAAGTAGGCTAAAAACTACGAGGGTAGTTTGTTTGTTAAAAAAAATGAATGAGTCTTGCTCTTAAAGGTTCCACAAACACGTTGAAATCGTTACACTTGACGTTTGGGCATTTTCAACCCCCTTCATCATCCCCTAAACATGGACACCATTGGGGGCGTATGAGAAGGTACCGGGTGTGTTTAACCACCTGAAAACCTGCACACCGTCCTCAGTTGCTGATTGCAGTAAGGTCGTAAGGCCCCCGGCAATGTTAACCCCCCGTAACACCCTCAACTGGCATGGGACCAAACCACCCCCTCTCGATTCACCCCTATTCAACCCTAAGGAAGGTTTTAATCGGGATGTTTATCAGTGCTGTGAATGGGGGTCTTCCCCTAACGTTTCAAAAAAGGAGCTGTGCCTGTGCCACCACCCCTTCCCCCTGCTACCCCCGTGTGTATGATTTTTAGAATCAGGCCCTTTTTAAGGGCTGAAACGAGATCTTAATCGCTGAAAAGACTGTAAAGGTCCTTAGATGTAGTGGTGACACGAAATCATCCCCTTCCGTTCGTTGATTGACATTCCATCCCCCAAACTTGAAATTGTTGCACCCTCAACCCTCCCTGACTAGACGCGTAACGCGTCATGGCCGAGTTCTCAGAGTTGGATGAAAATCAAGCTTATGGCCTGAAATCGAGCTCAATACAGCAGGTTGGATGGAAATTCATCGGTAGGGTGGGAAACGGGACCAAAAATATTCAAAAAGGTTAACAGCCTCTAGTAAGTACCACACGCACGGACGTGATGTGGGTTCCCTGCGCATGGGCGTACTTACCATAGGCTGTTAACTTTTTGGGAAACGTTTTGGTCCCGTTTCCCACCCTACAGATGAATTTCCATCCAACCTGCTGTTTTGGGCTCGATTGCAGGCCATAAGCTTGATTTTCATCCAACTCTGAAAACTCTGCCATGACGCGTTACGCGTCCAGCCCTTAAAAAGGGCCTCATTCTAAAAATCATACACATGGGGTTATCAGGGGGTATGGGTGGTGACTCAGGCACAGCTCCTTTTTTGAAACGTTAGGGGAAGACCCCCCATTCACAGCACTGATAAACATCTCGATTAAAACTTTCCTTAGGGGTGAATCGAGAGGGGGTGATTTGGTCCCATGCCAGTTGAGGGTTATACGGGGAGTGAACATTGCCGGAGGCCTTACGACCTTACTGCAATCAGCAACTGAGGACGGTGTGCAGGTTTTCAGGTGGTTAAACACAACCGGTACCTTCTCAGACGCCCCCAATGGTGTCCATGTTTAGGGGATGATGAAGGGGGTTGAAAATGCCCAAACGTCAAGTGTAACGATTTAAACGTGTTTGTGGAACCTTTAAGAGCAAGAATCATTCATTTTCGACTAGTTTGGCAACCTGTGACAAGTCCTACAGCGTTTTTCGCATACTTCAATTTGCGGTTTTCGAAAATGGGCTGGTTTTCGGGGCGCTACACCGAAACTACTGCAAGTTGGGGAGTTGTGCTGAAGCATATGCTTGGTAGGCGTCAGGAAAAACGCCATCCTGAGATTTCGAGCTTGTTCGGTCAACTTTTCAAAATTTGGTGGCCTTTGAAAAAAGTGGTGCTAAATTCCTTTGAGCAGTTTATATACAATGTTTAGCCTACATAAGCACTGTATGCAAAAAACTTGTGTAACGCGTCAAATTATTTACAGACAGTATAGTTCACTTATATGGTTGTTGAATTATTAGGCTATATAGCCTATATGTAATTCGTTGAGGCCATCTAGGACCACGTTATGTCTGGCTACACTTGGCAATTTGTTTCGCCTTCCTCTGAGCCCGGAATTCCCTAATTCTCTGTGAGTGGGCCATCTTGCGCTCTGCTGTCCAAGTGGTACCTTGTCTTCTTTTCGGGTTCGATGTCTCGTCTCGGGTTAGCCCATTAGTCAGTATCCTTTTGCGGAAGAGATCTCTATTGCAGGCGTCGTCGGGTTTTAGATGCAGTATTTTGAGTTTGTATTTGGTATTCATAAACCAGGGCATTGTGGTTTTGGGTTTGGAGTCAAAGAAATGAAAAATCTGTTTAGTCAGCCTGTTTCCGTCCATTCGTTTGAGATGACCGTAATACCGTGCCCGCCTTTTACGGATCGATTCTGAAATTTTCTCTATTTCACTGTAGACTTCTTTGTTGGATTTTTAGCCTACTTTTCACATTTTGAAAAATGAGGAAAAAGTAGATTTATGAGATCGGGCAAATGAGTGTCTGTCTATCTGTCTGTCTGCCCGTCTATCTGTCTGGCTGTGTGTGTCCCCCCCCCCCCCTATCAACTCCTAAACTGCTGCAGCAATCGAAACAAAATTCGGTAGGAGTAAAGATCTATACCTGAATATTTCACGGCCATATTTGAAAATGATGTCAGTACTACCAACTGCTGAAAAATAACAATTGAAATTTGAGCTCCATGTTGGATATCCTGGAAGGTATGAATGGGAGCTATTTCAAAATTGGTACAAGCATAGATAAAAAATATTGCAGTTTAATTTCCAGGAGGCCATTACATGGCAGTATTGCCAAAATGATTATAAGCCTGCTGATAGTTCCAAATTTTAAATGCATATAACTTCTACACTATCCATTGGATTTCATCCAAATTTCGTATGTGCTATGTGTACATAAACATATATGACTGAGCGTATTCTTAAGAGCCACCAGGGCTGCCAACCGTTAATAAATGCTCTCAATTTTTTTTACCCAAATACCCATATATCAGAAAGTATACAAGCCGACAGCTTTAAACTATGCACACGTATAGTACCTGACATTCTATATTAAATTGGAGTAAATTATATACGTCAGTACAACCAACATGATTCTAAGCCTGCTGAGAGGTCAAATTTAAATACATGTAACTTCTATACTATCATTTGGATTTCAACCAAATTTCGTGTGTGCTATGTATACCATAACAGATATGACTATGCCGATTCTTAAGAGTAACCAGGGCTGCCAACTGTTAATAAATACTGTCTCTATTTTTGTTACCCTAATATCAATATATCAGAAAGTAAGCAAGCCAATAGCTCTAAACTTTGCACACGTATAGTACCTGGCATTCTGGATTAATTTGGAGTAACTAATATAGGCCTACGCCAGTGCTGCCAACATGATTCTAAGCCTGCTGATAGGTCCAATTTTAAAATGCAAGTAACTTCTATACTAACTAATGGATTTCATTCAAAATTGACACAACAATAGATCATATTATTTCAGATTATTTATGACCAATACATGTACGGTATGTCATTGTTGCCAACATAATTTTACGCGGGCTGTTGGATCCAATGTTTAACTGCATGTAACATCCATGCTATCCATTGGACTTCAACCAAATTTTGTATTCTGTACCTTAAGCGATGGAACTAAGAATGTATCCAGTCACCATGGCTGCCATCTGTAGTTCTCTAGTAGGCTACATTGTGCCAGGTATACAGTATTTCGAACTAATTAGAAATTTCGATATTACCAACTTAATTTCGTCATTATTCTAGATAGATCCATATAGATTAGACATTGGCATGAATCTTAAATTTTAAGAAAAGAAGGCTCTTTAGTTCGTCACGGAACTTCTTGTTTTATAGTGGATGCCATTCTTGTAATTTGATCCCATTGTTCCTCTGACGATTTTGCGCTCTTTTTTCTCCAGTTCTTCAAGGAGTCTTTTATTAGCATTTAGTGATAGACTTTCGGCTGCATACATAACTACTGGTTTCAGAACAGTTTCATAATGACCTAGTTTGGTATTTTTGGATAGGCATTTTTTGTTGTATATTGAGCGCGATGTTTGATAGGCTATTTCGAGTTTGCGTACTCGTTCCTTGAGTGCTTCTTTGTCCAGTCCACTTTTCATTATTATTATTATTCTTTCTTCGATTCGGCTAACTAGGGACCACGTCAGTTCAACTGTCTCTTCTTCTGAGCTCTAACCACCGCCCAGTGTTCCCGCATTTGTCTCCAGTGTTGTTCTTTTCTCTCTTGGGACCACGCCTACGCTGTCTTCAGCTTCGGCTTTTCCTGGAAACCTTTGTGCGTACGTAGTTTTTCCTGAAGTGGAACACGCTCCTGGATATCTTTAGAGGAAATTTCTATTTCACGTAGATCTTTCTCAACTTCCGTGGACCGTGCCCCTTTGGTTTTCTTATCTTGAAAGTACGTCAATATCCGTTTTGATATCCTGCCTGTGCTCATTCGTGTCACGTGGCTATAAAAGGCAATCCTTCTTTTTCGAATCGTGTCACTGATCTTCATCACGTGCTTGTATAATTCGTGGTTGTGACGCCTTCTGTACTCGCTGTTTTCTTTGATGGGACCCAGTATTTTCCTCAAAATCTTCCTTTCTTTTAGCCTCTAGTTTTTCCATTAGACCTATCTTGTTCATTATTAGAGTCTCTGCCGCATACAGAGCCTCTGTTCGAATAACAGTACAGTAATGTCTAATTTTGGCGTTTAAGGATATCGATCTCTTATTGTAGATGTCTTTAGTCAGGTTGTATGCCATTTCCATTTTATTAATGCGTGACACGAAGGCTTCTTTCTCTGATAGGTTGGACTCTATCCATTCACCGAGGTATTTGAACTTTTCTAACTTCTAAACTTTTCCTAGTCTGACCTCCAGTTCCCTTGGCGCTGATTTTATGTTTGTCATGAATTGTGTCTTCTCAAATGAGATTTGAAGCCCAGCCTTTAGTGCTTGATTTATCAGTTGATTAAGTTGCTCTTCTGCCGTATCAATGGAATCTGAAAAGATCATTAGATCATCTGCAAAGGCTAGACAGTCGATTGTAAGATTCATATACTTGTACCCTAGCCTTACCCCATTTTCTACCCATGAATTTTTATTTTCCTTTCGCCATTCTCGTATGACCTTTTCTAAAACACAGTTGAAAGAAGAGGTGATAGAACGTCTCCTTGCCTCACTCCTGTCCTGATTTCAAAGGCTTCCGACATCTCTCCTCTGAACTTCACTTTGGAGGTGGTGTTGGTCAGGGTTTGCTGAATAATTGTTGATTGTGTCTTGTTATCTAAGCCAAACTCTTCAAGGATTTGCAATTATTATTATTATTATTATTATTATTATTATTATTATTATTATTATTATTATTATTATTATTATTATTATTATTATTATTATATAATGTATAATTATTTGAGGCCATCCAGGACCACGTTAAGTCTTGTTACACTTGGCTATTTTCGTCAATTTCCTCTGAGCCCAGAATTCCCTCATTCTCCGCCGTCCAGGTGGTACCCTGTCTTCTTTTCGGCATCGATGTCTCATCTCGGGTTAACCCATTAGTCAGTATATTTTTGCGGAAGAGATCTCTATTATGATGATTATTATTATTATTAATGTAGTTTAGGTATGTTGTCTGTGTTCTATTGAATTATTATTGTGACTAACTTCAGTAGTGATGTTGTCTACACTATTTTGTTATTAATGTTTTAAATCAACCGTTCCTATTTAAACAAGTAGAAGTCCACACAGCACGACCTGCTTTTGATGAGACGGTGGCGCAGCAGCAAGGGGCCAGCAAGAGGGGTTATAATCTCAAACGACAACTTCGTTGGCGGCAAGGCCTGCGGAATTGCATTTCGGACCTTCGACCCGATTGCGAGGAAATGTAGGAAAATTATAAAATGTTATTCTAGGCAATGCTGAAAGCATCACATGGTTATGAAAGCCGGACGTCCTCGGAAGTGGAAAATATCTTACTGCTGTAAATACATGATTCAACTTATTGAAAAGGTTAAAACGAGTAATCATAGATAATTTTCCGTAGAATTCAATTAGACCATAAGTTGAATTTTTACCAGTTGTTATATACATTTGGGCCCCATTTTTTTTTCAAAAACCAAAACATTTAATAACATCAAAACGGTGAGAGATATCAAAATATGATAAGGGGTAGAAAAGTTGCAAATCACTGAGGTCTTACATCTGTAGATTTAACTTTTTTCGATAGGATCGACGCTTCCCGAGATATAACGATTCGAATAAAAGAATGAAATTCACGGCCCCAAAAAAAGAAAATGGTGACAGATATCAAAAAATCATATGAGTTAAAAAAGTTGCTAATCACTGAGGTCCTAAATTTGTAGATTTTACTTTGTTCGATACGTTCAACCGTTTCCCAAATATAACGGTTCGAAAAAGAGGAAGAAATTCAGGGCCGCAGAAAATCAAATCGGTGAGAGATATCAAAAAATCTTAAGGGTTGAAAAAGTTGCTAACCACTGAGATCTTACACCTGTAGATTTAACTTTGTTAGATACGGCCAACCGTTTCCCAGATATAACGGTTCGAAAAATAGGAAGACATTCAGGGCCCCAGAAAAGGAAAACGGTGAGAGATATCAAAACATCATCATGGGTAAAAAAAAGGATGAAATTCAGGGCCCAAAAGAATGGTCCGGCCATGCACCAATTTTAACGCCCGACAAGAGAGTTCCTGACAGGCCCAATTTCTTTCCCCGTGACACATTTCAGCTCGATATCTTGAAAATTCCGACCTCTAGTTTGCTAAACGTAAAAACGTCACGCACATACGTACATTTTCAGGGCCCCCAAAAAAGACAACGCTGAGAGATATCAAAAAATCGTTATGGGTAAGATCGTTACATACCGCGAAGATTTAACACTTGTGTATTTAACTTTTTTCGATATGACCAACCGTCTTCGAGATATATCGATTCCAAAAGAGTTTCAAATTCATGGCCCCGAAAAAAGATCCAGCCCTGCACCGATTTTAACGCCGAGAAATAGGGCTCCTCATAGGCTCTAGCTCTTTTACCGCTCCAAATTTCAGCTTGATATCTTGAAAATTGCGACCTGTACTTTGCTAAACCCAAAAACGTCACGCACATACGCACAACTTCAGGGCCCCAAAAATAAAACGGTGAGAGATATCAAAAAATCGTTTTGAGTAAAAAAGTTGCATACCGCGGAGATCTTACACCTATACATTTAACGTTTTTCGATACGACCAGCCGTTTCCGAGATATATCGATTCAAAAAAAAGTTTGAAATTCAGGGCCCCCAAAAATATCCGGCCCTGCACCGTTTTTAACCCCCGACAACAGGTTTCCTCACTCGGTCCAACTCTTTCACCGCTCCAAATTCAGCTCGATATCTTGAATATTGCAACCTGTACTTCGCTAAACCCAAAAATGTGACGCACAATGGACATTTTCAGGGCCCCAAAAAAAGAAAACGGTGAGAGATATCAAAAATCGTTTTGAGTAAAAAAGTTGCATACCGCGGAGATCTTACACCTATACCTTTAACGTTTTTCGATACGACCAACCGTTTCCGAGATATATCGATTCCAAAAAAATGTTTGAAATTCAGGGCCCCCCAAAAAGATTCGGCCCTGTACCGTCTGTAACGCCCGAAAATTGGTTTCCTCACAGGGTCTAACTCTTTCACCGCACCAAATTTCAGTTCGATATCTTGAAATTTGCGGCCTGTACTTCGCTAAACCCAAATATCTCACGCACAATGGACATCTTCAGGGCCCCAAAAAGGAAAACGATGAGAGATATCAAACAATCATTATGAGTAAAAAAGTTGCATTCTGCGGAGATCTTACACCTGTACATTTAACGTTTTTCGATACGACCAACCGTTCCCGAAATATATCGATTCCAAAAAAAAAAAGTTTGAAATTCAGGCCCCCCCCCAAAAAAAAATCGGGCCGTGCACCGTTTTTAACGCCCGACAACAGGTTTCCTCACAGGGTCTAACTCGTTCACCGCTCCAAATTTCAGCTCGATATCATGAAAATTAAGACCAATACTTCGCTCAACCAAAAAATGTCATGCACAATTGACTTTTTCAGGGCCCCAAAAAAACAAAACGGTGAGAGATATCAAAAAATCGTTTTGAGTAAAAAAGTTGCATACCGCAGAGATCTTACACATGTAGATTTGAAGTTTTTTGATAGGACCAACCGTTTCCGAGATATATCGATTCCAAAAATAAGTTTGAAATTCAGGGCCCCCAAAAAAGATCCGTCCCTGCACCGATTTTAACGCTCAACAATAGGATTCGTCACAGTCACTAACTCTTTCACCGTACCAAATTTCAGCTTAATATCTTGAAAATGGCGACCAGTACTTAGCTAAACGCAAAAATGTCACGCACAATGGACAGTTTCAGGGCCTCAAAAAAAGAAAACGGTGAGAGATATCAAAAAATCGTTTCGAGTAAAAAAGTTGCATACCGCGGAGATCTTACACCTATACCTTTAACATTTTTCGATACGATCAACCGTTTCCGAGATATATCGATTCCAAAAAAAATTTGAAATTCAGGGCCCCCAAAAAAGATCCGGCCCTGCACCGATTTTAACGCCCAACAATAGGATTCGTCACAGTCACTAACTCTTTCACCGTACCAAATTTCAGCTTAATATCTTGAAAATTGCGACCAGTTCTTGGCTAAACGCAAAAATGTCACGCACAATGGACATTTTCAGGGCCCCAAAAAAAGAAAACGGTGAGAGATATCAAAAAATCGTTTTGAATAAAAAAGTTGCATACCGCGGAGGTCTTACACCTATACATTTAACATTTTTTGATACGATCAACCGTTTCCGAGATATATCGATTCCAAAAAAAGTTTGAAATTCAGGGCCCCCAAAAAAGATCCGGCCCTGCACCGATTTTAACGCCCGACAACAGGTTTCCTCACAGGGTCTAACTCGTTTACTGCTCCAAATATTTCAGCTCGATATCATGAAAATTAAGACCTATACTACGCCCAACCCAAAAATGTCATCCACAATTGACTTTTTCAGGGCCCCAAAAAATCAAAACAGTGAGAGATATCAAAAAATCGTTCTGAGTAAAAAAGTTGCATACCGCGGAGATCTTACACATGTAGATTTAAAGTTTTTTGATAAGACCAACCGTTTCCAAGATATATCGATTCCCAAAAAAAATTGAATTTCAGGGCCCCCAAAAAAGATCCGGCCCTGCACCGATCTCAACGCCCAACAATAGGATTCGTCACATTCACTAACTCTTTCACCGTACCAAATTTCAGCTTAATATATTGAAAATTGCGACCAGTACTTAGCTAAACGCAAAAATGTCACGCACAATGGACATTTTCAGGGCCCCAAAAAAAGAAAACAGTGAGAGATAACAAAAAATTGTTCTGAGTAAAAACGTTGCATACCGCGGAGATCTTACACCTATACCTTTAACATTTTTCGATACGACCAACCGTTTCCGAAATATATCGATTCCAAAAAACAGTTAGAAATTCAGGGCCCCCCAAAAAGATCTGGCCCTGCACCGATTTTAACGCCCAACAATAGGATTTGTCACAGTCACTAACTCTTTCACCGTACCAAATTTCAGCTTAATATCTTGAAAATTGCGACCAGTACTTAGCTAAACGCAAAAATGTCACGCACAATGGACATTTTCAGGGCCCCAAAAAAAGAAAACGGTGAGAGATATCAAAAAATTGTTGTGAGTAAACAAGTTGCATACCGCGGAGGTCTTACACCTATACATTTAACATTTTTCGATACGACCAACCGTTTCCGAGATATATCGATACAAAAAAATAGGATGAAATTCAGGGCCCCAAAAAAGGTCCGGCCCTGCACCGATTTTAACGCCCAACAATAGGGTTCGTCACAGGCCCCAACTCTTTCACCGTACCAAATTTCAGCTCGATATCTTGAAAATTGCGACCTGTACTTTACTAAGCGCAAAAACGTCACGCACATACGTACGTACATACAGACAGACTTTTTCCAATATACCACGGCTATATGAAAGCCTATAGGATCTTTAGATCCGGCTTTCATAACAAGTGGCCTACTTGTATTGCGATACCTTGATGTGGTGAATACACAAATATATTATACAATGCACTGAAATGGAATAAACTTATGTCAACTCCTGGTTTTAGAAATTGACTCCTGTGGCATCCGTTCTCGTTTCAAGCTCTCCTTTGGTATTGTGCCCTTTCGACAAGAAATATGCAAATCACAGTCAGCCAGCTCTAATCGGGATATCGGGGGCAATGGTATGTTCTCCCACTCTGTGATTTACACACTCTGGATCAAGCATAGGATACACTTCAAAAAGAAAAATAAAAATAAAAATAAAAATCCTACTACAAAAATATTTAATAATTCAAATTTTGGCGCTACAAATAACATAAAAATTGAAAATAACTCTTCACACTTGTTCTCAACAGAACAAGGAATCATCAAACAACTGCTCATACAAAAACACTAATTTATGGTTCCCATGAACCAGACAAAAATGTCATCTTAGATTCACTTCCATATAGCAAAATTCTAAATTCCTTAAGCGAGCTCAAAGATGGCTCGGTGTTTACGTCCATACATAATTTAAATGACAAAACACACAATTTACTCCTTGAATGAGTATAATTTATACTTGAGTTATAATTACAATGGCATTGATAATTACCATTTACTTGGGGCTCACAAGATATTCAATTGTTACCATCTCTCTCTTCAGTACTACCAAATCGCTACTGTGCTGGGAAAGTTTGCGTATCTCGAGTTATTGAAAATTACTAAGTCAAATCAATATAAACTCCCAATTACCTCAAGATTCTCATCATAACTCGTGAAAAATTATATGGTCATGTAACAATAAAACCAGGGATTTTTATTATATTGTCTCCAAAGACAATTACATCATAAGGAAGCAACGATCTGAATTCTGCAAGCAATAATAATTAGCATGAATGGACCTCAGTTCAACTACTGGGTCATTTAAAACATTCTTAATTACTTCTGTCTACCACGAACCCTACAGTTCATACATGACCTTTCTCAACAAGAGGGTCTATTAAAAGTGTCACAACACTCGGCTAAAATGTATGGCTTGGGGAGAGGAACTCAAGGCCTCGCCCTTTCAGACGGAATACAAGGAGCCTGCTGTCGGCAGCTCTGCTAAGATTCTTTGGCAAGGCAAGGCTTGTTAATTCAATACAACAATACTGTATTATGAGGTTCTAAAGACCTATTCTTCTGGCTTCGGCAAGGTATAATTATGAAATATTCTCGTTGGCAGTTAATATATCCAATAAACCAACAAAAATATAAGGGGCTTTCTACGTAAAGGAACATAGGATCATTCCTTTAGTCTGCCTCTGGAACAACATCCAACTTTGAGGACTTAGGACTACAATAACAGGATCCATGGTCTCAGGCCAATCGTCCGAATACTAGCGTCTTGTGGGTAACAGTCAAATCCATCCCTGCGCTCAAAAAGTCAATAAATTATCGCCCTTTTCCAACATTGCATACCGCAATTATACACAAATAATCAATTACCGCGACCAACGGCTCCTCATAATTAGTTTGCCGAGCATATTTCACCGCGTTCCTAGCGTGACAAATTACAACAAACGCGCTACAAGGCGCTTATTACTTCAATATAGCCAAGTTGCCTTCCAAAGCAAAATATATTAAATCACATCAATAAATTGATGTTCGTCTCATAAAAATTATAGCGTTAGCCTTTAACAACAATTCTGACATTGTACTTCAAGAACTCTACTGGTTCATTAAACTTATTAACAATTCTTACCAGGAGCTCTACAGCTTCCACCATTAACATATACTAATTAATTACACAATTAATGTATTCAATTATTATTATTATTATTATTATTATTATTATTATCTTGCTTGCGTTAAATTATTACATTATTTGTCATTTACTGGTATTCCACTGAATACTTTCCACTGGGAATTAATTAACACTGCTAATTAATTTCTATAAAATTATTCGTTCAGATCGCGCAACCTATCGTTTTACACAACTTTATACATCCCTGTTTCAACTCTGAGAATTATCTCTCCAACATTGTTACACGAACCTTCTCAAAACACACCATATAATGAAATTTGGTACTTACATAACTGCTACAATCAGCGATCTGGTTTTCCAGCGATGATACATTTTGCCCACTCACAATTTTTCTACACCATATTTACGATCATATTCACACTGGTTAATACTTCTTCTGGATTACACATAATATATACACTGATCATATTAACTCTAAAAATACACTGATGGTATTCATTACCACTTTAAAAATTCACTATTAAAAATATTAATACACTCAAAAATTTCACAAATTATAAATTACACATAAAATTTTCACTTTCGGCAATTATCTTTGCCTGTACACACGTGATTTTCTTTTCTTTCCCGTTTCCAAGGGGTGCAATTGGTTTTCGTCGGCTTCCTGCTCCTACTGGGATGATTGAAAGTCTCGATCGTTCTTATCCTCTACTGGAACGGCTATTGCTCCTATTCAAGTTGTTTTGACTATCGGCTCACTGATAATGGACTGCACGATGTCGTTTCTCGCTCACTGCGCAAATGTTCGTCTAGCAAATGTTTTTAACTGCCGTTCACTCCTAGATTCGCTCCAATTGTTATTACTGCGACCTAGTAATTTGCTTCACTTGTTTTCCACGTTTGGATCTTACTTCTGACGCTAACAGTTATTAGCTTGTGGAATTTATTCCAATGTCTTACTGCCCGTTTACTTCGGCATAGATAATGCCAGGAATATCAATTCCTAAATTCTATCGTCACACAGCTCTAGTCTCCTCAGATCAGGAAAACTAGGCGTTACTTCTACGTTTACCCTGATTCAGTTATTTAACGTTAGGATAGAATTATTATAGTTCACTACTCTTACGTTACTTGCGTACTTTGAAATATTACGATGCTGATTCTTCACTGAAAATTATAAGGTTCAGGTACCTTTCGCCGGTAAAAAAAATACTTAAGTCCAAAGTATACTACTTTGACTGTATCGGTAAAATAGTTTATACAGTTCAAAGCCTGACAGTACTTTTCCTCTGACAAGGATTATGATGCTTCTCTGCACGGCAATAATGCTGATAAAAAAAACTTGACGGCCACTCCCCACAGCGGTGCTCGTACGTCTGTAACACAGTATAACGTGACCCCTCACGGTCTGATGATAACTGCATGAACTTCCTGGCGCTCTCAGGGTTTATATTCAAATCTGCTACAAAAAGATTAGTTTCGCTTCTTCTCCACACCTAACTTCTAAAATAATCGTCGTACGATTATGAAAAATTTACCTCTAGAATGCTCTCTCTTTAAATATCAAAAGAATATTCTTATTTCCAAAAACCGATCGTAGGTTCTAATGATATTAATTAAATTTGGCTCCTGGATCGAGTGGGCGTTGGTTTCCTTTTTTCACCTCTACCAGCTCCTGGCGTGGTGAATACCTAACTACGTCATGCTGATTCGACACTTCTCTCCTGTGCAAATATTATTAACTTTATCCACTCTCAAAACTCTCTCTCCCAGGATAAATAACATTGACGGATTCATTTCTTCAGTTTAATGCACGTAACTGGCTAATTTTAATTATTTCTCTAATTTCTTGGCTCCTCCTTCACTGCGGCGTTGTCATTTTACTGATGACTAAGAGTTTTATCGGAAGATCTTTTCTCTCTGTCTTAAGTGGAAAGTTACTGGTTATATTCCGATCTGATGCGTAACTCGCTTTCCGCTGAGCTGGGCAAGACATCATCTGCAGCTGTGGACTCTGTTCCTTGATTTGCACCACTTATCCAGGCGTCACGAAACAACGATTCTGTATTAACCCTTCAATAACCTTTAGAAATCTGTTCTAAAATCGGCATTAATTCTTCCTTTTTCTGACATAAAAGGGTATGGGTTCGATAACTGGGCCAATCCACATGGGCACAGTATTTTGGTCAATAATTTGATGTTTGTTCATAGTTGTAGTTCCAGAGTCAACATGTTAGTACACTCAGCGTCCAAAAGTACCCATTTTATTGAAAAGGATGTGCTGATAAATGATAAAATGTCAAAGAATTTTAAAAAACACTAAAAAGAAAAACGCTTAACTTAAAAATTACTTTAAAAACTTAAAATGTTAGAGTATGTTTTTGTGGTGGGGAAAGCATATTAGGAGACCATTTTCTTGCACGAGGCTCATCAAGAAAGTAAGTTCCTTCTTTCTTTCTTTCTTTCTTTCTTTCTTTCTTTCTTTCTTTCTTTTGGAAGAAATAAAAGAGAAAACATAGTTATATGCAAAACTTTATTAGCAACAGGTACAGCAATGTGTCAGATATATTCTATACAGGCACCAAACGAATTGAGACACTTGTCATAGCGTGGTATCAACTTTTGTAGTCCTGTGTCATAGAAGTTGGCCGTCTGGGAATGGAACCAGCGTTTGACAGTCGTCTTCAGCTCTTCGTCAGTGTGAAAATGATGACCGGAGGTCAGGAATGTTTCGAGGTACAAGGAAAGGTGGAAATCGTTGGGAGTAAGATGAAGACAGCAACTGTTCTGCAGAAGTTTGGCTGGGAGCTGTTTGATCATCCACCCTACAGTTCTCATCTTGCTCCCAGCGATTTCCACCTTTTCTTACACTTCATGAAATTTCTGCTCTCCGGTCATCATTTTAGTAATTCTGATGACAATTGGTAAGGAAGTGGTCGTCGCTTTAAGCTAGGAACTAACCCAGCGTAGAAGTGGAGCAGAAGTGAAAAACCACGGATAACCACTTACAGGATGCCTGAGGTTGGAATCAAACCCACCTCTTCCTATATTCGTCTCACGACGCTGAGCGTACTCCGGCCCAGTCCTCAGAACAGAACGAAATATCATGGCAGAGCAGGGAATGGAACCCGTACCTCCAGGGTGACGGTGAGGGTGCTAGCCGCTACAGCACGAGGTGGTCGGTTCGATATGAGGGATGCCTTCTTTATCCCGGCATTTGCTTCGAGTGATTGGAGATACTCCGGAAAAAAAATCACACCCAGGACAGCCACAGTTATTACCGGGATCCAATGATGATGATAATTGTTGTTTTTAAGGGGCCTAACATCTAGGCTATATCCCCTAGAGGTTTGAGTGATAGTGAAAATAAAAGATTATCAAATGAAACCAGCTACTCACATACAAACAAGAAGAGGAAACGTGAAAATAAAAAGAAAATTGATATAAATTGAAGACAGGAGGAAAAGAAATGCCCGCAACCCTCGAAGAATGAGAATTGAGGGACTTGGAAGGAAGGAGAGCCAAGGAATGCAGAGAGGAAAGGAAAAAGGAGAGGGTCCGCCCCGAAGGCAATGCAAGAAGGAAGAAAAGCCGTGAGCCCTTGAGGGTGTAGCACTATCCAGGGTGCACCAGAAGTGGTGAGGCTACACACGCCCTGCCTCCTTTAGGACCTTCAGTAGAAGGCAGGAGATATCAGGAAAAAGAAAAACAAGAGGTGTGACCCCTCAAACAATGAAGGTTCAGGAAAGATGAGTCAAGGGCCAATTAAGGAGGGAAAGTGAAAGCTCCCTAGGCCTCAGATACCCTAATTCCGTCGGGGTTGGAAGAGAACAAAACTTGGCCAAGGGAGGCCGAAAGATAAGTTGACAGTGAGGAGGCCGGCAGTAATAAGTGGGAGCAATGCTGGACTCTCCTGGGGTTCCGTGGTCGCCAACCCACGTCCCACTAGTCGTAAGCCCCTGGGGGGACCGGGAATCAAAACTCCTATCTCCAAACGTGCTACAGTTCCACATCACTGACGTGGTGAGCGATTGGTAACTTGTCTTCCTCGCGCGATGATAGGCCTAAGCACTTCACTGATAATAACAGCCAGAGGGCGCCCTTTGCTGAATTTCACGGTGGATGAGGCCCTTCACACTTGATTAGGCGTCACGTCACTGCCTGCAACCTCTGACTGCACTTCCCAGCTCATTACCCTTCATTTCACTCGGATACACATTTTAAAAGCTCCCCTCTATATGTGAAAGATGTGTCGTCATAGCCTCCCACATGGTGGCCAGCAAACTGACCTTACAGCGTAGTGGTGCACGTTAAGGCACGTACCGCAACTAGGGTCAGGATTCACAAGGGTCGAAGCCCGATGATGATGATGATAATTCCTGTTTTACGGGGCCTAACATCGAGGTTATCTGCCCCTAATGAAAATGAAATGGTATGAAATGAGAGCATGAATATAAAAGTAATCCACTGCCAGGAGATGAAAACGAAAATGGTTTGTATAAAACAGACAGTGAACCCTAACAATAATGCTTTATTTGAATAAAATGAGAAAAAACGTAAATAATAAAATATAATAAATCAAATAAGGCATTTATAGCAGTAAAAATGGATATGTACACAGTAGAAAACATAATCTGACTAAACCTAAACTGAAAGTCTTAATAGTACATTATGCAACGAGTCTATAATGGCCGCTTCGCTTCGCTCGTTTTATAAACATACTCGTGTCTTAATTACCATTATAGGCGAGTTGCATACGGCTGTTTATGTTCGACGATAATTATAACTTTATTATACAGTATGTTCTAACATAAATATTCATTAATATCTGTCGAGATTCTGTCGGTGACTTCTTCTTCTTGGGAAAGGTGTGTGGTCAGCATTTGCTATCTACCCATTAACCAATTCCAAAGCTTTGAAACATTGTTTATCCTGAAGTAACAAAAACAGATAGCGCACAGGCACTATGTGGGATCACTTGGTTACGATAAATTAGCCACTCTCCCTCATGAACCGGATGACGAGGCCTGGTGACAGCCCGTCATCACGTAGAACAAGGGAAAGGGTGTTAGGCAGTTTGAGAGTTCTGCGCAGATCAGCCAGGACCACACACTAGGATTGAATCCCGATGCTAAACACGTTCATCCTCATTGTGATTCTTCCCCAATTTTTCCACACTACCCCCAGGCACGTTCAGCAATGTTATAATTTTATTTCATTTAAGTGTTTTGATATTGTGGTCATCGGCAATGTGTAAAAATTATTGAAGCAGCGTAACATCTGGGTTATCGGCCCCTAATGACATAGGAGAATGCGATAAAATGAGAATGAAATGAGTCTATTCCTAAAAAAAAAAAAAAAAAAAATCTGCAGACTTATAATTAACCAATTGTAACCTGTATTTTAGTGGTCCCCCATATGTCAGATTAGGCTGTTGATATCGATTTTGGCCTACTTCCAATTTTTGCAAAAAATGAAAGTAGACTTACGGGATCTACACAGGGCCAAACCTTGTGTGTCTGTCTAGGCCTATGTCTGTCCCCCGCCCCCTCCTATCAATTGAAACATGACGAACCCGAATTGAAAGAAAATTGGTATAGAGGCAGCACTAGCAGTGTCATGTTTTATATTAACGCCACCTTTACCAAAACTTAATGACGGCCACTCGAATGGTCAAAACTTAAAATTAAATTACGACCAAACTAATCATCAGATCTATATCAAATTTGGTAAAACCACACCTTCGTAAAGGATGCGTCCTGTGCCCAAACTACAAAGTCATCAGTTGGTTGTACCATTTAAAGATGGTGGCCATATGAATTATGCAAGCATTATAATTTATAACTTACGACCCACCAATTCCGATTATCAAGCTGAGGGTGGTTTACGCTATCCCAAAAGACGTGGCTCGTTGTTTATTATAATTTTATATTCTAATATTACACTTTATCAGTGGCTTAAAAGAGATGAGCCGTCTCTCCCACATTACAAGATGGCAGCTGACCTCTTGTGCCTGTCCTATATTTCAGTAGTTTGAGTATGTTGCATGCGATATAACCTACTGATAGAAATAATATAAATTTGGTGTGAAATTATTTATAATGAAGATGTACTGCAGGGAAGAAATCGTTTATTTCAAGACATTATTTGCTAGCACATCGTATCTAAGTCGGTTAATAACACTGAGATGTTATGGACTTGTTTGGCTCTATGCTAGAGTGTAGTGTCTCACGTGGTGAGCTGGGGTTCGAAACGTACTAGAGTTAGCATTTTTAGCCTATTTTCAATTTTGAAAAAATAGGCTTATGAGATCACCTTTTGTGTGTGTGTGTGTGTGTGTGTGAGGTGTGTGTGTGTGTCCCCTAATAAAATCTAAACGGCTGGAGCGATTTAAATGAAACTCGGTAAGTTCATAGCACTATTTCCGGCGACCTCGACCGTGCCCTTCAAATTTTGTTACGTCTCACCAATCCAACATGGCGGCTGTGCGAAATATTTAACTGGCATTCAATATCTCCGAAACTATTACCGATTTCGCCCTAAAATTGTGTACGGTGATAAAGGGCACTACTAGAAGTTCACCTATGAGACATTCAAAAACCTGATGACTACAAAACCAACATGGCGGTCAAGCGAAGTTGAGACTTTTAAATAGACTTTTCTCGCGATTTAACTATCCAAACGTAATGAAACTTGGTACAGCAAATGTTTATACACATTGTAATGCACTGGAGTCTAATTTAGTCCAATTGTTTACACAACCTCAAAATGGCGGCTGTGCGAAATATTTCACTGACATTCTATATCTCCGAAACTATTACAGATAGCACCCTGCAAATTAGTACGGTGATAAAGGGTAATGATACAAGTTTATCTATGTATATTTCATAAACCTGTAAAGTACAAAACGAACATGGCGACCAAGCGAATTTGAAACGTTTTAATAGACTTTTCTCGTGATTTAACTCTCTGAGCGCAGTGAAATGTGGTACAGTAAATGATTTTGCAGATTGTAATGCACTACCATCTAATTTAATTCAATTGTTTACATAACCTCAAGATGGCGGCTGTGCGAAATTTTAAAATTAAGTTTTTATTTCTTGTGTCGTAATCATGCGATCGAAGTGAAAGTTTGAATAATGAACCTAGGCAATAATTGTCCTTGAATGGTACATAACTCTATGGCCTATACATATAACAATCCTAAATGGCGAGCTTCCGAAATATTTAGACGGTTCTCAATATCTGTGAATCTTTTACAGCAACCAAACTGTTTTTTTTATGTTCATAGAGACTATGAACATATGTTCACCTAAAGGACTTTCAGTAACCTGGTGAGCACAAATCCAACATGGCGGCGACGCGAAGTACAAATATTTAAATGGACGTTTCTCGCGAATTAACTATCCGAGTGCCGTGAAACGTTGCACGTTAAATGCTTATACAAATGTTGATCCACTGGCATCTAATTTATTTAAATTGTTTGCATAATCACAAGATGGCTGCTGTGCGTAATTTTAAAATCTCGTTTTTACTTCTTGTGTTCTAATCATGCGATTGAAGTTTGAATACCACACGTACACAATAATCTTAATGTAATAGTACAAAAATAAAAATCCAACCTGGCGACCATCTGAAATATTTAGACGGTTCTCAATATCTACGAATCTGTTACAGCAATTAAACTGAAATTTTGTATGTTGATAGAGGCAATTAACATTAGCAGGATATATGAAAATAGGCTGTATAGTTCTTCACGGAACTACTTGTTTTAACTTGAATTCTTTTACAATAGATGTGGACGAGCTCTCTCCACTGATACTAAATAAATTGCTATTTAGATCAAAGGAGAGGGTAATGTGTACACTCGTTTATTAATAATCACAGCCCCAGCATCGCACATAAACAGAAGACAGAAGAAAAGGGAGAATCGAAAAACAAGATACACGTTGTCATCCATAGCCATCTCAATGTATCTGTACGGTGCTGTCCTCTTGCGAGTTACGTGGGTAATTGTTTCAAACATTCCACTTTACAGTTCTCTGGTCTCCTGAAGTATTAAAATTTTGTACTAGTTCAACTTCTAGCCATGACCACTCTCCAATTAACTTTAAGCACTGCCAGCTGTATCGCATCCCTCCTGGTTGCTTTAAACTGCCTGCTCATTTAACACTCAGAGGCGTACAAGATATATATATATCAATTCACCGCTAGGTTGCAGTACCAGCTACTACAACGAACATGCAATTATAGTCTACTCCTTGGTAAGGACAAAGAGTTATAGGTATACCCATACATTTAGGAGAAAGTAGGCAATATGCTCTTTGAACATCTTGTTTCTTTTTAATATTCTTTTCGTTCCTTATTGTTTTGGGCATGGGTCTATTTGTTTAGCCCGTCGTTTTTAGATTCAATGTGAATATTGATTATTAGGTTATTGTTATCATTAGGGCTCGGATTCGAGCATATTTGCATATTTTTTCCCTGAATAGTACACATTGAAAGAAGCCTTTCGGTGGTATTTTCACCTCTCTGGAACCAACAGCATCGAAATTTATCGAGCATATAAATGCATAAAACCGCGGTTTTCAGAATAGAAGCATATAAAATGCATATTTTTGTTGTTTTCGTCTAAATAGTTCGTTTTCCTTCGAATTCCTACAACCATCCACCCCCCCCCCCTCCCTTCCCCGAATTCGGGCCCTGACCAACCTGAAAACATAGAAAACAATGTTGTCGTACAGACCAATGCAGATATAGGCTACTTCATTGACTCGCCTAATTTTGAACATTTTGTAAATGAACTTTAAAAATGTAACTTTTATACGAAAACTTCTCTTATATATACTTGAAACTTGAATGCGAGTACGAGGTGGGTAGTTTATTGGCTAAGGAATAACCCACCCACCAAGGGAAGATGATTAAGAAAAGGAAGTAGATTTTGGATTGTAGAAAAAGGATAGAAAGATAGGAGGAGAGTCCCACAAAAGTTATGAATTTGACTTTCAATACATTTAGAAGCGGTTGCCACCGCAAATCCGTGCTCGGATACCTAAAGTGGATACGAGCTTGGTCGAAGCTAACGGGAACCGCAGCTAAGGCAGTTTGCCAGAGAGAGGCTGTAGTGTATTTCCTCCCAAGCACGAATAAAAGTACTATAGGGAAGGGTGATGGTCTGGCCAGACAGATAGTAAAAGCTTTATTGAGTATGAACGAGGGCGTAAACCTAGGAAGAGCTAGGAAAGCCAGGATCCTGCCTAACTGTAGTATCAGAGAAATGATGAATCCAAAAACAAATATTTAATTTATTTAACAATTTAAAGAAGTTAATATTTTTGACAATTAAATATTTTGCAATCTTGTTAACAATTTGGGGTCGCAGACCTCCAACAACATTCAGAAATTGCTCCAGGCAAATAACAATTCTTAAGGTTTTAAACCTAGTACTAAAACCTTGATAAGATTTTAAAAAGGCAATGAAATGATTAAAGTTTAAACATTAAATTGAGTACAAGGAGTGTACTATAAGAAATTTCTGAAAGAACATTCTAGAGAGAATAACAAATTCGAAAATAACAACAAGGTAAACATAAAGCAAAAAATAGAAGTTACTACAACTTCTTATATTTAAACAGAATTACTTTATGAGAATTATACAAAAGAGGGCAGGTCATTTACTGTGAAACCTGAAGAGGTAATCAAAAAGAAGGTTCTAGACTTCCTATGTTTAATTAGAAATCACGAGCCAAATGGGACAGTTTCCATTTCGTGAAACCTGAACATGACTCGCTCAAGAGTTTAAAGAAATGTTTTCCCTGATTATAGGAAAGGAACAATGTGATTTAAAACTTGTATCACACAAGCAATTATGCAGAATTTAATTAATGTTAAACTAGCAAAGTTGGAAGGGCACTTCGTGAGTGACGCCTTATAGAAAGTTACAATTTTATTAATAATGGTTGTTAGTAGAAGGTTGAGGAAAGATCATTGGGATATAGGATCAATGTTCATGGCCGTATTTAATGTAAACGGACGAGCGCGACGCGGTAGAAACGTGGAGCAAGCACTGGTTATCACTGTAGTCTATAAAGATGGATGCAAAGTTCACTATAGAAACACTGAAGTTTATGAGAAAGAAAGTTATTGCAATTATGGAAATAACTGATTGCACTATATAGGTGAGAGTCTATTTCTTGAAAAAGTTGTGATTTACAATTAAATGCGCCATAGAATGTTCCAACGGGGGAAGAAAGTTCGCTATTGCAGTAATTTAAGGAAGATTCCTCATTTTAACTAGCATTTTCACAAGTGCGTGAACAATACTTGACGGCTAGACTCGCAGATAGAGTACAAGATCTCGAAGGTTCCAGAACGACCTTAGCAGAAAATGGGGTTGAGAAAATCCAACGGAGGAACTAGCTTTATAATTATAGGCAGCGGGTATTAGATAATATCCCACGTAGCGAGAGGATTTCTCGTTTGAATAGCTTAAGAAAAGCTCTTTTTAGTAAGGTTGGCTTATACAAGCAAAAGCTCAACATGGCAAATCCCACGAAGAATGATTTTTGCCCCAAAGTAAATAATTTCACACTGTCTATAAATTATAATTAAAAGCACGTAGAAGTTAAAACCATGAAGATGAGGTTAAAACTTTTAAAACGGTACTTATCTTGATTTCATGTTGAAGTCGAAGTTTCCGTTGATGACTACCTAGCCAACATGGAGTAGAAGAGTGTGTGCCTCTTGGTTTGAGGAGGTTAGCTCGAGCGGAGCTTTGACTGACCGAGTCAACTGCAGACTTAGTAGTGAGAGCTGCTCAACGGAGCACGGAGGGACCGATGAAGGGGAAAAGAGTGGGGGGTAGGAGACAAAAGGAGAACATATAAGTATTGCCAATATTGTAACAAAAAAATGATCTCTTGCTGAGCTGGTCTTCAAAGAGTTGATAACAGTTGATACTAGCGCAGCATGGTGAGTAAAAGAGTAGAAGTAGTCCTCTTGCTCATGGAGATAATAGCTGGCGATGGCAGTAAAATCTGGTAGCCAGATGGAGAAGGAATTCCTCTTGCACCAGGAAGAATTGAGGAGCTTCAGAGATTCGCTGTTATATGACGCTAGGTGGGTGACAGAATATATATCTGGAACAGACTCATACAAAATATAAGCGACCTGAACCCCTAAGAGAGAACAGAAGATCACTGTTGGTGTCTGACAAAGAGGAAGGAAAGAACATGCAAAAACATTGAAAATTATAATCTCAGGTACCGTGTATTCCAAGAATGCACCACGAGGCACGTCCAGAAAGTAAGTTCCGTTTGGTAATAAAATTAAATTGTGTACAGATACAGAAAAAATATTTATTGCACAACAATCTACACCTCTTAAACTACTTTTCCACATAACTGTCGAACTTTTGCAGGCATTTGTCATAGCGTGGCACAAGTTTTTGGATACCTTCTTCATAGAAGTTTGCCGCCTGTGTCTTCAACCAGTTGGAAACATCTTCTTTCAGCTCGTCGTCATTGTTGAAGTGTTGACCGCCAAGGAAAGACTTGAGATGTGTGAACAGATGAAAGTCGCTAGGAGCGAGGTCAGCGCTGTACGGAGGGTGGTCAAACACGTCCCAGCCAAATCCCTGTGGGAGGTTTTTCGTCACATTTGCAGTGTGTGGTCGTGCGTTGTCGTGAAGAAAAACAACACCTCTTGACAGCAACCCTCGGTGCTTATTCTGTATTGCGCGGCGCAATTTCCTAAGTGTCTCGCAGTAAGCATCTGCGTTGATTGTTTGACCACACGGTAAGAAATCAATGAGTAAGATGCCTTTCCAGTCCCAGAACACTGTGCACATCATTTTCCGAGGTGTAAAGATTTGTTTCGGCTTAACCTTTGCTGGGGATGAAGTGTGCCTCCATTCCATTGATTGCCGCTTACATTCAGGGGTGTCGTAAGAAACCCAAGTTTCATCTCCTGTGACTATCTGTGTCAGAAATTCTTCGCCGCCTTCATTGTAACGGGTCAAAAACTGAAGTGCACTACCCATCCGTTTTGTTTTGTGTTGCTCCGTAAGAATCTTTGGTACCCAACGTCGGCAAAGTTTACGAAAGTTCAGTTTTTCGGTAACAATTTCATGAATTAGTGAACGTGAGATTTGGGGAAATTCCATAGCGAGAGCACTAATTGTAAACCTGCGGTTTTCCCGGATCTTGTCATCAATCGCGTGAACCAGTTCTTCTGTAACCAAAGATGGACGCCCACTTCGTTCTTCATCGTGCACTTCACTACGTCCTTCTTTGAACTGTCGGACCCACCTTCTCACCATTGAATCACTCATCGCATTTTGTCCATACACTTCGCAAATTTGCTGATAAATTTCAATTGGTTTCACTTTCCTAGCATTCAGAAAACGAATCACAGATCTGATTTCACAAGCGGCGGGATTTTCAATCAACACCGACATTGTACGAGTAAACATGCACAACAACGCGTACGTGGCTGACAGCGCTCTCCTAATGGCGCACGTTTCTTCTTCTTGATACAGAGCGTCTACCGCGCATATGCGGAACTGCGCTGCAGCGGAACGTACAACTAGTTGAAGAAGGTATACAAAAACTCGTGCCACGCTACGACAAATGCCTGCAACATTTCGGCAGTTATTTGGAAACGTAGTTTAAGGGTTGTAGAATTTTGTGCAATAAATAATATTTCTCTATGTGTACACAATTTAATGTTAATACCACACGGAACCTACTTTCTGGACGTACTTCGTATATCGCAGTGTATCATACATACAATTTGAAAATAAAGCCCGTATATAAAGATATGTTATTGGTTTTTTCGTTTCACTTTCCTTTCTATAGTTTTTAACGGTGTTTTTCGAGCATATTCTGCATATTTAACTGCATATAATGTTTTTTTTTCGAGCATATAATGGGTTTTTCGAGCATATATATCGAGCATAAAACACATGGTTTTCGAGCATATCTGGAGATTTTTCCGAGCATATCGATCCGAGCCCTAGTTATCATTATTGTTTTCTGTAGTTTTATCCCTTACATCATATTTTCACCTGTAATGTCTAGTGGTGGCGTGCATGTGGGGACATTATATAAAATGGCAGCGTTTTTGTCTGGGCTAAACATCTCATCTAGTGGCAGAGTTTACTAATCTTCATGACTAAAAAAAACAATATGGACGTGAAGATAAACAAGATTGGAGCTGATAAGCATTAAATTACATAAAATACCGAGTCTGAGGAAATATGAGGCTAAGGAAAGAAGTCGTCAAAGGCCTCTATGAGGGATGGCTAAATGCTAAATAATGCAAGAGTGTTCTTGAGGAATTGAAACCTGAGCTCATCCAGCTTATTCAGAGAGAGCATCTTGTGGAAACCAACGGTACTCTGATATACCCAGCGTACAAGCTGTATCTACAGTATTAATGATTACTGAAATATTCCTCCACCAAAATACTAGGGAGCATTGTCCATATATTATGTTGTCAGCAACCCCATACATGTAAGCTATTTATCATTACATTATTCAGTATTTTATCATTCCTTTTTTATTTTTTGTGCCATAGTATTGAGCCTAAAGTAAGTGTATCGCCCTGCAACCTAACAGGAAAGATTCTCGGTTCAATAGAAATATTATAAATATGTTGGTTGGGCATAATATTGTCATTTGTAGCTTTTCAGCCGATCAACACGATTGTGCCCAATGAATGGGTGGGGTATAAAATATAAATATTGTTACGAGCGTTGGGTTTCTGCACTGCCTCGCACATAACTCCAGCTCGCCGCGGGCTACCCCTGGACTCTTTTGTCACCCAGCAGTTTACGCAACGAACAGCGAGGACAAAAGACCCCTGTCTCGAAGGTTCGTGGCCCGTCCCGTATCGGAAAGCTCGAGAAGGTGTGAACCCTGGTCTAGGCTGGAAACATCTATTGAGTCTCAGCCCCGCTATATAATAGCGACCTGGCCAGCGAGGGACGGACTGTGATTTTGAAGAGTGTGTGTTTTCCAGTGCGACAGAGGTCATTGTGGTGAATTGCGAAACAGTGTGTAGTACGGTACTCAGGAACAGTGAGTGACAGCTGTGGCATGTTCACAAGGGGAAGAGTGCAGTTATAGTAGCTTCACTTTCCTCGTTAACGACCGGCTCGGCTTTGACATCTAGCTGGACGGATGTTTACATTCCATATCTGTAGGGTGCCGAGGCATTCACGGCTTAAGGCCGGTGAGCAGGTAGACAGGATTGGCGGCAACACCTTGTCTGCACCCTCGTGGACAGATGGGGGAAGCATCTTATTGGTCAAGAACCGTCATGTACTTGTCAGCCATAAATAATGGGTATTGTCGGCTCGTGCTAATGCTTAACGTTTGAGTCGCCGGTCGTTAACCAGGACAGTGAGGCTACTATACTTCTAGTCGAGGACACCGGACTCATTAGTGAGAGGATTAACTGCAAGGCCGAGTGAAAGGGTGAGTCGAGCTCCATAAAGGAGGTAGCTTCTGTAAGACAGCTAATTGTTTCTATCTGCTTATTGTACGGTGTATATTTCTGACCTGAAATAAACCTAACATTTCCTTAAAGGAACAATTGTGTTGTGCTTCTACCCACCGTAATCCAGTTAACGAACTTGCCACTAGGGCTAACACGTAACAATATGTACAATGTACATACACAACTGTCCATAACAGATGGCGCTCAGGATGTCATGCGAACTATGTTAGGCATAGAGCCAGTAGCGGAGTGAAGGTATTAATTGGGTACAATCGTGTTGACCGACTGGAAAGCTACAAATGGCAATTTGTATAGTCAACACTGAAAAATAATGGCTGCAAATCTCTACATTTGGGAATAACTATAACATTTGTTAGGGTTTAAGGTTAAATTACAAACTAGAAGAATTGAAAACAAAAAGTAAAACATGTAAATAAAAGGTAGGAAGAAAAGAAGTGCCCCCAATCCTCAAAGAATGTGGATTGAGGGACTTGGAAAGAAGAAGTGCCATGAAAGGCAGGTAGTAAAGGGGGAAAGAGGAGAGAGTCCACCCTAAAGGCAGTGCAAAGGTTAGCAATCTCTCGGGGTAACCAAGTCTCGAACTCACCAGTCGTGACCTCTGGAGGGTGTAGCTTCATCCAAGGATACTTATATCCTCATTCTTCGAGGGTTGAGGGCATTTATTTCCCTGTTTTTTCTTCTCTTTTTGTCCTTTTCTTCTTCTAATGACATTGTTGTGTTGAAATCCATTTTTCAGTGTTTCCTTAGCAGTCGATATGTAATGCTCTTCAGTCGGTCAACACGATTGTAATGGGTGTTCCCCTAATCCTGAAAAGAATGACGGACTTAGTTGTGGTACCGTGGTCACCAACCCACGTCCCACTAGGCGTGCGGCTCATCCACAATAAGAAAAACTCACCCCATCTCATCCTCAACCTTATTGAGTTTCGACGGTGTATAAAATGATTTGGAGATAGCTTCGCTTATCGATCAATCTTTCTCTGAGCCCCGCTATCGAAAATGTCGTATTCCCACCCACGTATTTGTTATGTTCCACGAGAGTGAGAAGGAGCGATATAATAAGGTCACGACTGTTCTGAAGCAGTCACGTGCCCCCATTGATCTCTGCCCATAGCAGTCTAATATAAGCTGCCTTTATTCATTTCAAATACTCGCGTTATTTGCACACACAACGCATTGATACTGCAGGCTGACTCGACGGTATAAAGTAGGAGAAACATTCTCTCATTATTATTGACATGGTGATGATTAGGGCCCGGATGTGGATGCCGTAAGAAAGTTTAAAAAATGCACTTAAAATTTTCAAAAATGACTGTAATAAATGACTTAAAATTCGAAAAAAGCACTATAAAATGAAAAAACAAGAAGTTCCGTGAAGAACTATACAGCCTACTTTTCATGCCAATGATTATTCTACAGTATATGAACCTATCTAGAATAATGACGAAATTAAGTTGGTAATATCGAAATATCTAATTAGTTCAAAATATACCTGGTATAATGTAGCCTAATAGAGCACTACAGTTGGCACCCCTGGTGACTGAAAATATTCTTAGTTCCATCTCTTAAGGTACAGAATACAAAAATTTGGTTGAAGTCCAATGGACGTTACATGCAGTTAGACAATGGATCTATCAGCACGCGTAAAAGCATGTTGCCAATAATACCATGCGTGTGCTGGTCAGAAATAATCTGAATTATTATGATATCTTGTTGTGCCAATTTTGGATGAAATCCATTTGTTAGTATAGAAGTTACATGTATTTTAAAATTGGACATATCAGCAGGCATAGAATCATGTTAGCAGCACTGCCTTGTATTAATTACTCCAAATTAATCTAGAATGTCAGGTGCTATACGTGTGCAAAGTATAGAGCTGTTGGCTTGCATACTTTCTGATATATTGATATTAGGGTAAAAAGAATATAGAGAGCATTTATTAACAGTTGGCAGCCCTGATTGCTCTTAACAATACTTATAGTCATATCTGTTATGGTACACATAGCACATACGAAATTTGGTTGAAATCCAACTGATAGTATAGAAGTTACATTTATTTAAAAATTGGTACTATCAGCAGGCTTATAATCATGTTGGTAGAACTGACGTTTATAAGTTACTCCAAATTAATCTAAAACGTCAGAATATACGTGTGCATAGATTAAAGCTGTTGGCTTGCATACTTTCTGATATATTGGTATTTGGATAAAAAATAGAGAGAGCAATTATTAACAGTTGGCAGCCCTGGTGGCTCTTAAGAATACGCTCAGTCATATCTGTTTATGTACAAATATTACATACAAAATTTGGTTGAAATACAATTTATAGTGTAGAAGTTATATGCATTTAAACATTGGACCTATCAGAAGGCTTAAAATTATTTTGGCAACACTGTCATGGTTGGCCTCCCGGAAATTAAACTGAAATAGTATTATCTACATGTGTGCCAATTTTGGAATAGCTCCCATGCATACCTTGCAAGATATCCAACATGGAGCTCAAATTTCTAGTGCGTTTTTTCAGCAGTTTGTAGCACTGACATCATTTTCAAGTATGGAAGTGAGCTATTCCGGTGCACATCTTTACTCATACTAAATTCGGTTTTGATTGCTGCAGCCGTTTAGGAGTTGATAGAGGGGGGGGACACACACACAGCCAGACAGACAGAAGGACAGACAGACAGAAGGACAGACAGACAGACAGACAGACAGACACACATTTTCCCGGATCGATCTTATAAGTCTACTTTTTCCTCATTTTTGCAAAATGCGAAAAGTAGGCTAAAATGATCTTGTAATAATAAACTCACCAATATATCAAATAATCGAAAAATGCACTATAAAATGGAGAAAATGATCTTTTAATAATAAATTCTCCAATATTTCAAAAATGACATATTAACCTCAAACTGAAAAGTCAAACAAAATAGATTTCTAGCACTTAACAAAAGGTTAATGTTCAATTTAGTCTGAGTTGCACTGCACTACGAATGTAATTCTGATATTGTCAAATGTAAATGATCTGCGGTTATCAGCCAACAATGTTTTATATCTCGAAAAGCTGCGTTCAACATCAACTGATTTGATCGGAGCGTTCTTGAAGTGAGGAAGGTCGTGTGCTAAATCGTCCTCAATCCCATCCATGCAGTAGTTTTCACCAGAAAGAATGTCTGAGATTTTGCATAACGTTTTATACCCGGTGTTTTTGTCCAGCACTTTTTTCACTTTTGATGCTATACCCGCAGCAATTTTGCCACGATTGTTGCTAAGACTAGTTTCCACCCGGTTGATTAAGGAAAAGGAATCAATATTTCAATATTTTGAATTATCTTGTATCAGCTACTAGCTTCTTCTTAACTCTGAGAGACGCAACTCCCTCATATAAAGCTGTGACCTGACTAAATTGGGAAACATTATCTTAAAAGGCCGATTTCTCTAAAATAAGACAATAAAAATACTACGAAACTTTAAAAAATGCTCTTAAAATGAAAAAAAAATAGAAAAAACTGCAAAAAGATGGAAATAAACATGACATATTTGAAGACGGGATGGCCCGTCCGGAGTTTTTATGTACTTCAGCATTGTTTTAGGCCGCTCAGTAAAAAGATGACATGTCTTCAACATACGGGCCCTAGTGATGATGATAATTCTTGTTTTAAGGGGCTAACATCTAGGTTATCGGCTCCTAACGAAATGAAAATGTTATGAAATGAAGATAGAAACGGCCCTCTGCACAAGATGAAAACGAAAATGGTTTGTATAAAAAATCTGGGTTTTCGGTCCCTAATGGTTTGGGTGATAGTGAAAATGTAAACGAAATGAAACTAGACTCAAAACTAACTACAAACTTATATGCATGGAAACCAAAAATACCAATAAGGGAAACAAAAGACAGGAGGAAAGGAAATGCCCTCCATCCCCGAAGAATGAGAATTAAGGAACTAGGAAGAAAGGAGCCAGGAAAGGCAGATAGGAAAGGTAAAAAGGAGAGGGACTGCCCCAAAGGCAATGGAAGAAGGAGAAACATCGGACCCAGCTCAGGAAACCCACGGGATTGCCAACTCCTGAACTCATCAGACGTGAGCCCTTGAAGGTGTAGCACAATCCAGGGTGCACCATAAGTGGTTGGGCTACACACACCCTGCCTCCTTGAGGACCTTGAACAGAAGACAGGAGATAACTGAAAAGGAAACAAGAGGCCTGACCCCTCGAAGAATGAGGGATCAGTAGGCCTCGGATACCCTAATACCGTCGGGCTCGGAAGAGAACAAGAGTTGACCAAGAGAGGTCAACAGGAAAGAAGACGGAGAGGTGCCCGGCACAAGTAAGTGGAAGCAAAGCCGAAATCGGCTGGGGCCCCTTTGGTCGCCAACCTACTTCCCACTAGATGTGAGCCCCTGGGGGGTTTACTCGTTGTACATGTATAGAACAAAATATAGGTTCGTTTATGTAGATAAGGCACTACGTACAGTGAAACATAGTATTGTAACATAATGGACATTCCTATACACTAAGCGTGACGATAAATAACGGATAGGATAACGCAACACTATTACAACGTCTATACAAACGTACTAGATCCACTCACCACCGCGACTGGGGCTGTGACGGTTCGTGGTGCGTTCGCCGTTTTGTGCGGAAGCATTTTATAGAATATGACACCTCGTCCGCCGCCTTGTCGGTGCAGGCTTCAATATAATGTTCTCATTCCGCACGATAGGGGCGAGCTCGCCAGCATGGGGCAGCCTTGCATTGAAAATGAAAATCCCCAACTGCTCCAGTCTCCGACCGGGCCAGGAATGGAATGAATGAAGCGCCCCCATCTAGCAGCGAGGATATGAACTGTGCCGGCTCCCGAAGGCTGTCGCACTCCTCAGGGGCAATGATTAAATGAATGACAGATGAAATGAAATGATAGTGAAGATTGTTGCTGGAATGAACGTTTTGACAGGGAAAACCTGAGTACTCGAAGAAAAACCATGACATGTTTGTCCAGCACAAATCTCACATTGAGTGACCGGGATTTGAACCACGGACCCAGCGGTGAGAGGCCGTCGTGCTCCCGCCTAAGCCACAGAGCCTTGCATTATAGAAATTACTCAGGATGGGCTCGCCCTTCTCTTACGGAACGCCTCACATAGAACCGGTCTGTCCGTAAGCGAACTGAGCTGCGTGGGTAAAATGTGCTCACGAACGAGGAAAGAGGTAACAGGTAGAAATTTTCCGTGCCTGTATTGGTTTCCTCGTCCTATCATGAAACATACCTTATCACGGTCAGCTGTGAAGGTGAGTTTAGAAAGAGTATTGTAAACAGGAAGTCCAACACGCTTGTACTACCTACTAGCTACTACAGACTGGGTTATCGATCACCATGCCGGGATATCACGTGACACACACCTGCCTCATCATTGGTTAGCCACACTTTCGCTTTCACTGGCTTTATCTCTCATAGATACAGGCGATAATCACTGGGCTGGCAGCTCAATTCATGAGGGATTCAGGATTAGTTTTATTCGCTGTCTGAGCGATGTATCGCTATCTCGAACTACAGTACTCGGATCATGTGTCCACACAAATCAACAAATACACATGTAGTTGTGGTTATTAGAACACTCGAGGTTATCTGTCTCTAAGGATGACAACATGAATGTTTACTACTAGCTACAAGCTTAAAACTGTTGATGATGATGAAGATAATTGTTGTTTTAAGGGGCCTAACTTCTAGGTTATCGGCCGTAAGCTTAAAACTAAGTACTAAAATGTCCTTGTTTCTTTTGAGGGACTTGGACATCATTGTCATTTAGCCTAATGTACGTCATGATGATGATGATAATTCTCGTTTTAAGGGCCTAACATCTAGGCTATCGGCCCCTAATGAAATGAAATGTTATGCAATGAAGATAAAAGCAGTCCACTGCCAGAGATGAAAACGAAAGTGGTGTGAATAAAACAGACAGTGAGCCCTAACAATTATGACTTATTTCGATACAAAAAAGAGTTAAAACGTTGATATTAAGAAACAATAAAACAAATAAGGCATATTGAACAATAATAGTATATTATGCAACGAGCCTATAATGGTAATATTTTTTTTCGTGTAGCCTCCTGAGAGGCCGAGTGCAGGTCTTTCTAGTCGACGCCCGTGGGCGACCTGCGCGTCGGGATGAGAGATGAGATGAATGGATGAAAGTGGGCAAGGATGTGGAAGGAAGCGGCCGTGGCCTGTCAGAAGGTACTGTCCCAGCATTTTCCTGGTGTTGAAAATGGGAAACCACGGAAAACCATTTCAAGGACAGCCGACGGTGGGGCTCGAACCCACGCGTCTACCGAGTCAGCAGAGAGCTTGGCCCCATGACCTAACGCCGCGCTTTACCCAGCGTAGCCACTACTGTCGGTATGACAATAATTAAGACACGAGTATGTTTATAATTTCCATACGAGTGTCTTAATTACCATTATAGGCGAGTTGCATACGACTGTTTGTGGTAAATATTCATAAATATCTGTCGAGATTTCACCAGTTTTATGTACTGAACACAGCGCATAGGACGCAGAGAAAACCAAGGCCTCCTGGAATACCCCACTATGACACTAGAAGCCACGCAGTGGAATTTAAAATAGCAGGCCGCGGAAGACAGCGCAGGTGCGATGCTATCCTTACCTAATTGGTCACACAACTGTTTCTTGAGTTCTGATTGGTGGGAGAATCTGTTTCATAATGAAAAATAGTACTATAATGACCCTCATTATGATACAGTTTTCTGACATATAATATGATCACAGTAAAAACATAAAACAGACTAAACCTAAACTAAAAGTCTTAAACTGCATCAAAACTTGAAAACGGAGTCACTCTCCCTCATAAACCGGACGACGAGGTCTGCTGACGGCCCGTCATCACGTAGAACAAGAGGTGATGATGATGATAATTGTTGTTTTACGGGGCCTAACATCTAGGTTATCGGCCCCTAATGGTTTGCGTAGAGCACAAGAGAGAAGGTGTTAGGCAGTTCGATTATTCTTCGCAGATCGGCCAGGTCCACACACTCCAAGAGAGTGTGTGCCACGGTAAGGTGTTGGTTATTGAGGTGTCTGTAGTAGGGTATGTAATGCAATACAGTTGAGGATCGGGAAGGAAGTGGCCGTGGCCAAAATTAAGGAAACGTCCCGGCATTGCCTGGAGTAGAATTGGGAAACCACGAAGAACCACTTCCGGGATGGTTGAGATGGGAATCGAACCCATCTCTTCTCAGTATCTTGCCTCACAAGGTTGAGTGTACCACGTTCCAGGCCTCAAACCTGAGTTACATTTCTTGGTAGACCCGAGAATGGAATCCATCCACTCCTCCGGGGTCACAGCCAAGATGATGATGATGATAATAATCATAATTGTTGTTTAAAAGGGCGTAACATCTGGGTTATCGGCCGCTAATGGATTGTGGTGCCGTGAAAATAAAAATGAAATGGTAACTGTAGCTAAAGCTAACAAAACCAAAACTAACTATTGACTTACATACAAGAAGGAGAGATGGAAAACAAAATGAAGAATAGCCTGAGGCAAATAAAACGAAATGCCCTCAACTCTCGAAGACAGATAGAAAAGGGAAGGAAGAGAGGGTCCGCGCCCAAAGTCAATGATAAAAGGGGGAATACCGGATCTAGCTTCGGAATCCCTTGGATTACCAAATCCCGAGCTCAACAGCCGTAGCACCATTAATGTTGGGGTTACACACACCCTTCCTCTTTGAGAGCCTTAAGCAGAAGGCAGAAGATACCTTGGATCAGAAGAGGGCTGACCCCTCGAAGAATCAGGACAGATGATACAAGGGCGAATGAATGTGGGAAAGTGAAAGGCTCCCGAGACGTCGGATATCCTAATAGCATCGTGGTTGGAAGAGAACAAGAGTTGACTAAGATAGGTCGACCGGAAAGATAACAGAAAGGAACCCGGCACAAGTAAGTGGAAGTAATGCTGGACACAGCTGGGGTCCCATGGTTGCCAACCCACGTCCCACAACTTGTGACCCCCTGGAGGATATGGATTTATGAATCAGTATTCTATATCTCTTTTGGATTAATCCCAACTCCGTCCTTTATCGATTCCTTGCCCATTTTGTTGTCACATTTATCTTGTTCATTAGGCGGCTTCGGTGGCGTAGTTGGTAGCATGCTGAGCTTCTATGCCCAAGATCGCGGGTTTAAAACCAGCCGAAGTCGTCGGATTCTTTAAGAGCGTTAACAATCCCTCAGTATGCCTTACTTCGGATAGGAATAAAGCCAGCGGTCCCATGTCATAGATTTTTGACTTTCATAGTGCTTCAAGGAACAACAAAATTCGGCAAGCAAGCTGCCCTCTGGGTGTCAAATAACAAAGCTTGCACCCGCCATCCGAGGCCATACGATATTATTATTATTATTATTATTATTATTATTATTATTATTATTAGTCTATTATAACGCTCTATTAGGGTCAACGTTCGTCGCAAGGTGCTAATTGCAATGGCATCTAGCAGCCAAGTTTGCGTCTAGGTGTCGATGACGGTAGTATTTGATAGAAAAAGCAGCAACTACTTGAAATTGATTGTCTGCAGTCCTTACCTGAATTACAGATAACACACCCTAATACTGCCATCACAATTAACAGCGGTTATCAGACAGATTCTACACACACCAAAAGTACACGGGGCTTCATGAACGCGTTGTAGCAGCCCCTAAGGTGAGGAACCAACCACCAACCTCTCTTGTTCATTCTTCGAATATTTCAATAAAGTTTTAATCGTCTTTTCCTTATAGTGTTTTGATATTTTCACGAGAGACAACTCGTGAGACCTTTTCATCCACACTCCTCTTATGCGCACTGGGCCAAACATTCACCTGAAGATTTTTCCTTCTAATTTTTTGTGAAATTTTAGTTTGTGACCTGCCTCCTAGGATCAGGGCTTCTGATGCGTATAATGCTTCAGGTTGAATTGCCGTGCTATAGTGTTTTAATTCTGCGTTCCGAGATATTGATTTTATGTTGTATCTGTTCCAGGTGATTCTATAGGTTCTTTATTTTTTGTAATTCAGAGATTCTCTCTTTGTTTGCTTCACGATTCAATCCAGATGGTTATGTGATTTCCCTTAAGTATTTGAAATGATTTACAGGAGGAAATTTTCCAAACTCAATAATCAGAGCTTGTTTGACTAAGTATCGAGGAGATCCTTCCATTTATCGGGTTTTCTCATATGAAATTGAAGTCGAATTTTACGTGTAGAGCTAAGAATCTAAAATCACCCTGTCAGCAGTTTTTACATTTTCCGATATCTCGCGAACCAATAATCAGAGATGGTCACGTGAGATGTCATATTCCCCGGGGTGACGCCCCCTTTCCCATGGAAGTCAAAAATCAAAATGTTCAAAATGTACAGTATAGTTAGGCCCGTTGGCAGAATTTGGGAAAATAAGTGGTCCATGGGAAAGGGGGCGTCGCCCCAAGTAATTTGACACCTCACGTGACCATCTCCGATTATTGGTTCGCGAGATATCCGTAAATTTAAAAACTGCAGACAGGGTGATTTTAGATTCCTAACTATACACTACTTACGTGCAGTTTTTATGACGTTCTTCTAGTGAATGGATAGTTTCTTGCCTATTGTTCGATATAATTAACAGATCATTGCCAAGGCCAAACATTTGGGATGATTTATCTTTAACTAGCTTGCCGATATTAATCACCTTTATTTCTTCTTCCTTTATTATTATTATTATTATTATTATTATTATTATTATTATTATTATTATTATTATTATTATTGCTAGCAACCCGCCCGGCCTTCGCCCGGTATCTTTAACGATTTACCCAGCGTAAGTTTAAAAGGCGTACGGACGGCAGGTCCCAGACCCAACTAAAAAAAAAAAAATCCTCTCGGCACGCCGGAAGGCGGAGGTAGATTTCACCGGGCAAACTAGGGGATAGGCTATAATAGGCAAAATATGCAGGTTTTCGTAGGAGGATCAGACCTCATTTATTGCGAGAAAGTATTTTACAATTGGAGGTTAGTTAACATTTTTTCGTCTTTCTATGCATACTTTTAACATTTTACTGTCTTATGGGGATGGTAACCTTCTTGTCATTTGGGGTTAATTTTTATACTTGTGATCACACTGTCCTTATGCAAGGTTTGGAACTAATGTGTAACTATCTAACAGTCTGTTACTTCTTCACGTAAAATTTTATCTCCCGCAGAGATGTTGGCTGGTTCCTCAGTTTAGGGGCTGCGACAAGGTGGTCATGTAACCCCGTGTACATTGGGTGTGTGTAGAATCTGTCTGATAAACGGTGTTATTTGTGATGACTGTATTAGTCTGTAATTCAGGTAAGGTCTGCAGACGGTCAATTTTAAGTAGTAGTACCTAATTTTGTACCAAATACTAACGTCAACGACACCTAGCTGTGAACTTGACTGCTAGATGCCACCGCAACCAGCAACTTGCAACGAACGTTGTAACTTCCCCTCCGAAGGAAAGCATGCTGACGGATTTTTAGCGCTCTTAGAAAATCCGGCGACTTTGGCCGGCTTTGAACCAGCACCTTGGGCATAGAAGTTCAGCATGCTACCAGTTAGCCGCTTCCCTCATAGTCAGATGGAACAAGAAGTTCCGTGACGAACTATAGAGCCTACTTTTCTTAAAAATAAGATTCATGCCATAGATTAATCTACAGTATATGAACCTATCTAGAATAATGACGAAATTAAGTGGGTAATATCGAAATGTCTTAATTAGTTCGAAATAAGGTATACTAGGCATAATGTAGCCTAATAGAGCAATACAGTTGGCAGCTCTGGTGACTGAATATATTCTTACTTCCATCTCCTAAGGTACAGAATACAAAATGTGGTTGAAGTCCAAAGGACGTTACATGGATTTAGACATTGGATCTATTAGTACACGTAAAAGCATGTTGGCAACAATGTCATGCGAGTGCTGGTCAGAAATAATCTGAAATATTATATATTTTTGTGCCAATTTTGGATGAAATCCATTTGTTGGTATAGAAGTTACATGTATTTAAAAATTGGTCCTATCAGCAGGCTTAGAATCATGTTGGTAGAACTGACGTATATAAGTTACTCCAAATTAATGTAAAATGTCGGGTAATTTACGTGTGCATAGTTTAAAGCTGTCGGCTTGCATACTTTCTGATATATTTGGATACAAAATAGAGAGCAATTATTAACAGTTGGCAGCCCTGGTGGCTCTTAAGAATACACTCAGTCATATGTTTATGTACACATATTACATACAAAATTTGGTTGAAATCCAATTGATAGTGTAGAAGTTATATGCATTTAAAAATCGGACTTATCAGAAGGCTTAAAATTATTTTGGCAACGCTGTCATGTATGGCCACCTGGAAATTAAACTGAAATAGTATTATCTACATGTGTGCCAATTTTAGGATAGCTCCCATGTATACCTTCCAAGATATCCAACATGGAGCTCAAATTTCGAGTGCGTTTTTTTAGCAGTTGGTAGCACTGCCATCTTTTTCAAATATGGGCCTGAGATATTCCGGTATACATCTTTACTCATACTAAATTTGGTTTGGATTGCTGCAGCCGTTTAGGAGTTGATAGGGGGGGGGGGAGGACACACACACACAGCCAGACAGACAGAAGGACAGACAGACAGACAGGAAGACAGACACATTTTCCCGGATATATCTTATAAGTCTACTTTTTCCTCATTTTTAGCCTATTTTCAATTTTGAAAAAATAGGCTTATGAGATCACCTTTTGTCCGTGTGTGTGTGCGTGTGTGTGTGTGTGTGTGATTCGTGTGTGTGTGTCCCCCTAATAAAATCTAAACGGCAGGAGCGATTTCAATGAAACTCGGAAAGTTCATAGCACTATTCCCGGCGACCTCGACCGTGCCCTTCAAATTTTGTTACGACTCACCAATCCAACATGGCGGCTGTGCGAAATATTTCACCAGCATTCAATATCTCCGAAACTATTACCGATATTACCCTGACATTTTCTATGGTGATAGAGGGAACTACTATAAGTTCACTTATGTGACCTTTGAAAACCTGGTAACTACAAAACCAACATGGCGGCCAAGCGAATTTGCGACTTTTAAATAGACGTTTCTCGCGATTTGACTAACCAAACGCAATGAAACTTGGTACAGTATATGCTTATCTACATTGTAATGCACCGACATCTAACTTCGTTCAATTGTTTAAATAATCACAAGATGGCGGATGTGCGAAATATTTCACCGGCATTCTATATCTCTGAAACGATTAGCGGTATCTCCCTAAAATTTTGTACGGAGATAAAGGGCACTACTGGAAGTCCATCTATAAAATTTTCAGAAACCGGTTAACTACAAAACGAACATGGCGGCCAAGCGAATTTGAACATTTTAAATAGACCTTTCTCGCGATTTAATGTTCCAAGCGCACTGAAACCTGGTACAGGAAATATTTATACACATTGTAATCCACTGGTATCTAATTTAGTTCAATTGTTTACATAACCTCAAGATGGCGGCAGTGCGAATTTTAAAATTAAGTTTTTATTTCTTGTGATGTAGTCATGCGATCGAAGTGAAAGTTTTAATAATGAACCTACGCAATAATTTTCCTTTAATGGTACATGACTCTATGGCCTATACATTTAACAATCCAACATGGCGACCATCCGAAATATTTAGACGATACTGAATATCTACGAATCTATTTTAGCAATCAAACTAAATTTTTTAATGTTCATAGGGGCTATGAACTTAAGTTCACCTATAGGACTTTAAATAACCTGGTGATCACAAATCCAACATGGCGGTGACGCGAATTATAAATATTCACATGGACGTTTCTCGCAATTTAACCATCCGCGTGCAGTGAAACTTGGTACAGTAAATCTTTATCCGAATGTTAATCCACTGGCATCTAATTTATTTCAATTGTTGCCATAACCTCAAGATGGCAGCTGTGAAAATTTTTCATATCTCCTTGTTTTTTCTTGTGTCCTAATTATGCGATTGAAGTTTGAATACTACACGTTCACAATAATCTGCATGTAACAGTACATAACTCTAGGACCTACATATATAAAATCCAACATGGCGACCATCCGAAATATTTAGTCGGTTCTCAATATCTACGAATCTATTACAGCAATCAAACTGAAATTGTGTATGTTGATAGTGGCAATTAACATAAGTAGGATATATGAAAATAGGCTGTATAGTTCTTCACGGAACTACTTCTTGAAAAGTGTGAAAAGTAGGCTAAAAATGAATGTGATCTCGTCAATGGCGTTGTCTTGGCAACCTCTGATAGATCATCCCTTATCAATTTAAAAGCGTTGTTATGGTAACCTCTGATGGCACTTGGCATTTTTTAAAATTCCGAAATCAGTTTTCTCATCCCTTGGCGTAATGGTGGGTCATATCAAAATTTCTTTCAGACAAAAGTTTTAGGTAATTATTAGGGGAATATTTTCCATTCTGTACGGTTTTGATATTGTGCCTATTAAGAGAGATATGATTAATGTTTCCCGAAAAACCCACTTTTTTCCACCCCTTTGGTCAATGGTTGGTGCTATCAAAAAACTTATTTGACATAAATTTTTGGCACTTATCCGACACATATTATGAACTTTTAATGGATTCGATATTTCACGTATTAAGTGAGGTATAGCGAAATTCCACTTTATCGAAAAAAGCCCCCCATTTTCACCCCCTTCGACCGATTTTACCCATTAACGAACTCGACCGAGATTTTATAGGGATACATATTATCTAAAAAATTCAAAGTGATTGGTGCAAAATTACGGCAGTTATCGTGTCCACAAGAAACTGATATATATATATATATATATATATATATATATATATACATATATACATAAATTATATATAAACTTTTGAACTGACGGTGGTTTTGGGGTCTGGGGGATGTGAAACGTGAAGATATGTCGAAATTTTCCGGAAGTCGAAACATGGTACCCATTGCAATAGTTAGCTTTCTAATGAAATCTACCTAAAACGAGGTGAACAGCGAAACTCCAAGCACATGTTATACTTTACTCTGAAGTCTTAACTCGACACGACTCGACAGTTTAATGCTGGCCGAAGTTGGGGTGATAGGCTCGCTCCGAAGCTAGTAATTTAAATTTCCACAGAATGGAGATTGTTGGAAGAAATAAATACCTAAAAACACTTATAGTGGGCGATGTATGAGCCAAAACAGACAGACTAAAGCCAACCAAGAAACTCAAATGGATGTCCATTGGAAGATTGGATGAATCCACTACGGTAGAAGATATCACAGGGTATATGAAAGACAAGGGTATAAAGTCAGTAAGTGCCTGTGAAGAGATAAGAACCAGAAGCCGATCAAAGGCGTTTAGAATAGGAGTAACAGAGGATGAGGCAAACAAACTAGACTCGGAAGATTTCTGGCCAGAGGAGGTCACTTTTCGCCCCTATCTCTTTCAATAAACCAAGTGAAGTACAAATCCAAACAATAGAACTAACTATATGGAATGTAGAAGGAATTAAATCAGCCCTGAGCATACTGCCAAACAACTCACTATTTATGCAAGACGTAATAATATTTTGTGAAACTTTCTTAACTGAACCCTTGAACATCACGGGATACTATGCGACTCACGCATTAGCAAAGCATCCCGGGAACGGGCGCCCCTCAGGTGGGATAACCTGCTTCCATAAGGCATCACTAGGACAGCCTATACAAACCCAAGTTACCGAAGATTCAGTTACAGTTCACCTCAAGGACATCACAATAATAGGAGTATACCTTCGCCCCCAGATATCATCTGAGGAAACGGTCGAAAGCATCACCAGAATTTTAGAACATATCGACCAGGAAAAATCAACCATAATGGCAGGTGACTTCAACTGCCGTCTGGATATACCAAACAGAAAAGGAAGAGCCCTAACGGAACTTATGCAAGAAGAGGGCTTCCAACTAATCAACAAGGAAAAAAGTCCCACATACATTGCACACAACGGAACCAGCACCATCGACTTAGTTTTCTATCGCGGAAGAAAGATAAAGCTAAAGGGACACGCAGTGCTGGGAAAGGATTCCTGGGATACTACCAGGAAACACTTACCAGTAAGAGCAACCTTCCAACTCCAAAAGAACCCAGGACGAGAGCCCAAGGAAACGCGAAGATGGACACCCAGACTATTAGACACAGAATCCTTCAGCCAGACCCTTGACCATGGCCAGGTCATGAAACTCATAGAAGAAGGAGAACTGGACACCGCCATGCGAATACTTCAGGACTGTCTATTGGAAGCAACTCCAGGCCCACCTCCAATAAGGAGAAGCAAGCCGTGGTTTCGACACAGAATGTTATGAAATAAGAAATAACGTCCTAGGAAGACTTCACAACCTAAAGTGTAAACAGAGTCAGGAAAATCGAGAAAAGTATAATCAGGAAAGAAGGACTTATGTTAACCTACTTCGCGCAAAGAGGAAAGAATACGCACTCCGAAAAGAGCAGCAGCTACTGAGAGAAGCGGAAAATAAACCGTATAGAATCCTAGATGCAAGAAGAAGCACCTTGGTACCAAACATCCCGCTGGAGACATGGGAAGTCCACTTTACAGAACTCCTACAACTGACTGCCTTCGAGCAACAAGACGGACCAAGAGAGCGTACGGAAGGGGAAATGCCACCAACCATAACAGAAGCAGAAATCTGGTCAGTAATACAGAGAAGCAAGCCTGGAAAAGCAGCAGGACCGGACAACATATCAAATGAAATCATCAAGGCATCACTCCCATAAACAATACGAATATGGACAGCCCTATACAACAAATGTATAGAACTCCGAAATATACCGAACTCCTGGAGGAAATCAACAATCAAGATAATATACAAAGGCAGGGGACCACATGATGCACCCGACTCATACAGGGGGATTGCGCTTGAATGTGCAGCCTTCAAGATGTTATCCAGCGTCATACGTGAAAGAATCTTCGAGCGATTAATGGAAGAGACACCAGAGGAACAACACGGATTCATACCAGGAAGATCGACAATCCAAGCAATAGAGAAAGTACTTGGATACATAGGTGAAGCACTAAGTCAACCCAAAGGCAGCGCATACGCGACCTTCGTAGATTATCAAAAAGCCTTTGATGGAGTGAACAGGAACATTCTCATCCAAAAACTGAAGACAGTTCTAGGACCAGAAGACCCTTTCCTTAGCCTCATAACAAGCATACTGCACAGCAACGTAATAAGCATATGTGACGGTCAGCTAGAATCAAGGAACATAAAACAGACAAACGGAGTTCTACAAGGTGACCCTCTAAGCCCGATACTTTTCAACATGCTCACAAACGACGTAGTTCAAAAGATCACAACGGAAGGGGTAAAAATACTGCTCTATGCAGATGACATGGTGATCCTAAGCAAAAACAGGGAAGCGATGCAGCAAGCTATCAATCGGTTAGAGGAATGGACGAATGAAAACGAACTTAAAATAAACCAGAACAAGACAAAAGTAATGAAGTTTCGGAAAGGCGGACGAATATCCTCGAAGGATGTCTTCACATGTGGGGATCACACTTTAGGCATAGCGAAGGCGTACAAATATTTAGGGGTAACTCTGCAGGTCACCGGATTCACCTTCACAAGACATGTTGAGGAAAGATCAATCTCCGCAATAAAAGCCACAATGGAAATCAAAAGACTTCATAGCCTCTCACTAGAAACATCAATTTCACTGTTCAACCTGAAAATAGCCCCAATAGCATCATACGCAATTGAAATAATTTGGCCATACTTGAACTACAAAAACATCAAAGACCTGGATAGAGTTAAAGCCAGATACCTCAAGAAAACACTGTGCGTATCGAAGTACGCCCCAACCAGATTAGTTTATCAACTGGTGGGAACAAATACATTTATAGAAGACCTAATATTAAAACACAACCTGATTCAAACACAAGCATGCATCAAGTTCCTGGAAGAAAGAGCCCAGAAATCAACAGAAATAGACCCCGAATTCTACCGCACCCCAGCCATGAAGGAGAAAGAATGGAGATCAGCCGGCTATGAACTACGACACCTCTACACCCGAGGAGCAATACACGGCTTCCACCATAAAATCTGCAACAGGAAAGTTTACCACAACGCCGACAGTCAATGCAGCTGCGAACTATGCAACCAATGCTGCACACAGTATCACCTATTTGAATGTACAAAAAGAACAATGCCAATCTCGTACTATGCAAAGGACGAGTGTCAATGATATCTGTTATGTAATAATTCTGTACACATTGTGTTTAATTCCATTAATAATAAGGATATGTTGTCGCGGACATTTTTGTAGAACATTCCATGCTAAACACTGCTTATACTCATAATATATACAGTAGATATTTGTAACGGTTTACTCAGCGTAACCTTAAAAAGCGCATGGACGTCAGGTTTTTCTTCGACTCGTTTCACTGAACTCGTTACTGCTCGGTTTTCTTTTGGCCATAAATGAATGTTTTTCTACAGAAACCTTCCTCGAGAAACTCTTTAGAGAATGGTTAAAACCGCACCAAAATTCATCCAGTGGTTCTCGAGATTACCCGTTACATCCAAGAATCGGAGACTTTTTTATACTATGTAGAGATTATTGCTGTAGGGGATCAAACCCCCTCGTCAACTGAGTCCGAGGATAGCCTGTCCTATAGACATGTGACTAAATGTGCACAGCTACTCTAGTCAGTCTCTACTGTAAATACAACAATGATATTGGCATTCGCTTGGTCCATGGACAAGTTCTCAACAAAGGTCACACCCTGCTGTGAGACACGTGTTTGGTATTTCTACCTCGAAAGAAAAGCTCTTTTCTTCAACGTTAATGGATTTAACACCTCACCACTGTCTTCCAATATTAATTAAGGAACACCCCTCAGAAGTTTGTAGTGTCAGTTATTACGATCGTGAGTTTAAGATTTTCCTGTAGCTATTGTTGTACTCAAGAGGCCTCAAAACTGTTCCAAAGTTTGAGGTACCGTGCGTCTTAAGACCAATTGTGTTTACTACTCGTTTTTTTATGATTAATTAGAACACCCAGTTTTAGAAATTAAACAACTCAACCAATGCTCCAGATGCCTTTTGTGATTTCGGGCTACGTGTTAAGACTTCCAACTCTATTCCCGGCTCTGTCTTGAAATGTAATTCTGGTCTGAGGGCTGCGACTGGGTTTTCTTAGATGACGATGATAAATGTCGTTTTAAGGGGCCTAGCATCTAGGTTATCAGTCCCTAATTGTTTGGGTAGTAGTGAAAATGAAAATGAACCTATAAAGCAAATCAAACCTAACCTACAACTAACAACCAAGTAACAAACTTTAAAAATAAATGGACAACAAAAAGATAAGGGAAATAAAAGACAGAGAAAATAAATGCCCTCAACCCTCGAAGAATGAGAATTGTGGGACTTTGAAGGAAATAGAGCCGTGAAAGGCAGACAGGAAAGGGAAAGAGGAGAAGTTGGTTGGTTCCTAAGTTTAGGAGCTGCGACAACGCGGTCATGTAGCCCAAAACAAAACAAGATGTTCAGTAAAGAACATATAGAGTACTTTCTCCTAAATGCATGGGTATAGTTATAACTCTTTGTCCTTTTCAAGGAGTATAATTGAATGTTGGTTGTAGTAGGTTGTTGAAATTCTACGTGTTATACGGATATTAAACATGAATATGGGGTGCCGTTTGCTAGTGCTTCCTCTGTACAAAATTTCATTCAAATCGGTTTCACCGTGTTTGAATTTATATGGTGAATCGATTTGCACACATACATGGCCGGTATCTGCAAACTATTGGGCTGATGACCTTGTAGTTCAGTCAAAAGATGCTTCCCACAAAAAGGTATGTTGTTGCAAAATTTGGTAGAAATCAAATGATTAGGAATAGCCCTGTCAAGTTAGCCCAAAAAATAGGGGTAAGGTTACAAAAATTCGCATAGAGCTGAAAATTTGTACTAATGGTCTAAACACCATTATAAATGAAATGTGAAAAGTCCCCATCGATCCGACAACGGAAAAAAAAAATATTCAAGGTCAAAGTTGAAAATATGGTGTGTGTTTTTTTTTTTGCGTTTTTCAGCCAAACGGTAAGTTTTATCATAAACATAGGTCGTACTAAACTTGTAGATCATGAAATTATCTATACAAATTGTCTCAACACTTTTTCTCCCAAGAGTCACCGTTTTTGAGATATAACGATTCAAAAAGTTGAAAAAGTTGTATTCTTCATAATATGCACACGTTTCCACGCCACATGTGAGGTAGTGTACTTGGCGTTTTTTTTAACGTGGATTCCCCGGTAGGCCTATTCCACTATCTATTGTGATCCTATTTAATTCAATAATATTTAATCATATATATTATTACAGTAGTATAGATCCCTCCTCCGGCGCTTACAAGAGACCGATCGTGACAAAAGAGCATTCTAATGAAAGAGAATATACATTAGCAGTGACGAATTGCACTCTAATTTCATAAATATCTATACTTTCTTTAAAACGTGACTTTCAAAAAAATGTACGAAGTGTGCTATTTGCAGATACTGTTGCTGTAGGAAAACACGCCCCATAATTGCTGTCCACTTCACATTTTAACCGCAGTGTCGCCTGTTTCATGTCTTTTTTAACATCTGAGGTATTTCCTTTATCATTGTTCATGGATTTTAGAAACAATAAATCGAAGAAATGAATACTCAAATCGTATAATTTCATAAATATCGAATAACTGGTGAGTGTTATGATGATCCAATTTTCAGCGATTACCTTCTTAAGTTAGGGAACGTAGAACTTGGAATTCTGAAATGAAATGTAAATAATGTTCCACTGTATGGTCATTTGGTGGAAATAAAATCATAACAACCTTTCTCCTTAAGTCTCTCATTATAAACCTATTGGGGAAAGTGTGGTTTATGAACGTGCGAGATTTCTCGCACGGGTGCGCTAGTAATAAACAAGTAGTTCCGTGAAGAACTATACAGCCTATTTTCATATATCCTACTTATGTTAATTGCCTCTATATACATACAAAATTTCAGTTTGATTGCTGTAATAGATTCGTAGATATTGAGAACCGACTAAATATTTCGGATGGTCACCATGTTGGATTTTATATATGTAGGTCCTAGAGTTATGTACTGTTACATGAAGATTATTGTGTACGTGTAGCATTCAAACTTCAATCGCATGATTAGGACACAAGAAGTAACAAGGAGATTTTAAAATTTCGCACAGCTGCCATCTTGTGGTTATGGAAACAATTGAAATAAATTAGATGCCAGTGGATTAACATTCGTATAAGGATTTACTGTTAAGTTAAGTTTCACTGCACTCGGATGGTTAAATTGCGAGAAACGTCCATGTGAATATTTATAGTACGCGTCGCCGCCATGTTGGATTTGTGATCACCAGGTTATTTAATGTCCTATAGGTGAACTTAAGTTCATAGCCCCTATGAACATAAAAAAATTCAGTTTAATTGCTATAATAGATTCGTAGATATTCATAGCCGTCTAAATATTTCGGATGGTCGCCATGTTGGATTGTTAAATGTATAGGCCATAGAGTCATGTACCATTAAAGGAAAATTATTGCGTAGGTTCATTATTCAAACTTTCACATCGATCGCATGATTACGACACAAGATATAAAAACTTAATTTTAAAATCCACAAAGGCGTCATCTTGAGGTTATGTAAACAATTGAACTAAATTAGATACCAGTGCATTACAATGTGTATAAACATTTCCTGTACCAGATTTCATTGCGGTTGGAATATTAAATCACGAGAAATGTCTATTTAAAACTTTCAAATTCGCTTGGCCGCCATGTTCGTTTTGTAGTTAACCGGTTTTGAAAGTCTTATAAATGAACTTCCAGTAGTGCCCTTTATCTCCGTACAAAATTTCAGGGTGATACCGCTAATAGTTTCAGAGATATAGAATGCCGGTGGAATATTTCGCACATCCGCCATCTTGTGGTTATGTAAACAATTGAACCAAGTTAGATGTCGGTGCATTACAATGTGTATAAACATATACTGTACAAAGTTTTATTGCGTTTGGTTGGTTAAATCGCGAGAAACGTCTATTTAAGTGTCGCAAATTCGCGTGGCAGCCATGTTGGTTTTGTAGTTACCAGGTTTTCAAAAGTCACATAGGTGAACTTCTAGTAGTTCACTTTATCACCGAAAAAATCCAGGGTGATATCGGGAATAGTTTCGGAGATATTGTAAACTGGTGAAATATTTCGCACAGCCGCCATGTTGGATTGGTGAGACGTAACACAATTTGAAGGGCACGGTCAGGGTCGTCCGGAATAGTGCTATGAACTTATCGAGTTTCTCTGAAATCGCTCCAGCCGTTTAAAAGTTATTAGGGACACACACACACTCCTCACATGCACACACACACACACACACACACACACATACACACACAGACAAAATGTGATCTCATAAGCCTATTTTTGCCTACTTTCGATTTTTGCAAAAAATGAAAGTAGACTTATGAGATCACTACAGGGCCAAAAATTGTGTGTCTGTCTGTGTGTGTGTATGTGTGTGGGTGAGTCTGTGTGTGTGTGTGTGTGTGTGTACTCTGAATGTCTGTCCCCCCCCCCCCTATCAATTCGAACACGGTGAAACCGAATTGAATGAAATTTGGTACAGAGGTAGCACTAGTAAAGGACACCTCAGTGACATACATTATATCGCCATCATCTTTACCAAAACAGAATGGCGGCCACTCAAATGTTCAAAACGTAAAATCAAATTACGGCTAAACTAATCATCCGATCTCTACCAAATTTGGTGAAAACATACCTTTATATAAAACGCGTCTTTCACCCAAAATTCAAGGTCATCGGCCATGCCATTTCAGGATGGCGGCCGTGTGAATTATGCAACCATTTTAATAAATAGCTTAAGACCCACCAATTCCGATTATCGAGCCTAGGGGGGTTTAAGCTATCCTGAAGGTCGTGATCCGTTATTTATTATAATTTAATATTATAATATTATACAGTATGAGTGGCTTAAAAGAGCTGAGCCGTTTGTGTCACACGACAAGATGGCAGCTGTCCTTATGTGCCTGTCTTATATTTCAGTAGTTTTAGTATGTTGTATGTGATATACCGTACTGATACAATAATATAAACTTTGTATGAAATGATCTTTAATGAAGATGTACTGCAGTAAAGAAATCGTTTATTTAAAGTCATTATTTGCCAACAGTTTGTATCTAATATGTCAGTTAAGAACACCTGACGTCATGGATAGGGTTAGCTCTGGGCTAGCGTGTTAGTCTGGCGCACAGTTGACTGGGGATCGAGTACTGCTACAGTTAGTTTTTTTTTCTTGAATCCTTTTACAAATGATGTGCACGAGCTTTTTCCACAGATACTGAATAAAATGTCATTTAGCTCAAAGGAGAGGATAAAGTATACACTCCTTTATTAATAAAATCACAGTTCCAGCATCGCACATAAACAGAAGACATTAGGAAAAGGAGAATAGAAGAACTAGATACACGTTGTCATTAACCACAGCCTTCTTAATGCCTCTGTACGGTGCTGTCCTCTTGTGGGTTATGTGGGTAATATTGTTCCAAACATAACGCTGTGTAAAAGCCTGAGCTGGCCTCCTGAAGTATGGCAATTTTGTAATACTGGTAGTTCAACTATTAGCCACGATCACGCTCCGAATACCTTTAAACACTGTCAGCTGGATCGCCTCGCTCTTGGCTACTTTAAACTGCCTACTCATTCAACACCCATAGAACACTGCCATCGTAGTACATTACGATGGCAGTGCATAGGCGTACAAGATAAAGATTAATTCACTGATAGGTCGCAGCACCAACCTACTGTGATTGGGGCGGAAGATTCTTAATTTTGCAGGATGACTTAATATAGCGATTGACGGACGTGAATGCATTACAATAAGTTAGTAGTTTTGTTATTCAATCATCATAAAGTATATAATATTGATTTTGACACTTACTGGCTTATTATCAATATAAAAGAAAACAAACAATACATTGTGGTAGAGGTGATTGTGTTAGGGATGAGGACAAAGAGTCATAAAGATACCCATACATTTAGGAGAAAGTAGGCTATATGTTCTTTGCTGAACATCTTGTTTCAAAATTGAAAATAGGCTAAAAATGGTACTATTGGAAATGATGAAAGCGGTGTGAATTTTAAGAAATTGGGGGAAATTATTCTGAACCATCTAATATTTCTGCTTCCTCATGTTCTTGTTCTTCTTTTTTCTTCTTGTTCCTCTTCCTCTTCTTGTTCCTCCTCTTCTTCGTCTGCTTCCTGCTGGGTGCAGGTAAATTGTCCTAACAGCGATGAATCTGATGTCTCCTCGCTGATATCGTATGCACACTCTTCTGATGGCAATCAACATTGGAGCATAACTGGCCTTGACAACTGGTACATGCTAATTAACAAAATAATCCAACTTCTTTGCAGCCGCATTTAGCATTACAATTGCTGATGTCCTGATAATTGAAATGGCATTAGAACAGTTCAACTTGACAAATACAACTATTGTTGTTGGTGAAGACGTAGACTTACTGATATTACTTACTGCTCGAACTCCAACCGAAGAAATTATTTATTTTTTTAAACCTGGGAAAGCTCAACATCAGTTGGAACAAAAAACAAATGCAATTACCTTTTCTTCCTCCAACCTCCGCTTCTGCTCATCAACATCTCTTTCGGGTATATTATCAAGTTCAAGTGTGGCTTGGTAATCAACTAGACCCAGAAGAGTGGGGTTGGAAGTTAATCGACAATACATTGGAACCAATCCAGACTTTACTCCCACCTGCACCGGAAAACTCCTCAACAAAGTTTTTTGGAAATTGTAAAAAGGGATGTAATGCTAAATGTGGCTGCAAAAAAGTTGGATGATTTTGTTCATTAGCATGTACCAGTTGTCAAGGCCAGTCATGCTCCAATGTTGATTTGCCATCAGAAGAGTGTTCATACTATATCAGCGAGGAGACATGTGATTCATCGCTGTTAGGACAATTTACCTGAACCCAGCAGGAAGCAGAGCAAGAAGAAGAGGAACAAGAAGAAAAAGAAGAACAAGGACATGAGGAAGCAGAAATATTAGATGATTCCGAACAATTTCCAACCCCCCCCCCCCAATTTCTTAAAATTCACACCGCTTTCATCATTTCGATTTTTAATCATTAAATATTATTGAATTAAACAGGAACACAATAGATAATGGAGTAGACCTACCGGGGAAACCACGTTGAAAAAACGCACCAAGTACATTACCTCACAGGTGGCGTGGAAACGTGTGCATATTATAAAGAATACAACTTTTTCAACTTTTTGAATCGTTATATCTCAACAACGGTAACTATTAGGAGGAACAGTGTTGGGAAAACTTTTATAGATAATGGCATGATCTACAATTTTAGTCTGATCTATTTTTATGATAAAACTTACCGTTTGGCTGAAAAACGCACAAAAAACATATTTTCGAAATTTGACCTTGAATATTTTTTTTTCGTTGTCGGATCGATGGGGACTTTTCACATTTCATTTATAATGATGTTTCGACCATTAGTAAAAATTTTCAGCTCTTTGCGAATTTTTGTAACCTTGCATGTCTAACTTGACCGGGCTAGATGGTCGTTATTTGATTTTAGCTTTTAACATTTGGGTGGCCGCCATTCCGTTTCCGTCAAGATGGCGGCGATATTAAACATGACACTGAGGAGCCCTTTGCTAGTGCTACCTCTGTACTAAATTTCGTTCAATTTGGTTTTACCGAGTTTGAATTGATAGGGGGAATCAATTTGCACACATTCACGGCCGCCATATACAAACTATCGGACTGATGACCTTTTAGCTTGGTCAAAGAACGCTCCTCACATAAAGGTATGTTGTTGCAAGATTTGGTAGAGATCAGATGATTAGGTTGGTCGTAATTTGATTAAAGCTTTTAACATTTGGGTGGCCGCCATTACGTTTCCGTCAAGACGGCGGCGATATAAAACATGACACTGGAGTTCTCTTTGCTAGTGCTACCTCTGTACCAAATTTCGTTCAATTCGGTTCACCGTGTTTGAATAGATAGGGGAATCGATTTTCACACATACATGGCGCCATCCACAAATTATTAGGCTGATGACCTTGTAGTTTGAACAAAAGATTCTTCATACATAATGGTATAATGTTGCAAAATTTGGTAGAGATCAGATTATTGGGTTGGTCATAATTTGATTTAAGCTTTTAACATTTGGGTGGCCGCCATTACGTATTCCTCAAGTCAGCGGCGATATAAGACTTGACACTGAAGTGCCCTTTGCTAATGCTACCTCTATACCAAATTTCGTTCATTTCGGTTTCACCGTGTTCGAATTGATAGAGGGGGACAGACATTTAGAGTACACACACTCTCACACACACACAGACACACACACACACACACAGACACACAATTTTTGACCCTGTGTTGATCTCATCAGTCTACTTTCATTTTTGCAAAAATCGAAAGTAGGCTAAAAAGAAGAGTCCACCCCAATAGGCGATGACAAAAGCACTGTAAGCACTTGAGGGTGCACCATAAGTGGTGAGGATACACCCCCTGCCTCCTTTAGGGGCTTGAACAGAAGGCAGCAGATATCATGAAAAGAAATAGAACAGGTCAGACCCCTCGAAAGATGAGACAAAGGCCAATTAAGGCGGGAGATACCCTAATACCAATGGGGTCGGAGGAGCACAATAGTTGACCCAGGAAGGTAGACAGGAAATAAGAAAGGGAGATGTCCGACACAAGTAAGTGGAAGCAATGCCGGGTCCCGTGGTCGCCAACCCACCCCCTACTAGGCGTGTGCCACTGGGGGTTATCATGATGATACGCTCGCATACCTGTTACCTGCTGGTAGTAATATCTCTTCCTTCACTGTTGTCGATGTCGTCTTTGTCGCTGTCACTGATGTCGATGATATTGATATCGTTGTCGATGTCGATGTAAATGGTGTCGATGTCGTCTTTGTCACTGTCACTGATGTCGATGATATTGATATCGTTGTCGATGTCAATGTCGTCTTTGTCGCTGTCACTGATGTCGATGATATTGATATCGTTGTCGATGTCAATGTCGTCTTTGTCGCTGTCACTGATGTCGATGATATTGATATCGTTGTCGATGTCGATGTCGTCTTTGTCGCTATCACTGATGTCGATGATATTGATATCGTTGTCGATGTCGTCTTTGTCGCTATCACTGATGTCGATGATATTGATATCGTTGTCGATGTCAATGTCGTCTTTGTCACTGTCACTGATGTCGATGATATTGATATCGTTGTCGATGTCGATGTCGTCTTTGTCACTGTCACTGATGTCGATGATATTGATATCGTTGTCGATGTCGTCTTTGTCGCTGTCACTGATGTCGATGATATTGATATCATTGTCGATGTCAATGTCGTCTTTGTCACTGTCACTGATGTCGATGATATTGATATCGTTGTCGATGTCAATGTCGTCTTTGTCACTGTCACTGATGTGATGATATTGATATCGTTGTCGATGTCGTCTTTGTCACTGTCACTGATGTCGATGATATTGATATCGTTGTCAATGTCGTCTTTGTCGCTGTCACTGATGTCGATGATATTGATATCGTTGTCGATGTAGATGGTGTCGATGTCGTCTTTGTCACTGTCACTGATGTCGATGATATTGATATCGTTGTCGATGTCGATGATATTGATATCGTTGTCAATGTCGTCTTTGTCGCTGTCACTGATGTCGATGATATTGATATCGTTGTCGATGTAGATGGTGTCGATGTCGTCTTTGTCACTGTCACTGATGTCGATGATATTGATATCGTTGTCGATGTCGATGTAGATGATGTCGATGTCGTCTTTGTCGCTGTCACTGATGTCGATGATATTGATATCGTTGTCGATGTCGATGTAGATGATGTCGATGTCGTCTTTGTCGCTGTCACTGATGTCGATGATATTGATATCGTTGTCGATGTCGATGTAGATGATGTCGATGTCGGAGTGAATGTAGATGAATTCGATGTCGTTGTCGTTGTGGATGATGTCGATGTCGTTGTCAATGATGTCGATGTCGATGTACATGATGTCGATGTCGATGTCGTTGTGGATGATGTCCATGTCGATGTCGTTGTCGTTGTGGATGATGTCGATGTAGATGATGTCGATGTCGATGTAATGATGTCGATGTCGTTGTCTTCGTGGGTGATGTCGATGTCGTTGTCGTTGTGGATGATGTCGATGTCGATATAGTGATGTCGTTGTCGTTATGGATGATGTCGATGTCGATGTCATTGTCGTTGTCGATGATGTCGATGTCGATGTAGATGATGTCGATGTCGATGTACTGATGTCGATGTCGTTGTCTTCGTGGGTGATGTCGATGTCGATGTCGTTGTCGTTGTGGATGATGTCGATGTCGATGATGTCGTTGTGGATGATGTCGATGTCGATGTCGTTGTCGTTGTGGATGATGTCGATGTCAATGTAGATGGTGTCGATGTCAATGTCGATGTAGTGATGTCGATGTCGGAGTCGATGTAGATGATGTCGATATCGTTGTCGTTGTGGATGATGTCGATGTCGATGTCGGAGTCGATGTAGATGTCGATGTCGATGTTCGTGTTGATGTTCATGTTGTATGAGTCTTTGGAGTTTGGCTGGTTTGAAGCAAGCTCTCCATACATCCATGTACTGAGCACATCATTTCATCTCTACAGAGCTACCACACCTTAAATCACAGGCAATCTGTTTAACATGTTCTAACCTTGGTCTACCCCTGCTGATTTGTCGTTGACCCTTCCTTCCATAACGAAATTTGCTATTTCTGGGTCCTTAGTATGTGGCCTACCAACCTATTTCTTCTCTTCATTAGCAGTCTCCAAAGACATAACTCTTTTCCTACTCGTCTAAATACCTCTTCATTTGTCACTTCGTCAACCCATCTGATCTTCATCATTCTCCTGTAACACCTCATTACAAATGCTTCAATTCTCCTCTTTTCTGCTGGACCAATAGTCCAAGTTTCACTTCCATAGAATGCCGTGCTCCAGACAAAGTATTTCAAAAAGACTCTCTAACATCTGAATCTTCTTCTTCCTCTTCTTCGTTAGCGCCTCCTGAGGACCACGGGGCTCGTATCTCCTCGTCGCTTTGTCTTTTCTCTTCTTCCAGTACTTTTTCACCATCTGACTATGAGCCAGCTTTCTTTCCTCCGTTCATGGTGGTCTGCTGACTCCGGTGTTCTTCCTAGCTGTCAGTGATACAGGAAAAACTCCTTGTCGGATGGCTTTCCGGAATTGTTGGCCGTCATGTATGGAATTATGTGGGATCCCTAGGTGGTCTAAACCCGTCCTGACCGTAGAGATCCACTTGGTGTTAACAAATTTCTTTTCTGTAGAAATGTTTCCTTGTCTGAGCTAACCTACTTTTGATATCTTCTATGCTTCGTCCATCACTGTACCATTCAAATATTAAAACTAAAATTTTGGAAAATTGAAATTCAATCTATTAAGGTGGAATGGCTTTAGGAATGGGAATGACATCGATTTCTGCTGTCACAGAAATTGCTCTTCTATTCATCACCGTCTGAGTAATCATTTCACCTATTACCTGCTCGATAAATATTCTATCTTGAGCATAGCGGCGCGGAAATTGCGTTACAGTCGCCAGACCACCGCGTTGTGATCGTTCAAATGACCTGTGAAAATGCAAGTACCGGTAGTTACTGACTTCCTGCCCATAATTGGTCTCCTCGTCAGTTCTTGGCTGTAAGAGCCATTAACCATTCTCACCCTCTTCCCTGTCTGCTTGGAATGGCTTCCGTCAATCGACTCATCGGGCTACAGAATGCGCCATCATAGTTGATGGAGTTATCAGTCACTATAAACCATTGGTTTTCAGTAATGGGTTAATTATCACACAGAAAGAGAGGAGAAGTAAAGAAGGTTATTTGAGTTCATGTACAGTAAGGCGACTCGATAGAACAAGTGATGATGAAGAAGTTGATGATGATTATTGTTGTTGTTTTAAGGGGTCTAACATCTAGGTTATCGGCCTCTATTGATATGGGTGATAGTGAAAATGAAACATGATTATATGGAGGCTACAACTATAACTACATACTAAACGAAAAAATGAGTAAACTGAACAGGAAAAGATAAGAAATAGCCTAATGGACAGGAGGAAAAGAAATGCCCTCAATCCACGAAGAATGAGGATTGAGGGACTTGGAAGGAAGGAGAGCCATGAAAGGCACATAGGAAAGGCAAAGAGGAGAGGGCCCGCTCCAAAGTCATGGAAAAAGGGGAAACAACGGACCCAGCTCAAGAATCCCTCTGAGCTCCCAAACCCCAAACTCACCAGCCGTGAGTACTTGAGGGTGTAGCAGTCTCCAGGGTGCACAATAAGTGGTGGGGCCTTGTACAGAAGGCAGCAGATATCATGAAAAGAGAAAGAAGGCTGACCTCTCAAAAATGAGGTTATCAGAAAGATGAGACAAGGGCCAATTAAGGTGGGAAACTAAATGACTCCCTAGGCCTCGGATACCCTAATACCGTCGAGGTTGGAAGGGAACAAGTGTTGACCAAGGGAGGCCAACAGGAAAAGTAACTGAATAGAGGCCAGCGCAAGTAAGTGGAGGCAATGCCAGACTCAGCTGGGGTCCCGTGATCGGCACAAGTTGTGCGCCCCTGTGGTGGGGATAGAACAAATGCATTGTTTGTTCCAAAATGCAGTTTCTCAGCAAGTAGGTCGAGTTATTTACATGAAGAACGTACCATCAAGATGTTAAACAGAGACTTCAGTGGGAGAGATGACTGAAATTTGAAGAAGTAGAACTTACGGAGTGTGTGAGGATGAGTGAAACGAGCAGAACAGTCCATCAGATGATGATAATAATTGCGGTTTTAAGGGGCCTAACCTCGAGGTCATCTGTCCATAATGATTTGGGTGAAAATTGAAAAATGATAATGGAATGAACATTAGAACTAAAACTAACTACAACTTACGACTAACATACGCGCTAAAAGTAGAAGAAGAAGAAGAAGAAGAAGAAGAAGAAATAATAATTGAAAGAAAATACATGGAAAAGAAATGCCCTCAACCTTCGAAGAATGACGATTGAGGGACTTGGGAAGAAGTAGAGCCATGAAAGACAGATAAGATAGGGGAAAATAGGAGTGTTTCTGTCCCAGAGTCACAAGAAAAAGGTGAAAAACAGGACAAAGCTCAGACTCTCTAGACGCTGGGAGATCTCATCTCAACTTCGGCCCTGTAAATAGGAATAATACTTGTTAGACACAATATACCGTAAGTAGGCATTTTAATTATTTTTGGAACTGATCACCTCGCGGTGTAGCGGCTAACATTTTTGGCTGTCACCCAGGAGGTCCCCAGAGGAGTGCGTCAGGCCTCGGCAGCCGGCACAGTCCATATCCTCGCCGCTAGATGGGGGCTTCATTCATTCCATTCCTGACCCGGTCGGAGACTGGAAGCAGGCTGTGGATTTTCATTTTCACCCAGGAGGTCCGGATTCGAGTCCTGGCTCTGCCAAGAAATTTAATTCTGGTTCTTGTGGAACGGGGCCCACTCAGCCTCGTGAGGTCAAACTGAGAAAACGAGGGTTCTATTACTTCCTGAACCATCCTGGAAGTGGTTTTCTGAGGTTATCCATTTCTAATCCAGGCAAATGCCGGGATGGTTCCTAACCCATTGCCTTGGCCGCAACTTTCCAAATCCTTGCCTGGATTACAAATATATACACACTACTACAGCCTTCACAATAACACACGTTATCGGTGGCGTCGTTGGTAGCCTGCTGAACTGCTGTGTCCAAGGTAGCGGGTTCAAACCCAGCCGAAGTCGTCGGATTTTTTAAGAGCGTTAAAATCCTTCAGTATGCCTTCCTTCGGAGGGGAATAGAGCCAGCGGTCCCATGTCATAGATTTATGTCATGTAAAAGACCCTTCCACAGACTAAACTTGTGTGAAGCTAAATTTCAAGGTTAGTTTTTCGTTGGAACACTCTATCAATGTTCCAACGTTCACCACTAGGTATCATTGACATCTGGTAGCGAAAGTTGGAACTACTTGAAATTGAACGGAACTTGTAGCTCACCCTATGGGTGTCCACTTGAAGCAGCTATGTCCTCTGGCGAGCCGAACATATCCTCGGCACTCCCGGCACTAAAAGCCATACGATAAATAATAAATAAATAAATAGACAAATTCTATACACACCCATGTATACGGGGTATGATCACAATGTCCAAGTCCTCAGATGAAAAAAACACCATATTTCCGGAACTACTACATTTTTACTTGCGAGTAGTAATTCGCTCCGTATATTCAATTCAAGAACTGATAACCTTGCCACTTAGCCTTCACATGCTGTCGGATGATTATTATGATAATTCTTGTTTCAAAGGGCTTAACATCTAGGCTATCGTCCCCTAATGATGTGAAAGGATGAAGATGAAACAGCCAAGTGCCAGGGATGAAAACGAAAATTGTTTGGTTAAAACGGACAGTGAGCCTCAACAATTATTCCTTATTTGGATAAAAGGAGTTAAAAAGTGGATAATAAAAACAATAAAACAAGACATTTTTAAATGTACACAAGAAAAGCATAAAAGAGACTAAAACTAAACTAAAAGTCTCAAAATATAATATATTGAAATTTTAAAAAGTAGTCACTCTTCCTCATGAACCGGATGACGAGATCTGCTGACGGCCCGTCATCACGTAGAACAAGGGAGAGGGTGTTAGACAGTTTGAGTGTTCTTCGCAGATCGGCCAGGGGCCTGTTCCACGAATAAACTTAGCAACTTTTCACTTTTCACTTTGCACTTTTCAATTCTTGCAAAGTGCAAAGTCTTTCTGTTCCACCATGATCTATGTATTACTTTGCAATTTCTTTGCAAAGTGAAAAGTCTTTGCATAGGAATGATCCGATCATGTTTATTCCATGATCAAACTGTATATTTATTCCATGATTTAATGTTTTATTTTTCGTGGTGAAACATGTCCCACTAATGACCACACAGTGATCTTAATTAATAAAAGTATTGATCAAGGTGGAACTTTTAACCTATACTAAAGTGAGGTTATGACAATTCATCTTGTCTTTGTACGTCTTCTTGTTGGATTCTTCATCACTATCCTCACTTGATGATTAAAGAAAGCTCCTGCGTAACATATTTATAACACTAAACCAAATTCTGCGCCGAGAAACTAGTGTAGAGACTTGTTCATTAACAGCTGAAAAGGGAATCGTCTCTTTGCAAATATTTCTGAAAACTTTTCAATCATTCCTTTGCACTTTGCATTTCTGCACCAATGGAGGAACATAACAGTCTTCTAAAGTGAAAAGATTCCTAACTTTTCACTTTTCACTTTGCAAGACAAATCTGAAAAGTGATGGTGGAACAAAATCTGAACTGAAAAGTGCAAAGTGCAAAGTGAAAAGTTGCAAAGTTCATTCGTGGAACAGGCCCCAGGTCCACACACTCCAAGACAATGTGTGGCACGGTAAGGTAGGCACCGCAAGTACACACAGGAGGGGCTAATCTCTTTAACAACATGTTATCGGAACTGATGTGGAGTCTCAGGAGCTTTAGTTGCCGTTGTCTGCACCCGTTTTTTTTAGCGTATGGCTTTTAGTGCCGGGAGTGTCCGAGGACATGCTCGGCTCGCCAGTTTTGTAGCTGCTTCGAGACGGATACCCAATGGATGAGCTACAAGTACCGTTGGGGAGGGAAGTTGGAACGTAAGGACGAGGAGTTGGAAGGTAGCGGCTGTGGCCTATAGTTAGGGACCAATCCCGGCATGTGCCTGGAAGGAAGATGGGAAACCACAGAAGACCATCGTCAAGGTTGCCGGCAGGGAGGATTTGAACCTCCTCGCCTCTCGGATGTGAGCGTCTGCCAGCAGTCATGCCGTACCGACCACGGCTAACTCACCCTCTGCACCCGATATGATGGTGGGACAGAAGCCCATAGCGCAGTTCAGACACGTAGCTCATCCCAACATTGAAACACGTAGACTACCGGAATAGCAATTACCATTGGGGAATGGATCCCCCTCACCCCGAACAGCTCTCACAGCAGATTTAGTTTATAATGGACATCCCTTAAGTCAGAGCATTCTCGACGGGCTTCCAAGACGCCTTCAAGTTCGTGTCACATTTCCAGTACTTGCAGTACTTGCACAATGCGGCTCAATTACTCGCGGAAGGAGTATTTCCCCCCCCCCCCCCCCCCGAGTATTGCCTCCGATACAAGACTTACGCGATCTTAGGCTTTCAACATTCACATCTGAATAAATGTGACCATCTTGAAGGGTGGGCAATCACCTAACCTTGAGCCATTCTCGAGCTGCATAGCTCTCCGTCTCCTTGACGCCTTCCAATTGCGAAACAGTTCCTTTCTTCTGCAACAAAGCTCTCTTGATTTCATACAACAGTTTATCATTTATTCCTATTCTGACTCAGGCACCGGAAAATTAGAATTGTCATGAATTTATTCCAGAGACTCAGTCACTCATTCATATTATAAAGGCTAATGCCTTGTCGATACAACCACACTCTTCTGTTGTTGGCGGTTCGTTTCAGTTCCATGTAATTGTCACATCCCAGTCTTCCAAATTGGCTACTTCGTCCTAGGCCGTCCTATTCCTTTCTTTCGCAATATTTTTCCTTCAAGAATGTTAACGATGAAAGTGTTGTGTCTGATGACATGTCCAATAAATTTTATTTTTCTCTTTCCCATCTCCATTAATCTTCTCTCTTCTTCGACTTCCCTTAAGACTTCCAGGTTGGTTTTTCTTTCCATCCTGCTCGTTCTTGTCATTTTCCGCCATATCAACATTTCATCAAGTTCAAGTCGATTCTTTTCCAATTTACCTAAATTCCAACCTTCACTTCCATAGATGATAATGATGATGAAGATGATAATTGTTGTTTTAAGGGGCCTAACCTCTAGGTTAACGGCCCCTTATGGTTTGGGTGATCGTGAAGATAATAATGAAATATAAACTATAACTAAAACTAACTACTAACTTACATACTAGAAGAAGAAATGGAAAACAGAAGGAGAATAAGGCAAATAACGGACAGGAGGAAAAGAAACGCCCTCTACCCTCGAAGAATGTGGGTTGAGGGACTTGGAAGGAAGGAGAGCCATAATAGGCACATAGGCAAGTGAAAGAGGAGAGGGTCTTCCCCACGGGGAATGGATAAAAGAGGGAAAACCTGGCTCAGCTCAGGAATCCCTCGGGGTCGCCAACTCCCGAACTCACCAGCCGTGAGCCCCTGAGGGTGTACCAATATATAGGATGCACCAGAATTGGTGGGGCTACATACACACTGCCTCCTTGAGGGCCTTGAGCAGAAGACAGGAGATAGCAGGAAAAGAAAAAGAAGGCTGACCCCTCCCAGAAGGAGGGTATCAGAAAAGATGAGACAAGGGCCAATTAAGGTGTGGAAAGGAAGAGACTCCCTAGGCCTCGGATACCCTAATACCGTCGGGGTCAGAAGACAGCAAGAGTTGACCATGTGAGGTCGACAGGAAAGAAGACAGAGGAGCCCAGCAGAAGTAAGAGGAAGCAATGCCGGACGCAGCTGGGGCCCCGTGGTCGCCAACCCATGTCCCACTAAATGTGAGCCCCTGGGGAGACTTCCATAGAGCAGTGTACTCCATACAGAGATTCATATAATAAAATATTGCCCTTAATACCAAAATGATGATGATAATTGTTGTTTTGTGGGGCCTAACATCAAGGTAATCGGTCTTTAATGAAATGGTGATAGTGGAAATATTGATAATGAAATGATAACTACCTACTACAATTACTGACTTACTGCTAACGTATAGGTCCTGTACTAGAAGAAGAAATTGACAAAACGGGAATAAGGGAAGTAAGCGACAGGGAAAAGAAATGTCCTCAATCCTCGAAGAATGAGGGCTGAGGGACTTGGAAAGAACAAGAGCCATGAAAGGCAGATAGGGAAAGAGGTGAGGGTCCACCCCAAAGTCAATAGAAGAAGGGAAAACAGGCCCATCTCAAGGATCCCTTGCACTCACTAGTCGTGAGCCCTTGAGGGTGTAACACTATCCAAGGTGCACCATAAGTGGTGGGGCTACGCACATCCTGCCTCTTTGAGGGTCATGAGCAGAAGACTGGAGATATCAAGAATAGAAAAACAAGAGGTCTGACCCTTCGAAGAATGAGGGATCAGGAAAGAAGAGAGAAGGGCCAATTAAGGCGGGAAATTGAACGGCTCCCTAGGCTCCCGTCGGGATCAGAAAATAACAAGAGTTGAACAAAGGAGTTCGACATGAAATGTGAAAGAGAGGAGCCCAGCACAAATAGATTCAGCTGGGGTCCCTTGGTCGCCATCCCACGTCCCACTAGTTGTGAGCCCCTGGAGTATTGTGCAGAAGACAGGTGATACTATGAAAAATAAAAAAGGATGAGGTGTGACCCCTCGATGAATGTGGCTATCAGGAATTGTTCAGCTTCTTTCAATTAAATGTCCCTTTTTGCGTCCTCTTACCCGACACGCATTCTTGCCCCAATACTAATCGATGCAACTATTACTACTTTATTAGTAAGTCTTGGAATAGTAGAACGTTATGGTACATTGTAAGCCCATTGCCATTTATGATGAAAAATATAAGGAAGGAAAGGAAGGAAGCTTGTAGTTTAACGTGACCATTAATCTCGAGATCATGAGCCACGGGAACTCCTTTTTACGTGGAATCCGAACCACAGGACATGGCATTTCACTTCGAAAATATCACATGCAATGACCGGGAATCGAACCCGGACCGCCTTGGTGAGAGGCATACAGCTAGACCGCTGAGCCACCACGCCCCTATGAAGAAAATATAGGCTCATAACATCTCATTTTGTCTGTGTGTGTTCCTAATAAAATCTAAACGGCCGAAGTGTTTTCAATGAAACTCGGTAAGTATATAGCCTACTAATGCCATGTTCGTCCTCGACCCTTCCATTCAAATTTTAATACGTTTAACCAATCCAACATGGTGGCCGCGCGAAATATTTCACTGGCATTCTATATCTCTGTAACAAATACAGATATCACCCTGAATATTTTTACGGTGATAAAGGATATTACTAGAACTTCACCTATGGGACTTTTAATAATCTGGTTATCACAAAAGCAACATGGCTACCAAGCGAAGTTTAAACATTCAAACGGAATTTACTCGTGATTTTATCCTCCGAGTGCAGTGAAACTTGGTACGGTAAATGTTCATATAAAATGAAATCTATTGACATCCAATTAAACTCAATTGCTTTGATAGCCCCGAGATGGCGGCTGTGTGAAATTTCAAAATTAAGTTTCTGTTTCTTGTGTCATAATCATGCGATCGAGGTGAACGTTTAAATAATCTTCATCCAATTGTACATAGCTCTATGGCACAACCATATAACAATCCAACAGGGCCACAATCGGAAATATTTTAGACGGTTTTCAATATCTACGAATCTAGGACATCAATCAAACTGAAATTTTGTATGTTGATAGAGGCTATTAACTTAAATTCACCTATGGATCATTCAATAACCTGGTGAGCACAAAACCAACATGGCGGCGACGTGAAATTTAAATATTTAAATTAACTTTTCTCGCTCCTTTTTATCCGAGCGCTGTGAAACTTGGCACGGTATATCTTCATACAAGCCTTAATATACAGATTTAATTTTATAAGAACTTAAAAATGGCGGTAGTGCAATATTTTTAAATTTCGTTTTCATTTCTCGTGCCCTAAGTAAGACCAGTAGGATTGTCTATATGAAAATGGGCTATTTAGTTCTTCACGGAACTACCGTACTTGTATATTTTTTGATAATATTTCAGTTTCTTTTATTTTTATTTTTCAAATCAGAGGTCACTAAGGGGCCTCCAGGAAGAGAGCTACACCACTGAAGAGCAATCCAGATTGTCTTCACAACTCCTGCAATGGTAGTACTGTCCGCAATAGCGTGCAAGCTGAACCTGAATGGGGGTGTGAGACTGTACCATCTGACCACAAGCCGAGCTTCCATTATGATATGGTTTAATTAATCAACCAAATGGATGTTAAATATAATGCCCCCAGGACATTACTGGAGCGATTAATGAATGTTTTGTGGCATGAATTAGAAATAACGCTGTAGTAGCCATAAAACAGGACGGCGCAGGCTAGTATAAATGGTTTTTGGATTGCGGTTGTTTTCCAACTCTTTCTACAAGAATACACAAGACGATGAATTAAATGCTCACTTAATTGTGCACCACGGCTGCGAGGGCAGCTGCAGAAAACCCGGTGAGCCCAGGTTCGAATCCCAGCTGTGACAGAGGCTACCCTTAGTGATGGGCCGAGGGGATTTTAATCCCATGTTGTTAATTCCCCTGGCTCGGAGACTGGGTGTTTGTGACGTCTTATCTAAGTATTAAACAAAGTCCCCGATTCTTGGATGTATCAGGTAATCTCGAAAACCAATGAATGGGTTTTGATGCGGTTTTCACCATTCTGCAAAGGATTTCTTGGGGAAGGTTTCTGTAGAAAAACATTCATTTATGACCAAAGGATGCCAGGCAGTAACGATTTCAGTGAATAGAGTATAAAAAAGACCGTCCGTGAGCCTTTTAAGCTTACGCTGGGTAATCGTTAAAAATATCTATACTGTATACTATGAGGGTAATAATTGATCAGCATGAAAAGTTCTACAAATAAGTCCCCAACAGCATATTTTAGCCTACTTTCGATTTTTGCAAAAAATGAAAGTAGACTTATGAGATCAACACAGGGCGAAAAAAGTGTGTCTGTCTGTGTGTGTGTATGTGTGTGTGTGAGTCTGTGTGTGTGTATGTGTGTGTGTGAGTCTGTGTGTGTGTGTGTGAGTGTGTGTACTCTGAATGTCTGTCCCCCCCTATCAATTCGAACACGGTGAATGCGAATTGAACGAAATTTGGTACAAAGGTAGCACTAGCAAAGGACACCTCAATGTCATGTTTTATATCGCCGTCATCTTTACTAAAACTGAATGGCGGCCACTCAAACGTTCAAAACGTAAAATCAAATAACGACTAACCAAATCATCCGATCTCTACCAAATTTGGTAACAACATACCTTCGTATAGGATGCGTCTTGTGACCAAACTACAAGGTCGTCCGCCATACCATTTCAGGATGGCGGCCGTGCGAGTTATGCAAACTTTATAATCCATATCATGGGACCCACCAGTTCCGATTATCGAGCCGAGAATCGTTTTAACTGTTCTAAAGGAAGAGGCACGTTCGAAATTAAAAGTTTATTTTGTAATACTATAGTGCAGACGTGATTTTAAAAAGCTGAACTGATTCAGTAATAAGACAAGATGGCAGCGGATATCTTGTGCCTGACTTATATTTCACTAATTTGAGTATTGAATGCAATATAGCGTACTGATAAAAAATAAATAAACTTTGTATGAAATGCTTTATATATAAATAATATACTCCAGTGATGAAATCGTTTAGTATAAATCATTATTTGCTAACAAGTGCTATGTAAGTCATTTTAAATAGAACGATATTCGTTGACACAATTAGCTCAGTGGTAGAGCGATAGCCTGTCGCTCAGATGCCTATGGTTCAAACCCGATCAGAGCTAGGTTTTTTGCTTGAAATGTTATATGTTTATTGTTTTGTAATGACTCAGATGTTGTAAAATTAAGCGTTATATTGTGCAAATTATGGTGTAAAATATATATTTAATTAAAACATAATTCGCCAGCAGATTTACTCGAGACATCTAGCTGCCAAAAAGGTAACTTCCAGATTTTATTGAAAAGTTTCTTCTTCTGGCCGCTAGAATGCACTCGCTCTGTTAGGATTATATTGTTCGATATTTCACCACTAGATGTCCCGACTAGTCTACGTGGGGATCCATTGATTACTATACCATTATCATTCTATGCGCATCGAATTTGAAGAATGACAAGTTGATACTACGATACATTTTAACTTTTTATTTTAAAGGGTTTGTAACAGCCTATTTTGCGTTACTTGAAAATGTTATTAAGCGTTATATTGTCCACATTATGGTGTAAAATATATATTTAATTAAAACATAATTCGCCAGCAGATTTACTCGAGACATCTAGCTGCCAAAAAGGTAACTTCCAGATTTTATTGAAAAGTTTCTTATTCTGGCCGCTAGAATGCACTCGCTCTGTTAGGATTATATTATCGAAAATATCCACATAGTTTGTATACACACGTCTCTGTAGGGTCATGGAAAGATTTGTTAATTCAATTAGGGTTGTGAAAGCCATGCACAACCAGACGTGTAAAGACATGCCTCAACTCAAAGTTGGATGTTGCCCACGGCAGGTCGTAATAATAATAATAATAATGTTATTGGTTTTACATCCCTTTTAACTACTGCTGCTTTTAGAGACACCGGGGTGCCGGAATTTTGGCCCGAAGGGGATCTTTAACGTGCCAGTAAATGTACTGACACGGCTCCCTCGCATTTGTGCACCCTCAAATGCCAGCTGACTGCGCCAGGATACGAACCTGCAACCTAGGGCCCAGCAAGCGAGAACGTTACCGCTGAGCCACGCCGCCAGTCCGGTCGATTATGTCTCCAGATCCATAACATTCTTGATATACTTCTTATCTTTCTTTCTTTCTTTCTTCAATGATGGTAGCAGTTTTTATCTAGGTCGTGGCGTTTGGTAGAGGTAAATCGTTTCTAAGGTCTTCAACAAAGAATAGTTCTATTATACTCTTTGATAATAACAACGAGTTATAACTATACTCATACATTTAGGAGAAAGTAGGCTATATGTTCTTTACTGAACATCTTGTTATCTTTAATGCATCGCCCACTTTAAGTGCATTTGCCTTCCCCTGCCCCCCCCCCCCCCCCCCCCCCAGGGGCTCACATCTAGTGGGACGTGGGTTGGCGACCACGGGGCCCCAGCTGAGACCGGCATTGCTTCCACTTACTTGTGCCGGGCTCCTCTCCGTCTTCTTTCCTGTCGACCTCACTTGGTCAACTCTTGTTCTCTTCCGACCCCGACGGTATTAGGGTATCCGAGACCTAGGGAGTATTTTCCTTTCCCACCTTAATTGGCCCTTGTCATATCTTTTTTGATACCCTCCTTCTGCGAGGGGTCAGCCTTCTTGTTATTTTCATGTTATATCCTGCCTTCTGCTCAAGGCCCTCAAGGAGGCAGGGTGTATGTAGCCCCACCACTTCTGGTACACCTAAATAATGCTACACCCTCAGGGGCTCACGGCTGATGGGTTCGGGAGTTGGCGACCCCGAGGGATTCCTGAGCTGAGTCCGGTTTTCCCCCTTTCATCCATTACCTGTGGGGCTGACATTCTCCTCTTTCACTTTCCTATCTACCTTATTAGGCTCTCCTTCCTTCCAAGTCCCTCAATCCCCATTCTTCGACGGTTGAACGCATTTCTTTTCCTCCTGTCCTTTATTTGCCTTATTCTCCTTTTGTTTTCCATTTCTTCTTCTAGTATATAAGTTAGTTTTAGTTATAGTTTACATTTCATTATCATTCTTCACGATCACCCAAACCATTAGGGGCCGATAACCTAGATGTTAGACCCCTTAAAACAACAATGATCATCATCATCATCACCTTCCCCTGTTCCCTGTTGGACCTAGTCGGAGCTTGCGAGTGACATCTAATACGCACTTGACTGCGCCTCAGGTGGCCTGGTCCAGAACTTATACTTTACTCTTTGGTTTCGACTACAGAGAGTTCCTAGAGAAAAAAAAGAGATGAAAATGTATGTGACGTTTGTAATGGCTTTGGAACAAACAAGCAGAACTGTAGAAAGTGTTCACAATATTCAAATAATACACTGTTTCTACATATAAAACATAACAATCTCCATTCAGTGGAAATTTAAATGACTAGCTTCGGAGCGAGTTTACGAGTTGGCGAGTGAGCCTATCACCCCAGCTTCGGCCAGCATCAAAACTGTTGAGTCGTGTCGAGTTAAGATTTCAGAGTAGAGTATATGTGTTTGGAGTTTCGCTGTTCACCTCGGCTTTTCTGAATTGCGTCTGGGACCTGCCGCCCGTGCGCCTTATATGTTTACGCTGGGTAAACCGTTAAATATACTGGGCGAAACCAGGGCGGGTTGCTTTTAATCGTATGGGCCAGAACGCACAAAACCTCCCATTAATATTACTCTTCATAAATTCGTCAACACACTGTACGTTTCCAGTGGTCGTAGTTTCCGATAATCACAAATGAGAGCTCCAAATTGAGACCAAGCTTCCTGCTGTACATTTATCCTGGGCTGCGAAAACGTTACGTCAGAAAAAGTATCAGAAATTTTTATTGGGTAGTTGAAAAAAACTGAATCTTGAGATTTGCACTACCAATACTTGTGCCTATCACATATAAAAATTTCACTACCCTCAGCCAAGTAGTTTCCCATGTATATAGTTTTAAGTGAGCGGTTCCTAGAAAAGTCGTCAAAAACACGGACAATTTTTCATACAACCACAAATAAATAAATATATAATTAATAAACTTGACAATAATTGGTTTATATAGACTAACGCAGAATTAAACAGGGAAAATATTGGTGTAAGTAATTTTTCGATAGGTCTGATGGTTTGGTTGTAAGTAAGGCCTAAATTCGAGTATCCATAATAAAATAATCCGATAGTAGTTATGATGTAAATACCAAAAGTAAAAAGAGAAAGTAATATAGAATAGAGTACAATGAGAAAAGTACACAAGGTAGGCTAGCTCAGTCAGTGTATATTTTCTTTTCACTCTCCCTCTAGGCAAATGCCGGGATAGTACCTTACTTCAAGTCCCAAGTAACCTACCTCATCCCTGTCCATAATAAAGTTACACACATTACTGCAGTCATCATATCAATACGAGAGATATTGGAAACTCTGCAGTACTTGAAATTTATATTTTCTGTAGAGATATGGCCCAGTACAAGAGACGAGTTCATCTCACCAGTTGTGTTGGGTCAACTATTGAATTTAATTTAATTTCTCTTTACTGTGGATTTCAAAACTACAAATGCTACCACCTGGTGGTAAAGTCGTGTAAGCATGTGTTTCTCAAGTATTATTAATAATAATAATAATAATAATATCGTATGGCCTCGGGTGTCGGGTGCAAGTTTGTTATTTGACACCCAAAGAGTAGCTTGCATGTTGAATTTCGTTGTTCCTTGAAGCACTATGAAAGTAAAGAGGTTCGATATATAATCTCCTTGAACACTATAGCGCTTTCTAGTAGAGAAATGAGGTTCTTTGTGTTGGCGGAAACTCCCGAGATTAATTTTGCCATTATGAATTCGGCCTACTGAATTCAAATGGGTTCTTTAACATGCCAACATCGTATGACATGCGTATCGTATTTTTGCCGCCTTTCAAAAATCACTTACCAGGGCCAGGAGCGAACCTGCAATCTTGGGGGTTAGTAGACCGACACGATATCCACTCACCCACCGTGGCAAGCAGTGGTAGTAATGAAGAATATTATTATAAAGAATATATTGTAGATTTAGACAAAGTGTCGCGGATTTAGCCATAGTACCACTAGTCTAAAATAAACCTAAGAAGTTACCAAATTCAAATGTCTTCGGAAATGTTATTAATTGATAGCCCATAGACAACACACGTCAGATGAAATTTTAAGAATTGAATTTGTCACAAACAAGCTGCGTAGTAATTTAATTTCTCGGTTAGCGGCTTCGGTGGCGTAGTTGGTAGCATGCTGAACTGCTGTGCCCAAGATAGTGGGTTCAAACCCGTTCGAAGTCGTCGGATTTATTAAAAGCGTTAAAATCCTTCAGTATGCCTTCCTTCGGAGGGGAAGTAAAGCCGGCGGTCCCATGTCATAGATTTATGGCATGTAAAAGATCCTTCCACAGACTAAACTTGTGTGGAGCTAAATTTCTAGGTTACATTTCATTGTAACGCTCTATCAAAGTTCCAACGTTCAACACTAGGTATCATTGATATCTAGTAGCGAAAGTTGGAACTACTTCAAATTGAACGGAACTTGTAGCTCTCCCTAGTGGTGTCCGCTTGAAGCAGCTACAGCCTCTGGCGAGCCTCGGACACTCCCGGCACTAAAAGCCATACGATAAATAAATAATTTCTAGGTTACTTGTTTGTAAAACTTTCCCTTTATTTATCTTGTTTACAATCATCCCCTTAATATTGCCGAGTTCCCCCTACAGGTTATTTATCACACAACCAACTACACGGGGTTCATCACCAAGATACCCCAAGCCCCTAAAATGAGTTCACACCCACACACTAAAGGTACGAAAATCTCGTTGCTAGTGGCTAGCTTTCTTGGCTGTCACCGCAGGGCCCGGGTTCGAATCCCAGCTCTGCCAAGGAAATAAATTCTGCTCTGAGGGCTGGAACGGGGTAAACACATCCTTGTGAAGCAAAATTGAGGAAAGGTGGGTTCGATTCCCACCTCAGCTAACCTGGAAGTAGTTTTCTGTGGTATCCTCATTTCAAATTCAACTGAATGCTGGGATGGTTCTCAAATTAGGCCACGGCCGCCTCCTCCCCAATCCTCATCTGAATTACAACTGCACACAGTAATACAGCCATTACAGTAAGGCAGGTTATCAGACAAACTCCACACACACCGAAGTATACGGGGCTACATGACCACGATGTCGCATAGCCCCTACATTAATGAACAACAACAACAACAACACATCTCTCGGGAGTTTTTTGTTTAATGAACACCATGTTCATCCAAACTTTACTTCTATTTACTTGCTTTTTAGTTGTTGCTTCCTTTAAAGGACTTGGTCACCGTGGTCATATAACTCAGTGTACTTGGATGTGTGTGTGGAATTAGCGGGATGACCTGTGCTTTTATGGGGTCTGTAACAGTATGTGTGTATTTGTAAGTAGGTGAGGATTGCTAAGAAGGCGGCCGTAGCATAAGGTTATTTACCAGGAGTAGAAGTAGAAGTAGAATCACTTCCAAGGTAGCTGAAATGAGAAACAAACCTCCCTCTTCTCAGTTTTACCTCATGAGGCTAAGTGTACTCCGTTGTAACTCACAGACCAGAATTACATTTCTTGGCAGAGACAGGAATTGAACCCGGACCTCCAGGAAGACAGCCAATAATGCTAGCCACTGCACTAATAAATGGACGACAACAAGGCTAGGGCTTGATCTTTTCTTCTTCTTGTTGGTCTTGTTTCATTTGAGGGACTTTGACATCGTGGTAATTTAACCTCGTGAACATGGGTGAGTGTCTGTAGAAGAATTTTTCTGATAACATGTATTATTGTGCTGTTTGTGTTAATGTGTGTATATCTTATGCTTTAAATTACTCTATTCATCCTGTACAGAAAGGGCCGGCCCCTTGGTGTTGGGGTAGCGCACCTGCCTCTCGCCCGGAGGCCCCGGGTTCGATCCCCGGCTCCGTCAGGGATTTTAAAACTGACGTGAGGGTTGGAACGGAGTGCACTCAGCCTCGTGAGGACAATTGAGTAGCTGTCTGACAGTGAGACAGCGCCCCGATCACGAATACCAAGATTAACGGCCGAGGGGACCCGACGCGCTGATCACGCGTCACCCCCATATCTGCAGGCCAAATGGCTGGGCAGCGGTCGCTTGGTCGGTCTTAGCCCGTCATGGGCTGGATAGTGCCAGGGGTTGACTTTTTTTTTGATCCTGTACAGAAAACGTTGGACAGGGCAGTGAATATAGCCCGATGCAGTGGTGACATGGTCTCAACCACAACAGGCCCGCGTGCCGAGAGTCCTTGACCACAGTACGTCACCGCGTGAAATACGGACCAGCATTGCTACAAAATCCGATGTGTGAATATCGATAGTTTGTTTAGAGACCTAATGGATTGACAGCAACAATTCTTTAGAATCAAAGGAGTATGCTGTCACGCTAAGAATCATTCATAATGATTGTTTCATCTTTACATCCTAGAGTATATCCAAGGCAATCTGTTGAACATACAATACTCTAACCTTGGTGTACCGATAGTAGTACATTATGCTACGAGCCTATAATGGCAATAATTAAAACTCGAATATGTTTATAAAACGAGCGGAGCGAGTTTTATAATTTCCATACAAGTGTCTTAATTGCCATTATAGGCGAGTTGCATACGACTGTTTATGTTCGACGATTATAACTTTATTATATGTTCTGACATAAATATTCATAAATATCTGTCGAGATTCTGTCAGCTGACTTAAGTGAAGAGCGCATGCGCTGGATTCCCACTAAGGATCAAAGTCTTTCCAAAGCTTTGTTCTTCTTTTTATTGGAAATTGTGTGCTCATAATTTGCTCTCTATCCGATAACAAATTCGAAAGCTTTGAAACATTGTTTATCCTGAACTAGTACCAACAGATAGCGCACAGGTACTACGTAGGATCATTTTGTTATTTTGGTCAAATAACACAAAATAGGCTCTTACAAACGCTTTAAAATTCAAATGTTGCGTATTATCAACCAGTTATTCTTCAAATTCGATGCGTATAGAATGTCAACGAAAGGCAAATTAATGGAGTCTTAAATAGAACAATCATGACATCTGGTGGAAACGTTTCGCATAAGAAATCCCTTTACTGAACAGAGAGATGGATTATAATTTCCGTGGATCTAATGTCATACACATGCTTCCTCCATGACGTTCTGGTGTGTTTATGACAACGATAGCATTCACTAAAATTGTCGGCGAAATCGTACGAATGTCATGTGCTTGCTGCGTCCATGACGTTCTAGAGCGTTTATATTAACAACAGCATTCACTAAAATTTTCGGCGAAATCGTACGATTGCAATGGCCTGTGTAGAAATTGGAGTTGCGGATATTAAGGTACAGTGTCATTTAATTTGCAATATTCCGCAGTTTGTTTATGCAAACATTACGGACGGTGCACACTTTCCATGTTGGTATAGGCTAGGGTAGGATGGTGTGTTGCAAACTTCTAGACGTAGATTCATAAATTTCATGCATACTTCATAGTATTTTGTTGTTACCGTAAAGGTTCGTGCTGATTTTGTCTTTGTGTTTTGGATTGTAACTACAATGGTTGATCCGATTAGGTACATTGTCAACTTTCAAATCATGTGATTTCTGTCCGACATGTTGGATTTTGAGCGCTTGTGTGAAGCTATCATTACCTAATTCGTCAATGAATGAGCTCTGATTGGTTGGAGAAACTGCATCATACTGGAAAGTAGTACCTAAATGACCCCCATTATGATACAGTTTTCTGACATATAATATTTACATTTCGACATCGTTGAACATAAATTACATTCTGACATTATAGGATAGGAAAAGCAACCTCGTTACGTCGTGAATAATAACGACAAGGCACTTTCTCACACTATCTGTATATGCATTATCCTTGCCTTTGTTTATTGAATCTGTGACAGATAGCCGTAATAAGGATACAGTGAGAAATAATCCAATGAATAGAGGTCTGTTACCTTACAAACGGTCCGGTAGTTCTAAATTTTTTATATATTGTCTAGGACGGCTAGTAGGTGTTTAAAATGTAAAATGCACAATTTCTCCCCCTCCGCGCCCGCCACCATATTGGAAAAATCGCAAAAAAATCGGCACTTTCTTGATATTTTCGCCTATATCTCCGTTTCGGTTCGTTTTAGTGAAAATAGAGATCTAGTCAATGTTGTAGACAATTAAATTTCCTACAATTTACGTTCAGTGATAGAATCACACGTTTAACATAAAGGGTTTCGGTGCTATAATTTTTTGAAATGTTGGTATTATTTTTCGATGACCCTGTACATATACACTGTGTTGACATGGATTCCTCACAGAACACTTTTTGCATACATTAGATTTATTTTAGGCAAAGTCGAAATATAATGACTTAAAGTCGGTCAACACGATTCCTCCCAATTGTAATTGGTATTTCCTAATCCTGAAAAATCATTACATAAAATTTATTTCTTTATCAATTAATTATTTAATTAATTAATTATTTTTTCTGGATTTGGAAAACATCCATTTCAATTGGGAACAATCGTATTTACCGACTGAAAGGCATTACATTTCGATTGCTAAGGCATCATTGAAGAAAGCCTTTCAACATGATAATATAGGCAAAGTGTTTTATGGAAATGTATTTTGCCTGCTCCTCACTCTGTTATTTACCTGCTATCAAGTGACCTTCAACTTAACACTCTTTCTGTTTTCAGGTGGGTACTAGATCATTAAACTCAATAAGCGGTAGAAGAAACGCAGACTGGATGGTTCAGCATGTGAGTACAAATGTTTTCTTGTTTTACCTTCAATATTCACATCGCACATGGTTTAATTTATAATTTGATGATAATGATGACGATGATTATATTTGTTTTAAGGGGCCTAACATTTAGGTTATCGGCGGCTAATGGTTTGGGAGATAGAGAAAATGGTAATGCAATGGAAACTATAACTAAAACTAAAACTAACTACAGACTTGCATACTAGAAGAGGAAATGGAAAACAACAACAAGAATAAGGTTAATAAAAGACAGGAGGAAAAGAAATGCCCTTATCCCTCGAGGAATGAGGATTGAGGGACTTGGAAATAGGTAGAGCCGTGATAGGAAAGGGAAAGAGGAGAGAGACCGCCCCAGAGGCATTAGAAAAAGGAGGAAAAACCGGACGCAACTCAGGAATCCCTCGGGATGGCCAACTCCTGAACTCACCAGTCTTAAGTCCTTGGCGGTGTAGCGTTATCCAGGGTGCATCAGAAGTGGTGGGGTTACACACAACCTGCTTCCTTTAGGGCCTTGGGCAGAAGGCAGGAGATACCATGAGAAGAAAATCAGGTCTGACCAGTCGAAGAATGAGGGTAGCAGGTAAGATGAGAGAAGGGCCAATTAAGGCAGAAAATTGAACGACTCCCTAGGCCTCGGATATCCTAACACCGCTGGGGTAGGAAGAGATCAAGATTTTACCAAGGGAGATCGACAGGAAAGTCATCAAGAGAGTGGCCTGGAACAACAAAGTCGAAGCCATGCCGGACTCAGCTGGGGTACCATAGTCGCCGCAAACCCATTCTCCAATAGGCGTGAGCCCTTGGGGAAGATCGTGCAGGGAATTAAAAGGAGGATATAGCCCATTTCTGGGTACAGTACGGCCATGTGAACCTTCGCGACAAAATACAGAACTGGTGAGTTGTTTATCAAGGTTAATGATCTGTAAATCTTCCTCTAGAATTCACTTTGTCTCGTTGATGTTGAAAGAGCTGAATTAATAAATAAACAATAGAGTCGACAGTAGGTTAAAGATCAACCTGCGTGAAAGTCGATTTCCGTGCAGTGTCGTTTGTGCGCGTATGGGATATAACACTACCAAGTCAATGATGCACACGTGGAAGCGGTGCACGGAAGAGAATCCCGAAATGGATAGCGAAATGTGACATCATAGGCAGTGTTTCAACGTTCCGCTCCGTAGGACCACAGTTGTTAGGTTAAGCCATATTTCTATCAATGTGATCATTATGAGAGCAGCGTGTGGAGTTTATCAACAGGGCTTGTGCTTTACCTTTAAATATTCCAAGTTCATTGCATACACCTACAGTTCCATTAGTCAACATAATAATTATTGACATTGATGCATGCAAACTAACACTGTAAATTATATTTCCCTTGTGTGTGTGATCTGGTTCAGTTTGTCTGTGTAATAAGTCGCCATGATGGATAACTTCGGCGTGAAGATGAACACCTTTGTATCCCAGTCTTATCATTCATATATTTCCTTGTTTTAACCTGCAAATACCGACAGTAGTGGCTACGCTGGCTAAAGCGCTGCGTTAGGCCATGGGGCCAAGCTCCCTGCTGACTCGGTAGACGTGTGGGTTCGAGCCCCACCGTCGGCTGTCCTTGAAATGGTTTTCCGTGGTTTCCCATTTTCAACGCCAGGCAAATGCTGGGACAGTACCTTCTGACAGGCCACGGCCGCTTCCTTCCGCATCCTTGCCCAGTTTCATTCCTCTTCATCCATTCCATCTCTCATCCCGACGCGCAGGTCGCCCACGGGCGTCGAATGGAAAGACCTGCACTCGGCGTCTCAGGAGGCCACACGACAACAACAAAAAACTGCAAATAATTCCACGCTATTTAATAGTAACAGACATAACATAATTATGCTTTCAGAAATCAATGAATAAAAATATCCTCCTTACACAAGCCTAAGAAAAGGAAATGATTGGGTGTAACGCTTCAGGGGGATTCTAAGATAGAACATGAAGGGAAATAAGAAGATTACCATTCACCTCCATCACAAGTAGTAGCTCGACAATGGAACACTGTAACTTCTGACGTTCGACCTCCGGATTTGTAGTGCTATCTTACAGTCGTATTACGAGTCCTCTTCACGGGAGTTTTTGACGCTTACTCCATTGTTTTTCTAAGCACGTAATACTTTCGTGCCTTCGACCACGTAGTCAGTTTCATTTTTGGTAGCGGAATGTATTTCAATATTACGTACAGAAGGTAGAGGATCAATATTTAATAAAATGTTACACAAAGCCGTCAAGAAACATCTTACCCTCACAAAAATAAAATATCATAATTCTCTTGTTTGCTTTCGAATCTTCTTATATACGGATCTTCGTAAGATTCACCTAGTGCATACATGAACATAGGAGCTCACTGAGTAAACCTTTAGTTCGTTTTGCATCTTCTGACCAAATGTTAGTCTATATCCCAAACTGATGGTATGGACTTAGGGCATAGGCCGATCAGGGGTTCTGCAAGACTTTGTACCAGGTTCGTTATCGTGTCTTTACCAATAGTTTCTGATATGGATTACAGTACAGTCCGTACTACACGTGAAGGGGAGTTGGAGAGGGACGTGATTCCAGGATTTTGGGATATACAGTAGAACTCCAATTATCCGAATCAATCGGGACCGGACTCCATTCAGATAATCAAAAATTCGGATAATTGGATTTACATACATATGTAACTTAAAGAAAAAGAGCTTATTTTCGGTACTGTATGCATTTTTAATTATATAAATAAATGAAAAGGCATCACTTTTACATGTTATATAGCGTACAAGTGCTGTACAATAGTAGGAAATGAAAGTCATTATTTCCTGAACATCTTGGACAAAGTAAGCTCGCCATACCAATAATGTTCGCGCTGCGCCTACATTAGCTTCGTGGAGGGAAGGACAATAGCGCGCATAGACAGGATCATTATTTTGTGAATCGCAGTACGTTTCCGTCTTAATTTTTATTTTCTGAAATTTTAGTTCCACTAAACTCCCAAATTGACGAGCTTTAAAGCTTAACGCCCAGTTTATTCAGTGTGGGTGTAAAGGAATTTACCACCGTGGATACAAAGATTAAGCTTTCTTCGGATTTTCCCAATTAATTGGGGTCGCCGGAGCCAGCCAGGATCAGTTTGGTTTTGGCCGGGGATTTAAGGCCGGATGCCCTTCCCGACGCTACGTGATTTTTTCGGTGAAAATTCCACCCAGCTGTGACCGGAATTCGAATCCCAGCCATCCGGGTGAAAGACGAGCAGCTAAGCCACTGCGCCATCACGCTCCCCTCCGTGGATACAAAGATTGAATTAAATAATATTTAAACCTAAATTGAAATTCAGAGAACTCATTCTTACCTTTTTCCTCAGCTTTTACAGTGATGACGCTCTCAAATACCGACTCAGCTCCGTGACCCTAGGTCAACGAGCCTCCAACGACCCAACTTGCCTCATCTACTGATCGGCAGCGGCTTCGGTGGCGTAGTCGGTAGCATGCTGAACTGCTATGCCCAAGATAGCGGGTTCAAACCCGGCCGAAGTTGTCGGATTTTTTAAGAGCGTTAAAAATCCTTCAGTATGCCTTCCTTCGGAGGGGAAGTAAAGCCGGCGGTCCCATGTCATAGATTTATGGCATGTAAAAGATCCTTTCACAGACTAAACTTGTGTAAAGCAAAATTTGTTAGGTTAGATTTCGTCAGAACGCTCTATCAAAGTTCCAACGTTCACCACTAGGTATCATTGATATCTGGTGGCGAAAGTTGGAACTACTTGAAATTGAAAGGAACTTGTAGCTCACCCTTTAGGGTGTCCGCTGGAAGCAGCTACAGACTCAGGCGAGCCGAACATGTCCTCGGACACTCCCGGCACTAAAAGCCATACGATAAATAAAAATACTGATCGGCAGGCAATCGCCCTGCGCGATTGTCAGGCTGCCCCAATGGAATGACCGACTGACCTCTTTTGACTTGAGCCCGCAGCATTTTATAGTGAGGAAGCGAGGTTGTTGCTGACCAGGTTGAACTGGGATTGAATGTCCGATACGGTTTCGCCTTGAACCGACTTCGGGACATAATACTATTAACTGGTGCTGATAGTGTGCGTTACCGCCCAAGATAGTCATCTAGAATATTTAATTGCAGCTTTCAAACATGTTTAGGAGATGTAAATTGGTTCCTCTTCCACCTAAATCAACTGTTAATTCTAACTTTTCAGTCGGTCAACGCGCTTCTCACCCAATATGATTGGACAAGTCCTGACTCAAAAATAATACACGTAATAATATTAATCACTGATAAATAAGGGGAATTTTAGGATTACACGTTATGGCCGTCACGCGGTCATCATCAGATCCTAATTACTAGGGTTAAAGTTTAATGGCCCTGCATATATAAAAATATATCACTAGTGTGTTTTCGAAATGTTGTTTCATTGTAAGTCCGTGTTTTGGTTCAAAAGTATTCTTTATTTTCCACATTCTCAACTAAATTAGGAGTAGTTACAAATTTCGTTAACAGAAACCGGTTTCCGCCCGCCAGACACAACCATATGACGCACTCAGTACTGTTCAGTCATGTGGAAGCTAGTGACAACTGAACACCTGTGCGACGACTGTGCTTGAACGGGAAGGTACTCATACGTAACTTTAGAAGAAATTAGTGTGAATGTTTTAATTTTACTAAATTGTTGTGTTGCTTAACTATTTACACGTGCATATTATTTATACGTAGATCTAAGACCTATAATACAACATCATAGAATTGACTAACTTTTTTAGCCTACTTGACGGCTCAGTTGCCGGCTACCTCGCGCGCATATGTACGGCAGAATAAGGTGCTTAATCTCAGTACCATGCATTTTTACTCACCATGTTTACAATACATTCAGAAAATGTTCCCCTTTCGCTTCCAAACATAATCGGCATCTCTTTATGAAGTTTCTGGTTACTCCAGTTAATTTAGCTTCAGTAAGGAAATAACGACATTTAGTCCTACGTCTATTTTTAGCCTACTTTCGATTTTTGCAAAAAATGAAAGTAGACTTATGAGATCACTACAGGGCGAAAAAAGTGTGTCTGTCTGTGTGTATGTGTGTGTGTGTGAGTCTGTGTGTGTGTGTGTGTGTGTGTGTGTGTGAGTGTGGTGAATGTCTGTCCTCCCCTATCAATTCGAACACGGTGAAACCTAATGGAATGAAATTTGGTACAAAGGTAGCACTAGCAAAGGACACCTCAGTGTCATGTTTTATATCGCCACCATCTTAACGGAAACGTAATGGCGGCCAAACAAATGTTCAAAGCTTAAATCAAATTACGACTAACCTAATCATCCGATCTCTACCAAATTTTGCAACAGCATACCTTTATGGGAGCAGCATCCTTTGACCAAACTAATAGGTCATTAGCCTAATAGTTTGCGGATGGCGGCCATCTTTGTGTCAAAATCGATTACCCCTATTAATTCGATCACGGTTAAACCGAATTGAACAAAGTTTGGTACAGAGGTAGCACTAGCAAAGGACACTTCAGTGTCATGTTTTATATCGCCGCCATCTTGACGGAAACGTAATGGCGGCCACACAAATGTTCAAAGCTTAAATCAAATTACGACTAACCTAATCACCCGATCTCTACCAAATTTTGCAACAACATACCTATATGGGGGCAGCATCCTTTGACCAAACTAATAGGTCATCAGCCTAATAGTTTGCGGATGGCGGCCATCTTTGTGTGAAAATCGATTGCCCCTATTAATTCGAACACGGTGAAACCGAATGGAACGAAATTTGGTACAGAGGTAGTACTAGCAAAAGGCACCCCAGTGTCATGTTTTATATCGCCGCCATCTTGACGGAAACGTAATGGCGGCCACACAAATGTTCAAAGCTTAAATCAAATTACGACTAACCTAATCATTCGATCTCTACCAAATTTTGCAACAACATACCTTTATGGAGGGAGCATCCTTTGACAAATCTAGTAGGTCATTAGCCTAATAGTTTGCGGATGGCGGCCATCTTTGTGTCAAAATCGATTACCCCTATTAATTCGAACACGGTGAAACCGAATGGAATGAAATTTGGTACAGAGGTAGCACTAGCAAAGGGCACCCCAGTGTCATGTTTTATATCGCCGCCATCTTGACCGGAAACGTAATGGCGGCCACCCAAATATTCAAAGTTTAAATCAAATTACGACTAACCTAATCATCCGATCTCTACCAAATTTTGCAACAACATACCTTTATGAATGGAGCATCCTTTGACAAATCTAATAGGTCATTAGCCTAATAGTTTGCGGATGGCGGCCATCTTTGTGTCAAAATCGATTACCCCTATTAATTCGAACACGGTGAAACCGAATGGAACGAAATTTGGTATAGAGGTAGGACTAGAAAAGGCCACCTCAGTGTCATGTTTTATATCACCGCCATCTTGACGGAAACGTAATTGCGGCCACCCAAATGTTAAAGGCTAAAATGTAATTACGACCAACCTAATAATCTAGTCTCTACCAAATTTTGCAACAACAAATCTTTATGTGGGAAGCATATTCTGACCAAACTGCTAGATCATCAGCCCAATAGTTTGCAGATGGTGGCCAAGTATGTGTGCAAATCGATTCCCCCTATCAATTCAAACACGGTGAAACCGAATTGAACGAAATTTGGTACAGAGGTAGCAGTAGCAAAAGGCACCTCAGTGTCATGTTTTATATCGCCGCCATCTTGACGGAAACGGAATGACGGCCACCCAAATGTTAAAAGCTTAAATCAAATTTCGACCATCCTAATAATTTGATCTCTACCGGATTTTGCAACAACATGCCTTTTTGTGGAAAGCATCTTATGACTGACTACAAGGTCATCAGCCCAATAGTTTGCAAATAGCGACCATGTATGTGTGCAAATCCATTCCCCAGATCAATTCAATCACGGTGAAACTGAATTGAATGAATTTTTTTACAGAGGTAGCACTAGCAAAGGGCACCTCATATTCATGTTTAATATCCCTATAGCACGTTGTATTTCAACAAGCTACTACAACCAACATTCAATTATACTCCTTTAAAAGGACAAAGAGTTATAACAATACCCATGCATTTAGGAGAAAGTAGGCTATATGTTCTTTACTGAACATCTTGTTATTGTTTACTGAACCTGTACGTTTGAATCTATTAGTCAGTTGTTTTATTGTCCGATTTGTAGGAATGGGTCTCCATGAAAATTTCTTTCGAGACTTTTGACTTGTTCTAGCGCACGATTCCCTGCACTTTAGTACGTATTGTGCAGATATACTCGTTCACGTAACGAATATTTCACACAAGGCATTGCAGCACTACACACAATCACAATAAACCACTATACAATACGATATACAGTACACAGGAGCTTTATAAAACACCCAATTAGCTCGGAGCTCACAAGTCTACCGCAGGAAGAACGTGGGAATACGGCCAGAGACCGCGCGCGCCAACCAGTAACAGCCGGCTATTGGACGGGGACTGGCGGCCAAGATCGAGAGGAATCTTCTTGCCAAGGAAAAATAAAGACCCTGCATATAATTTACATAATTCTACCTTTAATGTGTTCTTTGGTTCAATACCGTCAGTTTTTTTTTTTTTTTTTGCATTTTTGAAAAATCATGTCACCGGAAGTAGTTCTAAGGGCTTAAGTGAAACTCTGCATTGACTCACAATAGTGGTAGAAGAGGCAAACTGCTAATCTGGTTGACCGGATATGGTGAGCAATCATCAGTCTACCGCGTGTTACCCGCCGGCACTTCGTAACAAACGTTTATTGTGTCCTTTACATTTGGAAAACTGAAGGAAACATAATGCCTAAATACACATTCGATTATTTATAAAAAGAGGATTGTTATATTTAGTCATAAATAAAGAATGTATTCTCATATTTTATGATATTTTATTTACCTATAGTTCCTAGCTCGTATCCCTAGAGGATGATGGTCCGTAAATTCCCAAGTCTGTAACCCCTACTGCCTGTTGAGCATTTCTTGATGAATGCAGTACATTTGCATCTGTCTATTGGCACAGGCTAGAGTAAAATGTGGCTTTCCAAGGAGGGTGAGTGGCTAACATGTCGGTCTACTGACCCCAAGCTTGCAGGTTCGCTCCTGGACGTGGTAAGTGCATTTTGAAAGGTGGCAAAAATTACGACACACATGTCATACGCTGTTGGCATGTCAAAGAACCTATTTGAATTCAGTAGGCCGTATTCATAATGGCAAAATTAATCTCGGGAGTTTCCGTCAACACAAAGTTCCACATTTCTCTACTAGAAAGCGCTATAGTTTTCAAGGAGCTTAGATATCTAACCTCCTTGACATTCATAGTGCTTCAAGGAACAACGAAATTCGACATGCAAGCTACACTTTGGGTGTCAAATAACAAAGCTTGCACCCGGAACCCGAGGCCATACGATAGTATTATTATTATTATGTCTGTTGGAACAGGCTAGAGTAAAATGTGGTTTTCCACCGATGTCTCAGTCTTATTCATGGCTGTGATTATATGGAAGCTACTGAGGTATGGGTGGTGCTGAGTAATGACCTTCAGGGCAACGCTAGTGCCTGTGGATGTTGTAAAAGGTTCTGCTCGTAGGGTTAGTAGAGCTTCACTGACTCAGTGAGGAAAGGAATGGCAAACTACCGCATTCCTCACCTTGCTTAGTACGCTGCTTCGGTTTTGTGAGTTTCTACCACATAACCTATGGTGGTGCTGTTTGAGTATCCAACCGGCCTCTAGGCTGACTACCTAACAGAATTGTATCTCCTAAAGGTACAGTACAATGCACGCAAATTCTCAACTCCATATCCCCCAAAGGAACAGTGTTCCTGGGAGGTCTAGCCTATGCCATTAAAGGATGTTTTCGACATTAAGTTGCTTGCCTAAAGGGCACTGTGGATATTTAAGAGCATATGACCTCGCTGTTTTGCCCCCTAAATAAACCATCATCATCAATCATCACATGTTTTGATTGTAAAACCTCATATAAGGGGATTAGATGCTCTTTTTTGTAAACTAAAATACCGGCAGGAAGCTGCTTGGTCATGGACTAAGCTCCCGTCACTCCCCCCAGCCATGGGAAACTTGGCTATCAACAATGGAAATGGATCAAGCTAATGAACCATTCTCAGTGAAAGAAAGTGTGAAGGAAACTAATCTCTACAGAATGCACTAGATGAATGGAAGATGTTATGCTTTAATTTGTAAACGCAATTGGAAGAGCACTGCGCTGGAGATGGAAAGATAACATTCTCAGAAATATATTTAAGACAAACACCCCGAAGACAAAGATTCATCCGAAAAGAGAAAGATTCTGTGTTTCTGAAATACTAAGCACGTGAAAATGAAGATGATGATGATAATTGTTATTTTAAGGGCCCTAAAATCTAGGCTATCAGCCCCTAATGATCTGGTGACGATGAAAAAAAAAAAAGGTTTTTAAATGACATGGAAACTGCCGACTACAACTAATTGAATTATCCACAGCCTGCTTCCAGTCTCCGATCGGGTCAGGAATGGAATGAATGAAGCCCCCGTCTAGCGGCGAGGATATGGACTGTGTCGGCTGCCGAGGCCTGACGCACTCCTCTGGAGCAATAATTAAATGAATGACAAATGAAATGAAATGATAGTGGACAGTGTTGCTGGAATGAAATTTTGACAGGGAAAACCGGAGTACCCGGAGAAAACCTGTCTGCCTCCGTTTTGTCCAGCACAGATCTCACATGGAGTGACCGGGATTTGAACCACGGACCCAGCGGTGAGAGGCCGGCACTACAACTAATTACTGACTAACAACTAACTTATATACTAGAAGAAGCAACAGGAATCAGGGAAATAAAAGGCAGGGAAAAGAAATACCCTCAACCCTCAAAGAATGAGGATTGAGGGACTTAGGAGGAAAAAGAACCATGATAGGCAGAGAAGAAAGGAAAAGAGGAAAGGATCCATCCCCGAGACAATATTGAAAAAGGGGAAAAATCAGACTCAGCTCAGGAATCCCTCGGGATCGCCAAATACCGAGCTCACCATCCGTGAGCCCTTGAGGGTGTCGCACTATCCAGAGTGCAGCATAAGTGGTGGGGCTACACACACCCAGCTTCTTTTAGGGCCTTGAGCAGAAGGCAGGAGATATCATGAAAAGAGAACCAAGAGGTCTGATCCGTCAAAGAATGAGGGTTCTGGAAAGATGAGAAAAGGGCAAATTAAGGCAGGATATTTAAAAACACTCTAGGTCTCGGATGAAGCCTCCGTGGCTTAGGCGGCAGCACGCCGGCCTCTCACCACTGGGTCCGTGGTTCAAATCCCGGTCACTCCGTGTGAGATCTGTGCTGGTCTAAACGGAGGCAGACAGTTTATTCTCCGGGTACTCCGGTTTTCCCCTGTCAAAATTTCATTCCAGCAACACTTTCCACTATCATTTCATTTCATCTGTCATTCATTTAATCATTGCCCCTGAGGAGTGCGTCAGGCCTCGGCAGCCGGCACAGTTCATATCCTCGCCGCTAGATGGGGGCTTCATTCATTCCATTCCTGACCCGGTCGGAGACTGGAAGCAGGCTGGGGATTTTCATTTTCTAGGTCTCGGATACTCTAATACCATCGGAGTCGGAAGAGAACAAGAGTTGACCAAGAGAGGTCCACAGGAAATATTACAGAAAGAAGCCCAGTGATTCAGCTGAGGTCCCAAGGTCGACAATACCATGAAAATACAAGTGCACAGTAGTGCAGCCAAGGTGGTTATATTGAACTCTGGCACTCAGTGGTATTGGCGCGAGCCCCCATTGACCGCCCGAATGACGTCATGTAGCCCGGGCAAGCTGCTCGCTCGGGCCTGCTTTGTGAATGAACCAGCAGCTTTTGACATTTAGCGTAGCCGAGCCGTCTCCTCTCTCCTCACCTGACCGACCCGACCCGTTGGGCGTGGTCAGGCCTCTACGTCATTCCATAGTAATCTATTACGGGATCTTAGGTCAGCGTATCCTCCAATGCATGCGGGAACGGAAATAAAACATTGCGAGAACCGGAAGTCAGTCACCTACTCTGCACAGCGTTGGAATTCTCATGATCATGAAACAACGAACCTACAGTTTTTCTTCGAATCTGAACCGAATGGTGATGATTCTGATAATTGATGTTTTAAGGAACTTAACATCGCGGTCTTCTGCCGTTAATGGTTTGGGTGACAGTGATAATAAAAAAGAACAAATTCAACCAAACCTAATTACTGACGTACTGTACAACTAATGAACTAGTAGGAAATAAGGACAGAAAAAAATTACGAGCCTGACAGTAGTCGCATATATTTATTTGTTCATCTATGGCGTTTAGTGCCGGGAGTGTCCGCGGACATGTTCGGCTCGCCTGAGTCTATAGCTACTTCTAGCAGACACCCTTAGGGTGAGCTACAAATTCCGTTCAATTTCAAATAGTTCCAACTTTCACTACCCGATATCAACGATACTTAGTGGTGAACGTTGGAACTTTGATAGAGCATTCCGATGAAATCTAACCTAACAATTTAGCTTGAGACAAGTTTAGTCTGTGGAAGGATCTTTTACATACCATAAATCTATGACATGGGACCGCCAGCTTTACTTCCTCTCCGAAGGAAGGCATACTGGAGGATTCTTAACGCTCTTAAAAATCTGACGACTTCGGCCGGGTTTGAACCCGCTATGTTGGGCACAGCAGTTCAGCATGCTACCAACTACGCCACCGAAGCGGTAGTCGCATTTGATGAGTAACATGTGACATATTATCCTACTATGTGTCTGCCGGGAGCGAAAATCCCTTATTAAGAGTGAACTCTGTTGGTCATTGAAATAACTACTTGTGAATTTCCAGTGCCAATGATTTATTGTAGGAATATCTTAAATGATCTTTTCTTCCTTCCTTTCCTTTCCTTCTTTCACTTTACTTCATTCCTTATTTCCTTTTCCCTCATTTTCCGTCCTTCCCTTCCTTACTTCATTTTCTTTCTGCCTTACTTCCAATTGAACCTTGGATGTGGCCACGAAACTCGTGAACGTCGTTAATCAATTATAAATACACTCACTAATACAGCCATCACAATAACACAGGTTATCAGACAAATTAAACACCCAAACACAAGGAGGGATATGACCACGATGTCGCAGCCCTTAAAATAGGCAAACATTAACAGACTGGTATCACATCTCATGTTTCTATATTTACGAAGCGAAAATCATTTTACTTGTCTATAATACTGCCTCTGTGTCAGAATGTAAGACCATGCTGTGTGACCAATTAAATAAAGAATCATCATCATCATCATCATCATCATTTCCCCTTATCCAGCTCTTGCCGGGTCGGGGTATTTATGGCACTTCTCCACTTTCCTCTGTCCTTCCACCATTCTTCTTCCACGATCTTGTCCCAGTCCAGATTTATTTTTCTTACGCTGTTCTTCACTGAATCAATCCACCTTGTTCTAGGTCTTCCTCTTGCTATCTTACCCTTGCACTTCGCCTCCAGCATCTGTCTTGGTATTCTATTTTCCTCCATCCTCTTTACATGTCCAAACCAATTTAGTTTATTCTTCTCAATTCTCTCATTTAGTTTTCCCATCCCAACTTCCTTCCTAACATCTTCATTCCTCACTCTGTCTTTCCTTGTCTTTCCTATCATACTTCTTATGAATTTCATTTCACTGGCTTGGATTCTACTCTCTTGCCTGCTTGTCAGGGTCCAAGTCTCAGCTGCATAAGTTAATATGGGAACATAGAACACTTTATACATTACCTCCTTGCTTTTCCTTGGTACTTCCTTATCCCAAACAAGTTTTCTTACACTTTGATAGAATGCATTGCTCTGCTGTACTCTCCTGCCAATCTCCATGTCCAATCTACCAGTTTGCATCAATTCACTTCCTAGGTATTTGAACGTGTCCACAATTTCCAAACTCTGACTTCCAATGGTCCCAAATTTGGATCAATGGTAGGCTATATAGCCTAATGCAGGAAATGTGTAATGGATTGTTGCTATGTTCGGACTTTATAAAGTTACTTAATGTTTATGTTCTCTATCTTTATCTTTTGTTATCAGATCCTTTTTGTACAATTGAATGAGTTCCTTGTACCTAATATTCGTTGGTTGGTTCCTCAGTATTGGGGCTGCGACAACGCGGTCATGTAGCCCCGTATACTTTGGGTGTGTGTAAAGTCTGTCTGATAACCGGTGTTAATTGTGATGGCTGTATTAGTGTGTGTATCTGTTTTTAATTCAAGTAAGGACTGCAACTTTGAATTTTTCAAATCAGTCCTATTTTTGTCGCCAAACGCCACCGTCAACGACTACTAAGCCTAGTTCAGAACTTAGCTACTAGACGCCACCGCAGTCGGCTCTTGGCAACGAATGTAGGAACCTAAGAGCGTTGTTTACATTCTGAACCTATACAATTTAGCTTCAAACAGGTGTAATTAGTGGAAGGTTCTTTAACATGCCACAAATCTATGACATGGGACCACCGGCTTTACTTCCCCTCCGAAGGAAGGCATACTGAGGGATTTTTAACACTCTTAAAAATCCGACAGCTTCGGCCGGGTTTGAACCCGCGATCTTGGGCATAGAAGCTCAGCATGCCACCAACTACGCCACCGAAGCCGCCAACGCAGTCATGTAGCCCCGTGTACTTTGGGTGTGTGTAAAATCTGTCTGATAACCGGTGTTAGATGCGATGACTGTATTAGTGTGTGTTATGTGTTATTTTTAAATCAAGTAAGGACTGCACACGTTCGCTACCAAATGCTACCGTCCAAGACACCTAGCTGTGAACTTGGCTACTACTTGATGCCATCTCAACCAGTGCCTGGTGACGAACGTTGGAACTTAAGAGCATTAATCAAACCTAACCTACAAATTTTTCTTCACACAAGTTTAGTTAGTGGAAGGTTCTTTTACATGCCATACATCTATGACATGGGACCTCCGGCTTTACATTCCCTCCGAAGGAAGGCATACTGAGGGATTTTTAACGCTCTTAAAAAATCCGACGAATTCGGCCGGGTTTGATCCCGCGACCTTGGGCGTAGAAACTCAGCATGCTACGAAATACGCCACCGTAGCTGACCTAATATTCGTTATTTCTAAACAATGAAATCTTAGAATTCCTAAAATGTACCACGGTAAATGACATTGAGTGCTACAGCTGGATTTCACGTGTTGGGGGTGGGGAGACCATTCCTCAAGCGTGCTACAAACTTGGCAGAAGAGGGCGTGGCTTCTCTTCATTACTCATTTCAGATTAATGTGCTGTTCGTATACATCACCGATTCTCAACCTGTCACACGCGAACACCTGGTTTATGTATGATCAAGCAGATACTGGATGCTAAAGAAGGGATTTCTACAAGAAACAAGTAGTTCGATGAAGAAATAAACAGTCTATTTTCATATATCCTACTGGTCTTACTTAGTACACGAGAAACGAAAAGGAGATTTTAAAAAATTGCACAGCCCCATTCTTAAGTTCCCATAATATTCCAATAAATTATACGTCAGTATATTAAGGCTTGTGCGATGATATACCGTGCCAAGTTTTACATCGTTCTGATGAAAGGTCGCCAGAAAAATCCATTTTATATTTAAATTTCACGTCTCCGCCATGTTGGTTTTGTGCTCACCAGGTTATTGAATGATTCATAGGTGAAATTATGATAATAGCCTCTATCAACATACACAATGATTCCTGTCATAGATTAGTAGATATTGTCAACCGTTATTGTTAGTTATTGTTGTTTTAAGGAGCGCAACTACAAGGTCATCAGCTTCTATTGAGAACCGTCTAATTGTTGTATTGTTATATGTGTAGGCAATAGAGTTATGTACCATTAGATGAACATTATTGCGTAGGTCATTATTCAAACTTTCACTTCGATCGCATGATTAAGACACAATAATTTAAAAAAAACTCAATTAAAAAAATTCACACAGCCACTATGTTGAGTTTACAGTAAGTGAACAATTGAACTAAATTAGATGTCAGTGCATTACAATGTGTATAAACAGGAACTATTTGAAAAATTCAAAGTCTGCAGTCCTGACTTGTTTTTTTATTTTTAGATACACAATAACACAGTCATCACAATTAACACCGGTTACCAGACAGATTCTACACACACCCGAAGTACACGGGGCTACATGACCGCGTTGTCGCAGCCCCTAAACTGAGGAACCAACGAACGAACCATTTGCTGTACCAATTTTCACTGCGGTCGGATTGTTAAATCGTGAGGAAAGGCTATTTAAATATTTCAACTTCGCTTGGCCGCCATGTTCGCTTTGTACTTAACAAGTTTGTGAAAAATACATAGATGAACTTCTGGTAGTACCCTTTATCACCGCATAAACTTTCAGGGTGATATCTGTTACTGTTGTGAAAATATAGAATGCCAGTGAAATATTTCGCGTGGCCACCATGTTGGATTGGTGAAACGTATTAAATTTTGAAAGGCACGGTAGAGGTCAGACATAGTAGTATTATGCACTTACCGAGTTTCATGGAAATTGCTTCGGCCGTTTAGATATTTAGGGGGACACACACACACACGGACAAAAGGTTACCTCATAAGCCAATTTTTTTCATAATTGAAAATAGGCTAAAAATAAGAATGGGGGTTATGAGGAAGGTTGAGACAAGAGCCACTTAAGGCGTAAAGTAAAAGACACCTTTTGATACCCTAATACTATCAGGGGCTAAAGAGAACAAGAGTTGACCAAGTGTGGTCGACAGGAAAGATGACAGAGAGGAGCCTGGCACAAAGTGGAAGCAATTCCTGACTCAGCTGGGGTCCCGTGGTAGCCAACCCAGTCTTTGTTGAGAGCCCCTGGGGAGGGGGATATCTCTTTATTTTTATATTTTTGAGTTTGTTAACACAGATTACGGAGGTTTCACAAATTGGGAAAATACATTTTATTCTCATAATTTGACAACGTCTGAAACTCGCAAGGAAAACAAATCTTCCAGGAATATGAGGAAATGCTGGGGGCAGGCGTCGTACCTCCTACTAGACATTGCCGACCCGCTGAAGAAGTTTCATTCAGAGTGAAAGTCCTATGTTTTACGCTGTGCGATATTCAGCTTTAGTGAAAGAGGCTTGGCGGGCGGGTTAGTATCGATCGTATTGCAGGGGTAGTCGACCCCTGGCCTAGACCCTCCCATTAGACACAAACCTGCGCGTAGTGCCGTATTTTGTAGAACAAACATTGGGATTGATTGCCTCCGATTTCACAGTTTTATGTACTGATAACATGTGTAATTACAATGTCTGTGCTCATGAGTATCGGTATTTGTTATTTTATATATTTTCATTTTTTAACTTGTAGCATTGTTGCAATCAACCCCATGCAAGTCGGTGTTTTTGAAACTTGTCCGATAACTGTTGGACCTGTTTCCATCTCTTGATGAACTCAGCATTCTTTAATTTGTCTGTTGGTGGAAGCTAGAGTAAAATTTGGGTGTTTAACCGATACTAATAATAATATCGTATGGCCTCGGGTGTCGGGTGCAAGCTTTGTAATTTGACACCCAGAGGGTAGCTTGCGTGTCGAATTTCGTTGTTCCTTGAATCACTATGAAAGTCAAGGAGGTTAGATATCTAAGCTCCTTGAACACTATAGCGCTTTCTATTAAAGAAATGAGGAACTTTGTGTTGGCGGAAACTCCCGAGATTAATTTTGCCATTATGAACACGGCCTACTGAATTCATTTAGGTTCTTTGACATGCCAACATCGTATGACATGCGTGTCGTATTTTTGCCGCCTTTCAAAGATCACTTACCACGGCCAGGAGCGAACCTGCAATCATGGGGTTAGTAGAGCGACACGCTATCCACCGTGGCAAGCTGTTTAACCGATGTCTCAGTCTCATCCTGTGTGAGATTTATTCTTGACGTTCATGGGGATGATAATTGTTGTTTTAAGGGGATTAACATGTAGGTTATCGGCCCCTAATTGTTTAGGTGATGGCGAAAATGAAAGATGATCAAATGAAACCTACAAATAAAACTAACTACTGACTTACAAACTAGAAGAGGAAATGGGAAACAGAAAGGAGAAAATCCAAGGAAGGAGATCCAAGAAAGGCAGAGGGAAATGGGAAAGCGTAGAAAGTCCGCCCTAAAGGCAATGGAAAAAGGGGGAAGAAGCTTGACCCAGCTCAGGAATTCCTTGGGGTCACGAAATCCTAAGCACGCCACCCGTGAGTCCTTGAGGGCACTATCCAGGGTGCATCATAAGTGGTGGAGCTGGACATACCCTGCCTCCCTTAGGGCTTTCAGCAGTAGGCAGGATGTGTCAGGAAAATAAAAACAAGAGGTCTGACCCGTCGAAGAATGAGACATCAGGACAGATGAGAGAATTGCCAACTAAGGCGGGAAAGTGAAAGACTCCCTATGCCTCGGATAACCTAATACCGTCGGGGTCGGAAGAGAACAAGAGTTGACGAGGGGAGGCCGAATGCAAAGGTGAAATGATGAGCCCGGCACAAGTAAGTGGAAGAAATGCCGGACTCAGCTGGGGTCCCGTGGTCGTCAACCCTTGTCCCACTAGTCATGAGCCCCAGGGGAGTCTTGACGTTCGTAAAGAGGAGCGTGTAACACTTTATTACAATCATCTGCAGTTGCTAAAACTACATGAAGGTAGATTGCTGGCAACAGCATTCATCATCAACATCAATAGCGGCTTCGGTGGCGTAGTCTGTAGCATGCTGAACAGCTGTGCCCAAGATAGCGGGTTCAAACCCGGCCAAAGTCGTCGGATTTTTTTAAGACCGTTAGAAATCCTTCAGTATGCCTTCTTTTGGAGGGGAAGTAAAGCCGACGGTCCCATGTCATAGATTTATGGCATGTAAAAGATCCTTCCACAGAGTAAACTTGTGTGAAGCTAAATTGTTAGGTTAGATTTCGACGGAACGCTCTATCAAAGTTCCAACGTTCACCACTAGGTATCTTTGATATCTGGTAGCGAAAGTTGGAACTACTTGAAATTGAACGGAACTTGTAGCTCACCATAATAAGGGTGTCCGCTGGAAGCAGCTACATACTCAGGCGAGCCGAACATATCCTCGAACACTCCCGGCACTAAAACCCATACGATAAATAAATAATAATCAACATCAATTTCTGTTTTCCAGCTTGAGCCGGCTTGGAGCAATAGCATTGAAAATGAAAATCCACAGCCTGCTTCCAGCATTATTGACCGTAAATATTTTTGAACATAAATCCCCATCATATCTTTACGACGTATTTTGTCGTATGGAAACAGTCTATGGCTGAAGTGACAAATTTGTCGAGTATACAATGTAGATACCTCACCATCGTACTTCTAAATACACACACCAGAAGAAGTTTTGAATGTTGCCATGGAGCACAGTGGGGTTGAAAGTGAGGACGGACTTATTTATTAAGCAGTGTCCACACCTGCTCTACATAGTTGAGATCGGGAGAATAGGCAGGCCATTCCATTCTGTGAGTACCATTCTCCTCAAGAAAGACATTGACAATGCCCTGTGCGGGCGAGCGTTATCGTCCACGAAAGTGAAATTTGGGCCGAAATTGCCATCATAGCATTTCATTACTGGTGCCAGGATAGTATACCTGTAACGTATGCCTATCATACGCCCTGGGATGTACCCAAGAGGGGTTCGGCGACCATACATGATACCACCCCAAAACATTGCACCACCTCCTCCCTGTTGGTATCGGTCTCGGGTGTATTGGTCATGCTTACGTTCACCGGGTCGTCTCCACACTCGCACAGATCTATCCTCATTGACACAAGCGAGTGTACACAGCCGATATGCACGCACACAAGAACTACTAATGAGTTTAACACCACTACGACTAAGACACTTGGCCAGCAATTTGCAAAAAAAAACACTGATAGTCAGTCTGAAAGACTAGACTTTATATCATTTTAAATGCTACAAATGCTACAAATGATGCGTGAACTCAAAATCCGTTAGTAAGTGCAAACCAAGGTCAAAGGCGGTACATGGCTGGATGACGTCACGCTCACCGGAGCGTGCGGGGAAAGGAGGAAGCTCAAGCAGTACTATGACGTCACACACCTCTGTGCATTCTCGGTACATTTCGTCCCGTCACCGTAACGTAACGCCAGACCCCAGCGTAACGACGAAGTCGACAATATCATTTAAAATGATTTAAAAAAACAGTAGATCCGTGAAGAACTATACAGCCTATTTTCATATATCCTACTTATGCTAACTGCCACTATCAACATACAAAATTACAGTTTGATTGCTCTAATAGATTCGTAGATATTAAGAACCGACTAAATATTTCGGATGGTCGCCATGTTGGATTTTATATATGTAGGTCATAGTTATGTACTGTTAAATGAAGATTATTGTGTACGTGTAGCATTCAAACTTCAATCGCATGATTAGGACACACGAAGTAACAAGGAGGTTTTAAAATTTCGCACAGCTGCCATCTTGTGGTTATGGAAACAATTGAAACAAATTGGATGCCAGTGGATTAGCATTCGTATAAGGATTTACTGTAGCAACTTTCACTGCATTCGGATGGTTAAATTGCGAGAAACGTCCATGTGAATATTTAGACCACGCGTCTCCGCCATGTTGGATTTGTGATCAACAAGTTATTGAAAGTCCTATAGGTGAACTTATGTTCATAGCCCTTATGAACATAAAAAATCAGTTTGGTTGCTATAATAGATTCGTAGCAATTCAGAGCCGTCTAAATATTTCGGATGGTCGTCATGTTGGATTGTTAAATGTATAGGCCATGGAGTCATGTACCATTAAAGGAAAATTATTGCGTAGGTTCATTATTCAAACTTTCACTTCGATCGCATGATTACGACACAAGAAATAAAAACTTAATTTTAAAATTCGCACATCCACCTTCTTGAGGTTATGTAAGCATTTGAACTGAATTACATACCAATGCATTACAATGTGTATAAACATATACTGCACCAAGTTTTATTGCGTTTGGTTGGTTAAATCGCGAGAAACGTCTATTTAAAACTCGCAAATTCGCGTGGCCGCCATGTTGGTTTTGTAGTTACCAGTTTTTCAAAAGTCACATAGGTAAACTTCTAGTAGTTCCCTTTATCACCGTAAAAAATTCCAGGGTGATATCGGGAATAGTTCAGAGATATTGAATGCTGGTGAAATATTTCCCACAGCCGCCATTTTGGATTGGTGAGACGTAACAAAATTTGAAGGGCACGGTCGGGGTCGTCCGGAATAGTGCTATGAACTTACCGAGTTTCATTGAAATCGCTCCAGCCATTTAGAAGTTATTAGGGGGACACACACACACTCCTCTCTCTCACACACACACGCACACACACGGACAAAAGGTGATCTCATAAGCCTATTTTTTCAAAATTGAAAATAGGCTAAAATAATTATGTGTGTACAATACATCGCTTATGTGTAGTGCTTTGTGCACTTTTAACTTGTATAATCTGCCTGCGTATGACAATTGACATCGTTCAGTACTCAGGAGACACCTTACCGTTGTATTATTGGATGATATTTTAGATGGTTACAGGGTCATTGCCTGCGCATCATGAGTTTAATACTTAGTCTATTTAGTAATTAACACCGGTTATCAGACAGATTCTACACACACCCAAAGTACACGGGGCTACATGACCGCGTTGTCGCAGCCCCTAAACTGAGGAACCAACCAACCAGACTTCTAACTCCTGGCGAGACCGGGAATCATATACCGAGTCACCTAGGTAATAAGCAACCGTTCTACCCCTTTTCCATAGAGTGCAAGAATACGAATTAAGATATTACTTTTCCAAACGGAGGCACAGAGCAAGCAATTCACCGCAGCGATAAATCTGGGAGAAGTACAAGAGCTAATTACACTTCTGCCCAAGTTAGAGCATCAATTCATTAGACGGATTCCTCTCTCGAGCAAGGATACGGCCAGTAACTTCTCCCAACTTGATCAGACAAGGAACGATTTATTTCCTCCCAGTGTACAGTTTGTACTAGCAACGTGCTTAAACGATATTATACTCATCAAAAAAGATTTACAAAATGACCAAAATAACGAAAAATTAATTTTACATATTTGAGGCTCCTTGTTTGGGACACCAAATTTCTTTCTCTATGTATTTTGTAATTTTCTTTCCAGACTTGAAACAGGAAGTTTCGTAACGAACTAAAGAGCCTACTTTTCTTAAAATTAAGATTCATGCCAAGGATTAATCTAGAGTATACCTACCTAGAATATTGGGGTAAAAAATATAGACAGCTTTTATTAACAGTTGTCAGCCCTGATTGCTCCTAAGAATACTTATAGTCATATCTGTTATGTTACACATAGCACATACGAAATTTGGATGAAATCCAACTGATAGTATAGAAGTTACATGTATTTAAATATTGGCCCTATTAGCAGACTTAGAATCATGTTGATAGTACTGGCGTATATAAGTTACTCCTAATTAATCTAAAATGTCAGGTACTATACGTGTGCATAGTTTAAAGCTGTCGGCTTGCATACTTTCTGATATATTGGCATTTGGATAAAAACAAGTTCCGTGACGAACTAAAGAGCCTACTTTTCTTAAAATTTAAGATTCATGCCAATTATTATTCTAAATGGATCTATCTAGAATAATGACGAAATTAAGTTGGTAATATCGAAATTTCTAATTAGTTCGAAATACTGTATACCTGGCATAATGTAGCCTAATAGAGAACTAAAGTTGGCAGCCCTGGTGACTGAGTATATTCTTAGTCCATCTCTTAAGGTACAGAATACAAAATTTGGTTGAAGTCCAATGGATAGCATGGACGTTCTATGCTGTTAAACATTGCATCTAACAGCGCGCGTAAACTCATGTTGGCATCAATGACATACATGTATTGGTCAGAAATATTCTGAAATAATATGATCTATTGTTGTGTCAATTTAGAATGAAATCCATTAGTTAGTAGAGAAGTTACATGCATTTTAAAATTGGACCTATCAGCAGGCTTAGAATCATGTTGGCAGCACTGGCGTAGGCCTATATTAGTTACTCCAAATTAATCTAGAATGCCAGGTACTATACGTGCGCAATGTTTAGAGCTATTGGCTTGCATACTTTCTGATAGGCTATATTGATATTCGGGTAACAAAAATAGAGGCAGTATTTATTAACAGTTGGCAGCCCTGGTTGCTTCTAAATATACGCATAGTCATATCTGTTATGGTACACATAACACACACGAAATTTGGTTCAAATCCAAATGATAGTATAGAAGTTACGTGTATTTAAAGTTGGACCTCTCAGCAGGCTTAGAATCATGTTGGTAGCACTGACGTATATAAGTTACTCCAAATTAATATATGTCAGGTACTATGCGTGTGCATAGTTTAAAGCTGTCTGCTTGCATACTTTCTGATATATTGGTATTTGGATAAAAAAATAAGGAGTGCATTTATTAACAGTTGGCAGCCCTGGTGGCTTTTAAGAATATGCTCATTCATATCTGTGTATGTACACATAGTACATACGAAATTTGGTTGAATTCCAATTGATAGTTTAGAAGTTATATGCATTTAAAAATTGGACCTATCAGCAAGCTTATAATCATTTTGGCAACACTGCTATGTATGGGCTCCTGGAAATTAAACTGAAATATTATTATCTATACGTGTGCCAATTTTGAAATAGCTCCCATTCATACCTTCCAAGATATCCAACATGGAGCTCAAATTTCAATTGAGATTTTTCAGCAGTTGGTAGCACTGACATCATTTTCAGATATGGCCGTGAGATATTCATGTATAGATCTTTACTCCTACCAAATTTTGTATCGATTGCTCCAGCCGTTTAGGAGTTGATGGGGGGGAGGGACACACACACAGCCAGACAGACAGACAGACAGACAGACAGAAGGACAGACAGACACACACACACACATTTGCCCGATCTCATGTCTACTTTTTCCTCATTTTTGCAAAATGTGAAAAGTAGGCTAAAAAAGAGAGAGAGCAATTATCAACAGTTGGCAGCCCTGGTGGCTCTTAAGAATATGCTCAGTCATATCTGATTATGTACACATATTACTTACTCATTGAAGCTGTAACCCCACCAGAACAAGCTGGATTCAGGAAAAACCGAAGCTGTACTGATCAAGTCTTGGCCCTCACCACTCACATTGAAGCAGGGTTTCAAAAGAAGCTAAAATCAACAGCTGTCTTTATCGACCTGACTAGCGCATATGATACTGTCTGGCGACATGGACTGATCCTCAAAGTGCTGGAAGCTATCCCCTGTTTGGAAATTGCAAATCTTATCTCTAACATGCTTTGTGAAAGAGAGTTCGTAGTATTTCTAGATGATGCTAAAAGTCGCAAAAGGAAACTAAATAATGGTCTACCCCAAGGATCAGTTTTGGCCCCAGTTCTATTCAATCTGTTCATTCATGACTTGCCACCAACAACAGCTACTAAGTTTATTTACGCAGATGACATTGCACTGGTAGCTCAAAGCAGAACTTTTGAAGATGCAGAAGGCACTCTTACAACCGATCTGGAGAAAATGTCAACGTTCTTCAAGTCCTGGCGACTGATCCCAAGTATGTCTAAGACAGAGGTTTCATGCTTCCATCTTGCCAACCGACTAGCAAACTACAAGCCAAATGTTGTATTTCGTGGTGAAAAACTGAAATACAACCCATTCCCGAAATACCTAGGTGTCACGCTGGCCCGAACTCTGAGCTACAAAGAACACCTCACCAAGCTCTCTCACAAAATTTCCACCAGAAATAACATCCTGCACAAGCTTTGCGGTAGTTCATGGGGAGCCACGGCGGACTGCTTAAGATTAACGGGTATCAGTCTAGTCTATTCTGCAGCGGAATACTGTGCTCCAGTATGGTTGGAAAGTGCACATGTGCATAAAGTGGATACCAAGCTGAATGACACTATGCGTTGCATAATCGGCACCATAAAATCAACCCCTCGCCACTGGCTACCAGTACTCAGCCACATTCCACCACCTCACCTGAGGAGGAAGGAAGCTCTGATCAGAGAAGCAAAGAAGATCTATGCTTCTCCCTCATTACCAATACACCAGGAATTCTGCCACCCACCACCGAAGCGACTTCATTCGAGGAGACCAACCAGTTTATTGGCCGACCAACTTCTGGCAAATCGATTCAACCTAAACCAATGCTGGCAGGACGAATGGTCAAACTCAACGTCTGGAACTAGTGCCCAGGAGATCAACCCAACGGTGAAAATACAAGGATTTGACCTTCCTAGAAAATTATGGTGTCGCCTCAATAGACTGAGAACCAGGCACGGCCGTTGCAATTACCTATGCCATAAGTGGGGTTGGATAGATTCCCCATTGTGTCAATGCAATGAGGAGGAACAGACCATGGACCATATCATCCAGCGCTGCCCTCTACACGCCTACTCCGGGAGCCCTAGTGATCTGTTTCATCTTCGAGAATGTACTGTGGAATGGCTCCAAAACTTGAACTTGGATTTGTGATTTGTTTTTATGTAATTTACCTTACGATTAAATAAATAAACATACTAAATTTGGTTGAAATCCAATTGTTAGTGTCGAAGTTATATGCATTTAAATATTGGACCTATCAGATGTCCAGACAGAAGGACAGACAAACAGACAGACAGAAGGACAGACAGACACACACACATTTTCCCAGATCGATCTCATAAGTCTACTTTTTCCTCATATTTGCAAAATGTGAAAAGTAGGCTAAAAATTTATCACGATACCCCTGTTTCTATTCTGAAGGAGCTAAGGATTGTTCCTAAAGCTCACTTACTCCCAAACATCCAAAGGCAATTTTCGAAATTTTTCGGCCATGTCATTCGGCGAGACGCCATTGAGAAGCCTATCATCCAGGGTAAAGTTGGCGGTAAACGGTTGCGGGGACGCGCCCCGAACCGGTACATTGACCAGATAAAGAGTCTGTCTAATCTGCCACTTCAGAAATTAATGGATTCAGAATTCAGCGGGGTGTTGTTAACGGAATTGCGTGAAGGGTCACGGCCAAGAAGAAGAAAAATATCCCTCAAGTTCTGAATCATGATGAACAAGGATTATGCGAAAAATTATGTTTAGCCCATTAGAATTATTAAGTAAGTACATACCGGGTATAATAGTAATAATTTTTTTTTTTTTTTTTTTTTAGGGGAAGAAATGCATTTACGCACAGAGTGTCGGGCTCCTGCTCCTGAGTAGCAGACTACCGACTAAAACTCCCCCGTTACTTCTGAACACTAGCCTGGAACCGTTTAGCACATTACTTCAGGCTAGAGTCATTTTATATTTGCCTGTAGGGCACTCTTCCGTAATGAATCATCTTCAGTGGCGATCCAGGTCCGTCTTCTTTGTTTGGAGGATATCTTCAACAAAGCTTGCTACCAGTTTCCAGTTTTCCTCATTTTGTAGCATCACTGCAACAATATTGCCCGGGGATATCTCTACATCAATGTGATCTTGAAGAGACTGCCTATTTTGGACCCACCGTCCACAAGAGAAGAAGGTGTGTTTAGCATTATCTAATTCGTTGATACAGTAGATGCAATCTGATGAATCCACCTTCCCCATCTTCTTAAGATAGGAACAGAAGTACCCATGACCAGTCAAGAACTGAGTGAGATAGTAACCAACCTCACCATGTTTCCTCTCTGTCCAAACCTGCACCTGAGGGATCATTCTCTTAGTCCATTGGCTTTGATCTCCTTGCTCCCATTTCATCTGCCAATTTTGAAAGGTTTGTACTCTTGCCGATCGTCTTGCATTTTGTAAACCCATATCAGATTTCCTCAAGTAAATGTTCTTGCGTTCTTTCGCAAGAAAAAAAAATTGGAATAATCCCGGCAATAACGAGAACTGCTTCCTCAGAGACAGTGCGATATGCAGATGCCACGCGCAAAGCACCCCGCCTCTGCACTTGCGCCAGTGGCTTCCTATAAATTTCCTTATCCAGGGCATCCGCCCATATTTCCGCTCCATACAGCAGAACTGAATGGATGGCTGTCATCAATAGTCTTCTCTTACTAGATTTTGGCCCACCAACATTGGCCATGAGCCGACTGAGGGACGTTACTCCTCTGGCTGCCTTATCTGCAGTCCGTCTAATCTGTTCTCCAAAATTCATTTTACTGTCGATCATGATGCCCAGGTATTTTGCTGCTGGCTGCGTCTATACTTGAATTTGTCCTACCTGTATTGGAAGTATTGTCTGAATTCTCTTCTTTGTTAGGATGACAATTTCCGTCTTACTAAGTGCTAGAGACAGACCATGTTCCTCCATCCATCTATTGATTTTGCGCATTACCATATTGAGTCGCAACTGTGCCTGCTCGACACTTCTTCCTGCTACAAGAGCAGCAACATCATCTGCATATCCTACTAGAATAGTTTCTTCAGGCATTTCAAGCCTCAACAAGCTGTCGTATGTAACATTCCAGAGATCAGGTCCTAGTATCGAACCCTGGGCAGCCCCAGCTGTGACTTGTACTCTACGGATCCCTTCTGTAGTATCGTAGAGCAGAGCACGATCTTTCAAGTAAGAGTCTAAGATCCGAAGGAGATACCTTGGAACATGGAATGAAAATTCTAGAGCATCCATGATATCTGTCCATTTGACAGAGTTGAAAGCGTTTTTAACATCCAGTGTAACAAAAAGAATCACCCGGCGAGAGTAATGATTATAACTCTCCGCTCTTCGTACTTCTTCGGCGACTTCATGCACTGCATCCAGTGTCGACCGGCCTACCCTGAATCCAAATTGTCTTGGTGATAAATCGCCGGCTGCGATTATTGCTTCAAGCAATCTCCGTCTTATGAGTTTCTCAAATAGTTTGCCTGTTGTGTCAAGCATACAAAGTGGGCGGTACGATGATGGTAACTCAGGGTCACCCATGCCCTTACTAATGAGCACTAAGCGACAGATCTTCCAGCGAAAGCTAAAGATTCCTGCTTTCAAGCACACATTGAACATTCTCAACAATAACAACAGCATATCTTGATCAACTATTATTTTCAGAACCTCATTAGGAATCCCATCCGGCCCCGGAGCCTTGTTGTTCCGTAAAGAATGCGTTGCAACCCGAAGTTCATCTTCAGTAAACAGTGGGAAATCTAGATCACTTTCAAAATTCCTCTCAGGTCTTGTGGGGTGAGTTGGAAAAAGGTTTTGAACAATGGTGTTCATAATATCATCCTCCATGATGCACGATGTTCTGTGACTTCCAAGTTTCTGTGTTACAATTTTGTAACCCAAACCCCATGGATCAGTGTCAATATCTTCCTGAAGCTTTCTCCAACTCTGAACCTTGCTCGTAGTTATGGCTTTCCGAAGTAGCTTCTTTGCTGCTTTATGCTCCGCTGATTTTTCATTAGCTTCTTCCCGATTTCTTGCTCTCTGGGCAAGACGGCGAAACCTGAGGCAGTTCTTCCTTAATTCTGCTATCTCTCTGGTCCACCAGTATACAGGGCTCTTTCGGTGACGTGGTACTGAGGAGGGCATCGAAACATCACAAGCTGACGTAATAATTTTCATGGTTGCAGAAACCAGATCCTCAACCTCAAACTCTCTCCGTGCTTCAGCACTTCGAATCTGTTCTGCACCCTTCCCAATGATATCTTTGAACTTGTCCATGCTAATCCTATTTACATTCCACCGTTGACATTTCTGGGGAGGTACTTCCCGTCCCTGAACATTTGATTCAAAGTCAAAGGCGATGAATTGATGATCGCTAGCACAATAATCTTCCAACACTTTCCATCTCTTAATGAATGGCACAATTACTTCTGATGCCAGGGAGACATCCGGAATTGTTCCTTCACATCCTGGACGTCGGAAAGTTGGAACTGTACCAATATTTAATATTAGAAGGCCTATCCTGGATGCCATCTCTAGAATGTACTTACCCCGGGAATCTGTACTTGGCATACCCCATTCCACTGCTTTGGCGTTAAAGTCTCCAGCCACTATGACACTATCTGTGGCGTTTAGAATTGCATCTTCCAAAGAATTTACTTTGCGGCGGAAGTGCTCAATTGCCTCATTAGGAGTTAGGTAAACACCAAAATAGGTGACCCTTCTGGTCTTCACCCAAACATAACCATCAGAACTTCCATGATCCTTTATAATAACTTTTTTAGAATCCAACACCCAGATTGCAGAAGTGCCAAGTGTGTCACTGAACCAAAGAGATGACTCTTTATCTTTATACTGTTCGCTGATTAGCAAGAGATCGCTTTGCTTCTCTGTGACTAGCTGATATAGCAGATCATTGGCTGTCTTACTTCTATGTAGATTGGCTTGAAGTATACGAATCATTTGAACCTCAGTGCCTTTTCTTTGTCCAAGGCTTCTCTGAAGACCTTACACTGGCCAGATCCCATAGCATGTGCTAAATCTTTGATAAAACCTCGTTCTTCACAAAGAACACATTTCTTTGAGGCCGTACATCCTCTAGCTTTGTGACCTGTCCCGCCGCAATTGTAGCAAAGTTTACTTCTATCTGTGCCTTTGCAGTTGCTAGCAACATGTCCATAGTCCAGACATCTATAACAACGAGATACCATGATCCTCCGTCTAATCCTGCAATTGACCCATCCTATGGTGATATGATCTTGCCTCAAGAGCACATCTGCATCACTAGTTGTTAATGTGAGAACAGCCATCTTCACTTCCCTCGTATTTGTCCTCGTCACCAGCACCTTGGTATCTGGAGAGAGTTCTGGGATAGTTCTCTGGATAGCTTCCATGACCTCTTCGGAAGTAGTTAGAGCATCAAGGTCTCTGATTTCAACAGTTGCCTTCGCTTCAAGCCTACGAACTGTAGCATTGGACCCCAGAACATTTCGCAGAGAATTACCAAAAGCTGCTTTATCCCTGGAACTTGCTCCCAACTCGACAAGGACGTCTCCCGCTCTAGTTTGTCGAATGGACCGGACTTCAGTTCCTGTATCATTAGGGTTTGCTTTTTGGCGAATCTCCTTCAGAATATCGGCATATGATTTACCTTCAGCTGGACTGATCAGCAAGGCTGCTCGCCTTGGCCTACTAGGTCGCTTCTGTCTGTTTGGGGTTGCTTGGTGGGTAGATATGTCAACATTATCAGCAAAATCCTCCTGCCTATTCTCAGTATTTTCTCTAACCTTTACCAATCTTCTGTCTCTCCTCGATGTAACAGGAGTCCATATTTCTGACGACTCTGTCTCATTCTTCTTATCCCCCTCCTGAGCAGCTACAGTTCCCGAAGTAACTTCGTTCCAGCTGTTAGACTTGGGGGTCATGTCCTTCGGTAGGTCATTCAATACAACCTTGTGAGCTTCGTCTTGTGCCGCATGTGAAGTACGGTCACAATAGGCTATAGAATCAATGACCTCTTCTAGTTCCACTATGCCATTCTTCACATCGTTGGATATATTACGCTGCCTGCCAGTTGCAAGCTTCATCTTATTGAGAATGTCTCGACACCGTTGCAAAAGATCCTCCATACTCGGTCGAAGATTCCCAATGCTCTCTTGATTTGACTGGTCCTCAATAACAGAAACTCTCTCCGAGCGCTCCGCTTTGGTAAGTCACTTCACAATACAATAATAATTAAAATGTTTTTGCGCAACTGTAACACTTCAGCCTTATTCCGTCTGCATGAGGTATCTAGTTCATTTTCCTGACTGAAAGTCTTTACACAATGCTAGCATGTACCTTTGCTCGCTCCGTGTGGTGTGAAATGTTTGTGCGCACCTGCTACACTTGAGCCTTGTGTTGCCTGTATGAACTACCCAGAGTTTACTCTTCCGGTGGGCGATCCGTGACTCTGCTAACTTAACCTCACTTATCGGGCTAGCACGCCAGTGGATTTGTCATGAGACTTTTTAACTAAGTACACTGGTATATGTTTGTAATTGATTAGTACTTTCGTAGTACGCCTCTTTCTGTAACATTTGCACTTCATTTCAGCTTACCTCCTAGGCTTAGCTTCTTTCTAATCCACTTAGTATATCGGATACACTCCGCACTGAACACTCCCGTGGCCACTCATTAATAATAATAATAATAATAATAATAATAATAATAATAATAATAATAATAATAATAATAATAATATCGTAAGGCCTCGGGTGCCTGGTGCAAGCTTTGTTAATTGACACCCAAAGGGTAGCTTGCATGTCGAATTTCGTCGTTCCCTTGAACGCTATGAAAGTCAAGGAGGTTAGATATCTAAACTCCTTGACATTACAGCGCTTTCAAGTAGAGAATGGAGGAACTTTGTGTTGGCGGAAAATCCCGAGATTAATTTTGCCTACTGAATTCAAATGGGGTCTTTAACATGCCAACAATGTATGACATGAGTGTCGTGATTTTTGTCGCCTTTCAAAAATCACTTACCATGGTCAGGAGCGAACCTGCAATCTTGGGGTTGGTAGTCCGACACTATAACCACTCACCCACCGTGGCAAGCATAATAATAATAATATCGTATGGCCTCGGGTACCTGGTGCAAGCTTTGTTATTTGACACCCAGAGGGTAGCTTGAATGTCAAATTTCGTTGTTTCTTGAAGCACTATGAAAGTCAAGGAGGTTAGATATGTAAGCTCCTTGAACACTATAGCGCTTTCGAGTAGAGAAATCAGGAACTTAGTGTTGGCGGAAACTCCCGAGATTAATTTTTCCATTATGAATACGGTCTACTGAATTCAAATGGGTTCTTTGACATACCAACATCGTATGGCATGCGTGTCGTAATTTTTTCCGCCTTTCAAAAATCACTTACCACGGCCAGGAGCGAACCCGCAAGCTCGGGGTTAGTAGACCGGCACGTTGACCACTCAACCACCGTGGCAAGCTAGTACATACCGGGTGATTCAGCAGCCCCTTCCAATGGGACTACAGACTAATAATAATAATAGTGTTCAGTATCGTTTGCAGGACATGCTTGCAGTGCATTAGTACCATATGTTTACAGCTTGCCGATCTGCACCATGACGTTCTAGTGTGTTTATATTAACAGCAGCATTCACTAGAATTGTCGGCGAAATCGTACGAATGCAATGCCCTGTATAGAAATTGGAGTTGCGGATATTATGGCACAGTGCTATTTATTTTGCAATATTCTGCAGTTTGTTTATACAAACATTAAGGATGGTGCACACTTTCCATGTCGGTATGGGCTAGGGTACAAGGATTGTGTGTTGGAAACTTCTGGACATAGATTCCTAAATTTCATGCATATTTCATAGTATTTACCTGTTACTGTAAAGGTTTGTGCTGATTTTGTCTTTGTGTTTGGGATTGTAACTACCTTGTACAATGGTTGATCCAATATACTGTACATTGTCATCATTCAAATCATATAATTCATGTCCTACATGTTGGATTTTGAGCACATGTGCGAAGCTATCAAGTACCTAATTGGTCAATGAATGAGCTCTGATTGGTTGGAAAAATTGTGTCATAATGAAAAGTAGTGCCTTATTGACCCTCATTATGATACAGTTATCTGACATATAATAGTACATTATGCAACCAGCCTATAATGGCAATAATTAAGACACTAGTATGTTTATAAAATGAGCGCATACGAGTTTTATAATTTCCATACGAGTGACTTAATTACCATAATAGGCGAGTTGCATACGACGATAATTATTCTAACTATTTCCTGTTCGAACATAAATATTCATAAATATCTGTCGAGGTTTCGCCAGTTGTATGTATTGAACCGAACGCATGAGACGCAGCGACACTACGCCACGCAGTGAAATTTACATTAGAAGGCCGTGGAACTCGGCGCAGGTGCGATGTTATCGTTATCTAATTGGTAAAACAACTGTTTCTTGAGCTCTGATGGGTGTGAGAACCTGTTTCATAATGCAAAATAGTGTTATAATGAGCCTCATTATAGTACAGTTTTCTGACATATAATAGTCAGGGACGAACATAATATTTACATTTCGACATCGTCGAATATAAATATATTAACATATTCTTATGGTAGGTTGTCTGCTATTGTCCTGATTTTATAGTTGAAACTAATTGCATAAAAATAATCTTTTAACATAATGCAGAAATCAGATTTGAGAGTTATACAGCTCCAAGAAGCAGGTCAAAAGACGACCTTTGGAAGAGTACAATAATAGGCAAAGAGAGGCCAACATGAAACATGACAGGGGGACTCCAACACAAGTAAGTGGAATTAATGACAAACTCAACTGGGGTCCCATGGTCGCTAACTCACGTCCCACTTGCTGTAAGCCCTTTGGGGGTTAGTGATTGAGGAAGGTTAACATTTGGGATGTAGACCTCGACTGAGACCACATTCTAAACATATACCACTAATTGAAATGTGGACTGCGGACGAGATTTCAATGGAGAAACTTTGATAATATTAATGGGTCTTTGTATAGTATCGCCCAGACAGCGCCTGTTCTTCTGTGTGATTCAAGTAGCTGACATGGGCATTACATTTGTCACATCCTTACTGGTCTGAGATAATAACTTCACCTACAGTAATAGTTATTTACTTCTTTGAGGGAAGGAAGATTGCTTGTAGTTTGTTACTGTTAATTGCACAATCAAGAGCCACGGTACCTCCATTTTAGCCTAGAGCGTAACATGGGACACTCCGAAAATATCACATGTATCAACTGGGAATCAAATGCAGTCCGCCTTAGTAAGAGGCTACTAGTTTGACCTCTGATCCACGAGCCCACTTCCCCAATTCTTAGAGGTAGATAATAGTAACTTTCAGTTGGTCAACAGAAAATTGGCGGCTTCCGTGGCGTAGTTGGTAGCATGCTGAGCTTCTATGCCCAAGGTCGTGTGTTCAAACCCGGCCGAACTCGTCGAATTTCTTAAGAGCGTTAAAATTTCTCAGTATGCCTTCCTTCGGAAAGGAAGTGAAGCTGGTGGTCTCCCATGTCATAGATTTATGGCATGTAAAAGAACCTTCCACTAACTATACCTGTGGAAGCTAAAATTTGTACGTTAGTTTGATAACGCTCTATTAGTTCCAACGTTTGCCACTAGGTGCTGGCTGCGATGGCGTCTAGTAGCAGATACGTTTTGCAGTTGAACTGAAATGCTCGACACTCTTCTTGAAGCATATTATCAAGGCGAGACAGTTTAAAGGTGATCCGTTCGTTAGTGATGTTCTGAAAGTAATTGAAACTACTAATTTACGACAGCCCCATCCGTTCCAAACTTTGTTCAAGAAAGCCACCGAAGCCGCCCAGATCAGTTTCTAAAACCAAATAAGTTGACATAACTTTATTACATTTAGTGCATTGTATCATTTGTGTGTTCGCCACATGTCATCCAATTAAATACCCTATTTTCTACATAAAAGCGTGTTAGTGCGCAATAATATCTCGTTTCTTTCAGGTTCTCTCTCTCTGTGGTTAACAGCCGTGAGGCTGGTTGGCAGTAGCTCGCCATTCTTCCCGTCTCTCAGTCTTCCTCTTCAGTACACACTATGAGCCACAACCCATATCTTGCAGTATTTGACTCGTGTACTCCAGTCTGGGTCTTCCTCTATAATTCTTGCCGTCTACTGTTCCCTCGATTATAAGCTTAATCAGTCCATTGTGTCGCAGTACGTGGCCACAAGGTGAATCCTTCCTCTTTTTAAATATTTAAGGAAGCATTGTCTCTCTCCCACTCTTCTAAAGACTTCCTCATTTGTGACCATTTCTTTCCAGCTGATTTTCATAATCCTTCTATAGCACCAGGTTTCAAATGCTAGTAGTCTTTTCCTCTCTCTCTCTCTCTCTCTCTCTCTCTCTCCTATTGTCCAAGATTCGCTGCCATATAGCGCGACGCTCCATACATAGGTCTTCAACATTTGTTTCCTCACATCAAGACCTATGTTCCTTGCAGTAAATAGGTTCTTCTTTTAATAGAAAGCGTTTTTGACATGGGCAATCCTACTTAATATCTCTCTGCTGATTCTTCCATCATTCGTTATTTTACTTCCCAGATAATAAAACTCATTCACTTCTTGTATCTTTTCATTTCTAAACTCTAACCCTGTCTGGTTTTCGCCATTTCTACTGCAGACCAAAATTTTTGTTTTGTTTCGATTTATTCTCTTTCTCTTTCAGGTTAGGGTACATAAATACTTGTTTCCAACCTAATGTAGTTGGGCACAATTTGTGTTGACCGACTGGAAAACTATCTTTAATAAAACTTGGCGACACTGAGAAATGGCTTCTATCACTTCAATGTATTAGTACCGGGTGAGTTAGCCGAGGTCGTTGCGGCATGACTGTTGGCAGTCGCTCACATCCGGGAGGCGAGGAGGTTCGAATCCCCCCGCCGGCAACCTTGAAGATGGTCTTCTGTGGTTTCCCATCTTCCTTCCAGGCAAATGCCGGGGTTGGTCCCTAACTATAGGCCACAGCCGATACCTTCCAACTCCTCGTCCTTACCTTCCAACTTCCCTCCCCAACGGTACTTGTAGCTCACCCATTGGGTGTCCGTCTCGAAGCAGCTATAACACTGGCGAGCCGAACATGTCCTCGGACACTCCCGGCACTAAAAGCCATACGCTAAAAAAAATGTATTAGTTATGATCGCTATTATAATGGGCCAATTTTAGGATTACCTTCAAGCGGTCGTCATCAGATCCTGATCAGCCAGGTTGAGGATTTATGATTAGGATGATAATTGGTGTTTTAATAGGCCTCACATATAGGTTATTGGCCCCTAATGGTTTGGGTAGATAAAAAGGAGAAGAAATAATGGACAGGAGGAAAAGAGATGCCCTAACCCCTCGAACAATGAGGATTGAGGAACTTGGAAGGAAGGAGAACCAGGAAAGGCAGATAGGAAAGGGAAAAAAGGAAAACGGGCCCAGCTCAGAAATCCATCGAGGTCGCCCGTGAGCTCTTGAGGGTGTAGCAATATCCAGGGTGGCGCTACATACACCCTGCCTCCCTCAAATGGTTAAAACATAAAATTGAATTACGTCCAAACTAATCATCGGATCTTTACTAAATTTGGTAAAAACATACCTTTATATGATACGCGTCTTGTGCCCAAACTACAAGGTCATCGGCCGTACCATTTCAGGATAGCGGCCGTGTGAATTATGCAAACTTTATAATCAATAACATGCGACCCACCAGTTCCTATCATCGAATCGAGGATCGTTTAAATTGTTCTAAAGGGCATGGCCCGTTCGAAATTAAAAATCTATATTGTAATATTATTGTCCAGAAGTGACTTTAAAAAGCTGAGGCGTCTCGGTTACAAGACAAGATGGCAGCTGATCTCTCGTTCTGAGTTATATTTTACTAATTTGAGTATGTTGCATGCAATATAGCCTACTGATAGAAATAATATGAACTTTGTGTGAAATGGGTTATAATGAATATAAACTCCAATGAAGAAATCGTTTAGTCAAAGTCATTATTTGCCGACCGGGGTTCAAAACCTATCAGAGTTGTATTTTTGCTTGATTTTTTGTATTTATTGCTTCTTGAGTACTGAGACGTTATAAATTGAATGTTATATTGTGCATTTTGCAATTGAAAATATATATTTCATTAAAACAACATTCTCCACTGGATCTGCTCGAAAGGCTTCGTGACATCTACTAGCAACCAGTTGAACTATGCCGGAGGTAACCACGGCCTACTATAAGGTGCGTTCAAAAAGTAAGGAGTCGGAGGCTGTAATGCGCAAACTGGTGACGACATCGGCTATTAGTGGCGTGTGTAACGAGGTGTGGTTCCAATCAAAGCGTGAAAGGCCACAGCCCATCGCTAGAGGGCACGCGTGCACGTCACGTGACGATACAAAGCGAGCAGCAGCATGCATCAATCATCCAACGCTGCCAGTCGCTTTGCAAACTGTGACATGGAGGCGTCAAACGAAGAGCAAAGAGGTGTTGTTCGGTTTCTGACAGCGAAAGGAGTAGGGGGAACGGTCATTCATCGCCGAATGTCACAAGTGTACGGCGAACACTGCATGTCCCTTGCAAGGGTCAAGGCGTGGCACAAGCGCTTCAGGAAAGGACGGGTGTCGTTAGCCGATGATGCCCGGTCTGGGCCACCCCCCTGGATTACCAATGACAACGTCCAGCTGGTTGATGCACTCATTACCCAGGACCGCCGAGTGACAGTGAACGCCATAGCCGCCGTGGTCGGATTGAGCGTCGGAAGTGTGCACACCATCATGAAGGAACGACTGCACTTGCGGAAAGTGTGTGCCCAATGGGTGCCCCACAGTCTTCAACCACACCAGGAAGCATGTCGAATGGCCTGCTGTCTTGGTCTTGGTTGGACGATTAATGCATGCTGCTGCTCGCTTTGTATCGTCACGTGACGTGCACGCGTGCCCTCTAGCGACGAGCTGTGATCTTCCACGCTTTGGTCGGAACCACACCTCGTTACACACGCCACGATTAGCCGATGTCATCACCGGTTGCTCATTACAGCCTCCGGCTCGTTACTTTTTGAACGCACCTACTAGATGCGAGCTGCGCTCTATACCGGCACAATTCCGGCATTCCGTCGTCTCTAAAAGCCACAGTAGTTAAAAGGGATGTAAAACAAATAACATTATTATTTATTGTTACAATAAAGTATCAACATGAAACCTTGAACAGTAACCTGGCAAAACCAATCAAAATAAATTTAGCACTCATCACGAAACAGATATAACGGAACTAAAATCTGTATTAATCGCTTTTATTTTCCTCTCATTAGGCAATGAAAAGCCACGTAAATGTTTCCACCCTGGTACAACAAACACAACATTAATGTTTAATAGGAGAGCCTATTTGCTTTACACAATGAATTTAAAATCTATTGCTTCATTAGTTAAAATGTACCATTAAAAATTAATAAATTTCCGAAACTCCATCGGGAGCCGCTAATCGACTATGAGTTACGATACGACGGGACGCAATTCGACGCAGTGTGTTCACCAACGAGTGAGGGCTAATGAACAGCTTGCGTGCTGTGCGAGAACAGCCTACGAACATCAATAGATTAGTATTGATTATGATAATGATAATTGTTGTTTTAAGGGGCCTAAAATCTAGGTTATCGACCTCAAATGATATGGTAATAGTGAAAAAATGATAAAGAAATAAAATAAAGACTGCCAACTACAACTAACTACGGACTTACATACTAGAAAAAGAAATAAAACGGAACAAGGGAAATAAAGGACAAGAGGAAGAGAAATGCCCTCAACCCTCCAAGAATTAGTATTGAGGGACTTGGATGGAAAGAGAGCCTTTAAAGGCAGATAGAAAATGGAAAGAGGAGGGGGCCCACCCCAAAGTCAGTGGAAAAAGGGAAAACGGACCCAGCTCAGTTCATCTTAGACCGGAGTAGGGGAGTAAAAATACCTAAGAACTAGACAAAACCGTGGTCATTGATCCTTCCTGTAGTAGCGATCACACGTTTACTAAAGGCTCCAGCCAGGAAGACGATATTAGTAGCAGGGGTTTTGAGTTCGAGAAACAACGTACAGTCCGCACCAATGCACTTAGTCTGCGAAGACAATATATACGATAGCATTTAGTCTACGGAATAGAGATGAGTGTAAATGCAGCTGACCAGCTCTTCAACTATGTGTCACTTGAAAATAGATGTATATATTGTGGCAGTAAACACCAATATATAAGAATATAATATATACTGTACATGGAGAACGAGTTACGCTGGTTCTTATTGGAGTTCCCAGGACATAAACCGATATCCAATCAACGTCAATTACCGCTCTGCCGTTAAATTGGACAAACCACATTCCAATAAGTCACAAAGAGTCAGCAGGGTCACAACAGTGTAGCACTGCCCATAGTACATCATAAGTGGTGAAGCTACATACATCCTGCCTCCTTTAGAGCTTTGAGAAGAAGGGAGGAGATACCATGAAAAGAAAAACTTGTGTTTGACCCTTCGAAGAATGAGGGATCACGAAAGATGAGGCAAGGGCCAATTAAGTCGGGAAAGTGAAAGACACCCCAGACTACGGATACCCTATACTGTAGGAGTCGGAAGAGAACAAGAGTTGATCAAAGGAGGTCGACTGGAAAGCTAATAGAAAAGAGCCCAGCACAAGTAAGTGGAAGGAAGGTCAGACTCATCTGGGGGTCCCGTGGCCGCCAACCACAACTTCGTGGTGTGCGTCATTTAAGTGGTTCCCTAATAACACTTAAAATACTGAATGTACAAAATGGGCAGCTGTTCAGTTAGCCAGATGGGTGTTCCACTCCCTTTCCTCACTCCTTTCCATAAATAAATCACTTGTTAGTTGCCATTTCGTTGGTATCAGAGTGGAACTGCCATTTTGTAAACTGAATAATATGGTGATGATGATAATTGTTGTTTTAAGGGGCCTAACATCTAGTTTATCGGCCCTAATGGTTTGTGTGATCGTGAAAATTAAACTAAAACTAACTACAAAACTTACGGGCTAGAAGAAGGTAAGGACACAAGAATGGAATAAGAGAAATAAAAGTCAGTAGGAAAGGAAATGCCCTTAACCCTTGAAAAGTGTGGACTGAGGAACTTGGGAGGAAGGAGGGCCAAGAAAGGCAGATAGGATAGGAAAAGAAGAGAGGGTCCACCCCAAAGGCAATAGAAAAACGGGAAAAACCTGACCCAGCTCAGGGATCCCTCGGGGTCACCAACTCACCAGCCATGAGCCCTTGAGGGTGTGGCATTATCCAGGATGTACCTTAAGTGGTGGGGCTACACACACCCTGCCTCCTTGAGGGCCTTGAGCAGAAGGCAGGAGATATAATGAAAAGAAAACAAGAGGTCTGACCGCTCGAAGAATGAGGGATCAGGAATGATGAGACAAGGACCAATTAAGGCAGGATAGTGAAAGACTCCCTAGGCCTCGGATACCCTAATACCGTCGGGGTCAGAAAAGAACAAGAGTTGACCAAGAGAGGTCGAGAGGAAAGATAACAGAGAGGAGCCCGGCACAAGTAAGTGGAAGCAATGCCGGACTCAGCTGGGGTCCCGTAGTCGCCAACCCATGTCCCACAAGTTGTGAGCCCCTGGGAGAGAATAATATTGTGTTTGCTTGCATTATTGTTTTAAGTTAAACTTTAGTTGGAAATCGTAGTTTTTAGCCTACTTTCGATTTTTGCAAAAAATGAAAGTAGACTTATGAGATCAACACAGGGCGAAAAAAGTGTGTCTGTCTGTGTGTGTGTGTGTGTGTGTGAGTCTGTGTGTGTGTGTGTATGTGTGTGTGTGAGTCTGTGTGTGTGTGTGTGTGTGTGTCTGTGTGAGTGTGTGTACTCTGAATGTCTGTCCCCCCCTATCAATTCGAACACGGTGAATGCGAATTGAACGAAATTTGGTACAAAGGTAGCACTAGCAAAGGACACCTCAGTGTCATGTTTTATATCGCCGCCATCTTTACTAAAACTGAATGGCGGCCACTCAAACGTTCAAAACGTAAAATCAAATAACGACTAACCAAATCATACGATCTCTACCAAATTTGGTAACAACATACCTTCGTATAGGGTGCGTCTTGTGACCAAACTACAAGGTCGTCCGCCATACCATTTCAGGATGGCGGCCGTGCGAATTATGCAAACTTTATAATCCATATCATGGGACCCACCAGTTCCGATTATCGAGCCGAGAATCGTTTTAACTGTTCTAAAGGAAGAGGCACGTTCGAAATTAAAAGTTTATTTTGTAATACTATAGTGCAGACGTGATTTTAAAAAGCTGAGCTGATTCAGTAATAAGACAAGATGGCATCGGATATCTTGTGCCTGACTTATATTTCACTAATTTGAGTATTGCATGCAATATAGCGTACTGATGCAAAATAAATAAACTTTGTATGAAATGCTTTATATATAAATAATATACTCCAGTGATGAAATCGTTTAGTATAAATCATTATTTGCTAACAAGTTCTATGTAAGTCATTTTATATAGAACGATATTCGTTGACACAATTAGCTCAGTGGTAGAGCGTTAGCCTATCGCTCAAATGCCTATGGTTCAAACCCGATCAGAGCTAGGTTTTTTGCTTGAAATGTTATATGTTTATTGTTTTGTAATGACTCAGATGTTTTAAAATTAAGCGTTATATTGTGCATATTATGGTGTAAAATATATATTTAATTAAAACATAATTCGCCAGCAGATTTACTCGAGACATCTAGCTGCCAAAAAGGTAACTGCACGTCGACCTAGTTATTAACTTCCAGATTTTATTGAAAAGTTTCTTCTTCTGGCCGCTAGAATGCACTCGCTCTGTTAGGATTATATTGTTCGATATTTCACCACTAGATATCACGACTAGTCTACGTGGGGCTCCATTGATTACTATACCATTGCCATTCTAGGCCTATGCGCATCGAATTTGAAGAATGACAAGATGATACTACGATACATTTTTACTTTTTATTTTAAAGGGTTTGTAACAGCCTATTTTGCGTTACTTGAAAATGTTATTTGAAGTAAAGAACAAAACGATTTCACATAGTAGTTTGTATACACACGTCTCTGTAGGTTCATGGAAAGATTTGTTAATTCAATTAGGGTTTTCGATTCCCGGTCAAAGCATGTGAGATTTTCGAAGTGAAATGCCATGTCCTGTGGTTCGGATTCCACGTAAAAAGGAGGTCCCGTGGCTCATAATCACAAGATTCACGGTCACGTAAAACTACAATCTTCCTTCCTTTTTTTTCAATTAGGGTTGTGAAAGCCATGCACAACCAGACGTGTAAAGACATGCCTCAACTCAAAGTTGGATGTTGCCCACGGCAGGTCGTATATGTAATAATAATAATAATAATAATAATAATGTTATTGGTTTTACATCCCTTTTAACTACTGCTGCTTTTAGAGACACCGGGGTGCCGGAATTTTGGCCCGAAGGGGATCTTTAACGTGCCAGTAAATGTACTGACACGGCTCCCTCGCAGTTGTGCACCCTCAAATGCCAGCTGACTGCGCCAGGATACGAACCTGCAACCTAGGGCCCAGCAAGCGAGAACGTTACCGCTGAGCCACGCAGCCAGTCCGGTCGATTATGTCTCCAGATCCATAACATTCTTGATATACTTCTTATCTTTCTTTCTTTCTTTCTTTCTTTCTTTCTTCCTTCAATGATGGTAGCAGTTTTTATCTAGGTTGTGGCGTTTGGTAGAGGTAAATCGCTTCTAAGGTCTTCAACAAAGAATAGTTCTATTATACTCTTTGATAATAACGGGTTATAACTATACTCATACATTTAGGAGACAGTAGGCTATATGTTCTTTACTGAACATCTTGTTTAATATGTATACAATGTCGCGGAATAGAAAGGACCAGATGATTTTCCGAAAAGAACCTGGACCTAATAACACATAATTGATAGTAACAACGTAAACCAAAATTTAGCGTATCAAATGCTAATGAAATGAAACATACAACAAGTAGTTCCGTGAAGAACTATACAGCCTATTTTCATATATCCTGCTCATGTTAATTGTCTCTATCAACATACAAAATTTCAGTTTAATTGCTGTAACAGATTCGTAGATATTGAGAACCGTCTAAATATTTCAGATGGTCGCCAGGTTGGATTTTTATTTTTGTACTATTATTGTGTACGTGTGGTATTCAAACTTCAATCGCATGATTAGAACACAAGAAGTAAAAACGAGATTTTAAAATTACGCACAGAAGCCATCTTGTGATTGTGCAAACAATTGAAATAAATTAGATGCCAGTTGATCAACATTTGTGTAAGCATTTAACGTGCAACGTTTCACGGCACTCGGATAGTTAATTCGCGAGAAACGTCAATTTAAATATTTATACTTCGCATCGCCGCCATGTTGGATTCATGCTCACCAGGTTACTGAAGGTCCTATAGGTGAACATATGTTCATAGTCTCTATGAACATAAAAATTTCAGTTTGTTTGCTGTAAAAGATTCATAGATATTGGGAACCGTCTAAATATTTCGGAAGCTCGCCATTTAGGATTGTTATATGTATAGGCCATAGAGTTATGTACCATTCAAGGACACTTATTGCCTAGCTTCATTATTCAAACTTTCACCTCGATCGCATGATTACGACACAAGAAATAAAAACTTAATTTTAAAATTTCGCACAGCCGCCATCTTGAGGTTATGTAAACAATTGAATTAAATTAGATGGCAGTGCATTACAATCTGCAAAATCATTTACTGTACCACATTTCACTGCGCTCAGAGAGTTAACTCACGAGAAAAGTCTATTAAAATATTTCAAATACGCTTGGTCGCCATGTTCGTTTTGTACTTTACAGGTTTATGAATTATACATAGGAAAACTTGTATCAGTACCCTTTATCACCGTACAAAATTGCAGGGTGATATCTGTAATAGTTTCGGAGATACAGAATGTCAGTGAAATATTTCGCACAGCCACCATTTTGAGGTTATGTAAACAATTGAACTAAATTAGACTCCACTGCATTGCAATGTGTATAAACATTTGCTGTACCAAGTTTCATTACGTTTGGATAGTTAAATCGCGAGAAAAGTCTATTTAAAAGTCTGAACTTCGCTTGGCCGCCATGTTGGTTTTGCAGTCACCAGATTTTTGAAAGTCTCATACGTGAACTTCTAGTAGTGCACTTTATCACCGTATACAATTTCAGGGGATATCGGTAATAGTTTCGGAGATATTGAATGCTAGTGAAATATTTCGCACAGCCGCCATGTTGGATTGGTGAGACATAACAAAATTTGAAGAGCACGGTCGAGGTCGCCGGGAATAGTGCTATGAACTAACCGAGTTTCACTGAAATCGCTCCAGCCGTTTAGATTTTATTAGGGACACACACACACACACACACCTCTCTCACACACACACACACACACGCACACACACACGGACAAATGGTGATCTCATAAGCCTATTTTTTCTAAATTGAAAATAGGCTAAAAATATAGACAGCAGGTTTTGAAATTTCGTGATCGTATATTAGATTTCATTTATTATGTCTCATTACATCCGAGCCCTCGCCCCCTCCAGTAGCAAACCCTGGTTACGCCACTGCGGCCACTGCAGTGTAGTTAATCACAGGGGTCAGAAGTGATCTCTCGCCACCTCGAACATTACTCAAACAAGCGCCACCTCTGTAGGGTTAAAAGCATTTCATTATCATGATTATCAGTAACTTGCTCCCTCTTAATTAGCAGTTCACCACTGCTCCTATCATCCCGCTTTAGCCCCGTCAGCAAGCAACTTTGAAGCCCATTAAACACCTGCGCAACTTTCCGAGGAGTCAAGACATAAGCTCTACATGCATGGAGTTTGCGTAATACACAGCACAATATCATCAAACTTGTCGCCCAACTTTCACGTTCGTTTTGTTCAAATGACTGTAAGCACAATGAAGCAACCGTAATGTATCCCTTCAGGGACTCACAACTAGGTGATGATAATGATGATGATAGTTGTTGTTTTATGGGGGTTATCGGCCCCTAATGGTTTGGGTGATGTGAAAATGTAAATGAAATGAATCTATACCTAAAACTAACTACAAACTTACAAACTAGAAGAGGTAATGGAAAACAAAAATTACAATAAGGGAAACAAAAGAGAGGAGGAAAGGAAATGCCCTCAACCCTCGAAGAATGAGAATTAAGGGACTTTGAAGAAAGGAGAGCCAGGAAAGGCAGATAGGAAAGGTAAAGAGGAGAGGAACCGGTCCAAACGCAATGGTAGAAGGAGAAAACCTGGACACAGCTCAGGAAGCCCTCGGGGTCACCAACGCCCCAACTCACCAGACGTGAGTCCTTGAGGGTGTAGCACAATCCAGGGTGCACCATAAGTGGTGGGGCTACGAACACCCTGCCTCATTTAGGGTCTTAAGCAGAAGGCAGGAGATATCATGAAATGGAAAAGAAGAGGTCTGACCCCCTTGAAAAATTAGAGATCAGTAAAGATGAGACAAGGGCCAATTAAGGTGGGAAAGCGAAAGACTATCTACGCCTCGGAATCCCTAATACCATCGAGGTCGGAAGAGCACAAGAGTTGACCAAGGTGGTCTTCTGTTTAATATTTTCTTTAAACCAAAACAAAAAGAACACAACAATTTACTTCAATTTATTTTATTCATAGTCGCTGTATGAAAGCTTACACTTAATAAATCGCATTTATAAGAGCTAAACTTTATAGCAAGATTAGGTACAAAAAAACTTAATTCTATGCCACAGAAGAATGTGAAAGTGCACACTGTGAAGTGAAGCTATGATACAATATTACCCTGATTGGTACACTGTTATCAAGAATGACAGACGACAGAGAGGAGCCCGACACAATGTCGGACTCAGCTGGGGTCCCGTGGTCACCAATCAACGTCCCGCTAGCCGTGAGATCCTGAGCAAGGGGGGTCCGAAGAGAACAATAATTATCCAAGCGAGGTTGACAGAAAGGGGGCAGATAGAAGCCCAGCACCAGGGGAAGGAATGCCGGATTCAGCTAGGGTCCTGTGGTAGCCAACCCAATTCCCAATGCAGTAGTTGTGGGCCCATGAGGGGTGGTTAAAATAGTTATGTTTAAAATATTGAAAATTTACAAGTAGTTCCTAACAACAGAGATGTGTGTATCCTTGTAAATGTACATAATTGTTGCACAAGATTTACGCCAGGCACGTAATATTCTTACTTGTTTGGCCCCTTAAAGTTATATCTCCCCCAATCAGTCAGACAACGAAATCGCAAGCCACACGAATAAGTGAGTGTTAGCTGTGGATTAGGTTTAACGTTGATTAATACCTGTCTTTATTTATTCATTTCGCCATCTACCTTTCCTTCATCTCTCTCTGCTTCCGACGCTTTACTCGTTGTCCTCCCCTCTTCGTCTTCTTCACTTTCCACAACTTCGTCATTCATCTTACTATTATTATTATTACTAGTTCTCATCAAGGTGGAATAGTACCGATTCGCTCTCAAGGCATGCGACATTCTCAAGATGAACCGTCATGTTTGGTGGCTTTGATTCCACGCAAAAGGATGTTCCGTGGTTTATCATTCAATATTTACAGCTCCCTTTCTCTTTCTCCTTCCCTTTCCTTTAACTTGTGCTTTCTTTCCCATCCTTCTCCTTTCTTTTCCTTCCCTTTTCTTTCCTTTCCTATCCTCTCATCTCCTTCCCCTTCCCTCTCCTTTCTTTTCCTTCCCTTTCTTTCCTTTCCTATCCTCTCATCTCCTTCCCTTCCCTTACCCTCTCATTTATTTTCCTTCCCTTTTCTTTCCTTTCCTATCCTCTCATCTCCTTCCTTTTCCCTTCCCTCTCCTTTCTTTTCCTTCCCTTTCTTTCCTTTGCTATCCTCTCATCTCCTTCCCTTCCCTTTCCCTCTCCTTTCCTTTCGTCCCTTTTCTTTCCTTTCCTATCCTCTCATCTCCTTCCCTTTCCCTTCCCTCTCCATTCTTTTCCTTCCCTTTCTCTCCTTTCCTATCCTCTCATCTCCTCCCCTTTCCCTTCCCTCTCCTATCTTTTCCTTCCCTTTCTTTCCTTTCCTATCCTCTCATCTCCTTCCCTTTCCTTTCCCTCTCCTTTCTTTTCCTTCCCTTTTCTTTCCTATTCTCTCATCTCCTTCCCTTCCCTTTCCCTTTCCCTTCCCTCTCCTTTCTTTTCCTTCCCTTTCTTTCCTATCCTCTCATCTCCTTCCCTTCCCATTCCCTTACCTCTCCTTTCTTTTCCTTCCCTTTTCTTTCCTATCCTCTCATCTCCTTCCCTTCCCATTCCCTTCCCTCTCCTTTCTTTTCCTTCCCTTTCTTTCCTTTCCTATCGTCTCATCTCCTTCCCTTCCCTTTCCCTTCCCTCTTCTTTATTTTCCTTCCTTTTTCTTTCCTTTCCTATCCTCTCATCTACTTCCCTTCCCTCTCCTCTCTCTTCCTTCCCTTTTCTTTCCTTTCCTTTCCTATCCTCTCATCTCCTTCCATTTCCCTTCCCTCTCCTTCCTTTTCCATCCCTTTCGTTCCTTTCCTATCCTCTCATCTCCTTCCCTTCCCTTTCCCTCTCCTTTCATTTCCTTCCCTTTCCTATCCTCTCATCTTCCCTTACCCTTCCCTCTCCTTTCTTTTCCTTCCCTTTCTTTCCTTTCCTATCCTCTCATCTCCTTCCCTTCCCTTTCCCTCTCCTTTCTTTTCCTTCCCTTTCCTTTCCTATCTAATCATCTCCATTCCTTCCCTTTCCCTTCCCTCTCTTTCTTTTCCTTCCCTTTTCTTTCCTTTCCTATCGTCTCATCTCCTTCCCTTCCCTTTCCCTTCCATATCCTTTCTTTTCCTTCCCTTTTCTTTCCTTTCCTCTAATCTCCTTCCCTTTCCCTCTCCTTTCTTTTCCTTTCCTTTCTTTCCTTTCCTATCCTCTCATCTCCTTCCCTTCCCTTTCCCTCTCCTTTCTTCTCCTTCCCTTTTCTTTCCTATCCTCTGATCTCCTTCCCTTCCCTTTCCCTTCCGTCTCCTTTCTTTTCCTTCCCTTTTCTTTCCTTTCCTATCCTCTCATCTCCTTCCCCTTCCCTCTCCTTTCTTTTCCTTCCCTTTCTTTCCTTTCCTATCCTCTCATCTCCTTCCCTTCCCTTACCCTCTCATTTATTTTCCTTCCCTTTTCTTTCCTTTCCTATCCTCTCATCTCCTTCCTTTTCCCTTCCCTCTCCTTTCTTTTCCTTCCCTTTCTTTCCTTTGCTATCCTCTCATCTCCTTCCCTTCCCTTTCCCTCTCCTTTCCTTTCGTCCCTTTTCTTTCCTTTCCTATCCTCTCATCTCCTTCCCTTTCCCTTCCCTCTCCATTCTTTTCCTTCCCTTTCTCTCCTTTCCTATCCTCTCATCTCCTCCCCTTTCCCTTCCCTCTCCTATCTTTTCCTTCCCTTTCTTTCCTTTCCTATCCTCTCATCTCCTTCCCTTTCCTTTCCCTCTCCTTTCTTTTCCTTCCCTTTTCTTTCCTATTCTCTCATCTCCTTCCCTTCCCTTTCCCTTTCCCTTCCCTCTCCTTTCTTTTCCTTCCCTTTCTTTCCTATCCTCTCATCTCCTTCCCTTCCCATTCCCTTACCTCTCCTTTCTTTTCCTTCCCTTTTCTTTCCTATCCTCTCATCTCCTTCCCTTCCCATTCCCTTCCCTCTCCTTTCTTTTCCTTCCCTTTCTTTCCTTTCCTATCGTCTCATCTCCTTCCCTTCCCTTTCCCTTCCCTCTTCTTTATTTTCCTTCCTTTTTCTTTCCTTTCCTATCCTCTCATCTACTTCCCTTCCCTCTCCTCTCTCTTCCTTCCCTTTTCTTTCCTTTCCTTTCCTATCCTCTCATCTCCTTCCATTTCCCTTCCCTCTCCTTCCTTTTCCATCCCTTTCGTTCCTTTCCTATCCTCTCATCTCCTTCCCTTCCCTTTCCCTCTCCTTTCATTTCCTTCCCTTTCCTATCCTCTCATCTTCCCTTACCCTTCCCTCTCCTTTCTTTTCCTTCCCTTTCTTTCCTTTCCTATCCTCTCATCTCCTTCCCTTCCCTTTCCCTCTCCTTTCTTTTCCTTCCCTTTCCTTTCCTATCTAATCATCTCCATCCCTTCCCTTTCCCTTCCCTCTCTTTCTTTTCCTTCCCTTTTCTTTCCTTTCCTATCGTCTCATCTCCTTCCCTTCCCTTTCCCTTCCATATCCTTTCTTTTCCTTCCCTTTTCTTTCCTTTCCTCTAATCTCCTTCCCTTTCCCTCTCCTTTCTTTTCCTTTCCTTTCTTTCCTTTCCTATCCTCTCATCTCCTTCCCTTCCCTTTCCCTCTCCTTTCTTCTCCTTCCCTTTTCTTTCCTATCCTCTGATCTCCTTCCCTTCCCTTTCCCTTCCCTCTCCTTTCTTTTCCTTCCCTTTCTTTCCTTTCCTATCCTCTCATCTCCTTCCCTTCCCTTTCCCTTCCCTCTCCTTTCTTTTCATTCCCTTTTCTTTCCTATCCTCTCATCTCCTTCCCTTCCGTTCCCTTCCCTATCCTTTCTTTTCCTTCCCCTTTCTTTCCTTTCCTATCGTCTCATCTCCTTCCCTTCCCTTTTCCTTCCCTCTCCTTTATTTTCCTTCCTTTTTCTTTCCTTTCCTGTTGTTTGAGTCTTCAGTCTTTTGACTGGTTTGATGCAGCTCTCCATGCCTCCCTGTCCTGAGCTAATCGTTTCATCTCTACATAGCTCCGACACCCTACATCGGAGGCAATCTGTTTAACATATTCTAACCTTGGTCTACCCCTACAGTTTTTGTCCTCGACCCTTCCTTCCATAACTAAGCTTGCTATTCCTGGGTGTCTTAGTATGTGTCCTACCAACCTATCTATTATCTTCATTAGCAGTCGCCAGAAACATCTCTCCTCTCCCACTCGTCTTAATACCTCTTTGTTTGTAACCCTATCTACCCATCTGATCTTCATCATTCTCCTGTAACACCACATTTCAAATGCTTCAATTCTCCTCTTTTCTGCTGCACCAATAGTCCAAGTTTCACTTCCATACAGCGCCACGCTCCAGACAAAGGCTTTCAAAAATGACTTCCTAATACCTAAATCTATATTCGATGTCAGCAGATTCCTTTTTTGTAGAAATGCTTTCTTTGCCTGAGCCAACCTACTTTTATATCCTCTTTGATTCGTCCATCACTGGTTATTCTGCTTCCTAAGTAACAGAAGTCTACTACTTCCTTCAGCTTTTCACCTGCCAATTTGATCTCCATAGAGGTTTCTGATTTATTTCGGCTGCATTCCAGTATTTTTGTTTTACATTTATTTATTTTCATCATGAATTCCTTCCGTAAGACGGAGTCCATACCATTCAAAAACTCATTCAAATCCTCAGGCTTGTCGGCCAAGATGACGATGTCATCAGCAAATCTCAGAGTTGAAATTCATTCTCCTTGAATCTTCACTCCCAGTTTAAATTTTTCTCTAATTTCCTTCATTGCTTGTTCAATGTAAAGATTGAAAAGTATGGGTGATAAGTTGCAGCCTTGCCTTACACCTTTCTGAATACCAGCTTCTCTCTCATGTCCTTCAACTCGAATGACTGCTGTCTGATTTCTGTACAGATTGTATATCACCCTCCTATCCCTGTACTTTATTCCAATTGATTTCAAAATGTCAAACAATTTAGTCCAATCAACGTTATCAATAGCCTTTTCTAAGTCTACAAAAGCCATGAACGTTCTCTTAGCTTTCCTTATTCTACCTTCTAAAATCAGCCTAAGACTTAGTACAGCTTCCCTTGTTCCTACATTTCTCCTGAAACCAAACTGTTCTTCACCCAACTCCGTTTCTATCTGGCTTTCAATCCTCTTGTAAATTATTCCAGACAGGATCTTTGAAGCATGAGTAATCAAGCTGATTGTACGGTAATCTTCACATCTGTCAGCTGCCACTTTCTTTGGTGTAGGGATGATTACATTCTTCTTGAAATCAGGGGGTACCTCACCTGTCTCATAAATCCTACACACCAAGTGAAATAACCTGATCAGACCTTCATCTCCTATGCAGCGTAGCAACTCAATCGGTATATCATCTATGCCTGGTGCTTTGTTCCTGCTTAAGTCTTCCAAAGCTCTATCAAATTCTGATCTCAATATTAAATCTCCTTTCGCATCCTCATCAAGTTCCTCCTCCCTTTCCATTACATGATTCTCAATCTCCTTTCCCTTATACAAACTCTCTATGTAAGCTTTCCATCTCTCAACCTTTTCTTCCCTATCTGTTAGAGGCTTTCCATTTTTGTCCTTAATATTACAGCACTTAGTCTTCTTTTCCCCAAAAGTATTCTTAATCCTTCGATAAGCTGTGTCTACTTTTCCTAATTTCAGACAATTTTCTATACCTGCACATTTCTCTTTCAACCATTCTTCTTTCGCTTCCTTGCACTTCTTGTTAACCTCATTTCTCAGATGTCTGTATTCTGCTTTCCCCTTTTCTTCTTCTAGACTCTTGTGTTTCCGCCTTTCATCCATCAATTCTAGTATATCCTGAGTGATCTACGGGTTTCTACCTATTCTTTCTTTCCTACCAATGTTTTCTTCTGCGGATTTTGTTATTTCATTCTTCAAAAGTGCCCATTCGTCTGCAATTGAATTTTTTTTAGGGTTTTTCATTAGTCCTTCCTTTATACTCTTCTTGAATCTTTCGTTTACATCGTTCTCTTTCAGTCTGTCTATTGCCCACCTTTTTGACTTTTGACTTTTCTTCAGTTTCTTCAACTTTAATCTGCATTTCATTACAACCAGATTGTGATCAGAGTTTATGTCAGCACCAGGATATGTTTTACAATCCAAAATCTGGTTTCGAAACCTCTGCTTGACCATAATGAAGTCGATTTGGTAACGCCCTGTATCTCCTGGTCTCATCCATGTGTATATTCTTCTATTGTGGTTATTGAATAAGGTGTTAGCTATGACCAATTCATGCTCGGTGCAGAATTCTACCAGCCTGCTTCCTCGATCATTCCTTTCACCTAATCCGAAATCTCCTACTATCTTCCCTTCTCTCCCTTTTCCTACCACAGCATTCCAATCTCCCATTACTATAACATTTTCATCACCCTTGATATACCTCAGAATTTCGTCTATTTCTTCGTAGACCTTTTCAACATCCTCATCATCAGCTTGACTGGTAGGCATATAGACTATCCTCTCATATTCTTCCTTTCCCTCTCCTTTCTTTTCCTTCCCTTTTCTTTCCTTTCTTTTCCTATCCTCTCATCTCCATCCATTTCCCTTCCCTCTCCTTTCTTTTCCTTCCCTTTCTTTCCTTTCCAATCCTCTCATCTCCTTCCCTTTCCCTTCCATCTCCTTTCTTTTCCTTCCCCTTCTTTCCTTTCCTATCCTCTCATCTCCTTCCCTTCCCTTTCCCTCTCCTTTCTTTTCCTTCCCTTTTCTTTCCTATCCCCTCATCTCCTTCCCTTCCCTTTCCCTTCCCTCTCCTTTCTTTTCCTTCCCTTTCTTTCCTTTCCTATCCTCTCATCTCCTTCCCTTCCCTTTCCCTTCCCTCTCCTTTCTTTTCCTACCCTTTCTTTCCTTTCCTATCCTCTCATCTCCTTCCCTTCCCTTTCCCTTCCCTATCCTTTCTTTTCCTTCCCCTTTCTTTCCTTTCCTATCGTCTCATCTCCTTCCCTTCCCTGTCCCTTCCCTCTCCTTTATTTTCCTTCCTTTTTTCTTTCCTTTCCTCTCATCTCCTTCCCTACCCTCTCCTTTCATTTCCTTCCCTTTTCATTCCTTTCCTATCCTCTCATCTCCTTCCCTTTCCCTTCCCGCTCCTTTCTTTTCTTTCCCTATCTTTCCTTTCCTATCCTCTCATCTCCTTCCCTTCACTTTCCCTCTCCTTTCTTTTCCTTCCCTTTCCTTTCCTATCCTCTCATCTCCTTCCCTTTCCCTTCACTCTCCTTTCTTTTCCTTCCCTTTCTTTCCTTTCCTATCCTCTCATCTCCTTCCCTTCCCTTTCCCTCTCCTTTCTTCTCCTTCCCTTTTCTTTCCTATCTAATCATCTCCTTCCCTTCCCTTTCCCTTCCCTCTCCTTTCTTATCCTTCCATTTTCTTTCCTTTCCTATCGTCTCATCTCCTTCCCTTCCCTTTCCCTTCCCTCTCCTTTCTTTTCCTTCCATTTTCTTTCCTTTCCTCTCATCTCCTTCCCTTCCCTTTCCCTCTCCTTTCTTTTCCTACCCTTTATTTCCTTTCCTATCCTCTCATCTCCTTCCCTTCCCTTTCCCTTCCCTCTCCTTTCTTTTCCTTCTCTTTTCTTTCCTATCCTCTCATCTCCTTCCCTTCCCTTTCCCTTTCCTTTTCCCTTCTCTTTCCTTTCTTTTCCTTCCCCTTTCTTTCCTTTCCTATCGTCTCATCTCCTTCCCTTCCCTTTCCCTTCCCTCTCCTTTATTTTCCTTCCTTTTTCTTTCCTTTCCTATCCTCTCATCTCCTTCCCTTCCCTCTCCTTTCTTTTCCTGCCCTTTTCTTTCCTTTCCTTTCCTATCCTCTCATCTCCTTCCCTTCCCTCTCCTTTTTTCCTTCCCTTTCTTTCCTTTCCTATCCTCTCATCTCCTTCCCTTCCCTTTCCCTCTCTTTTCTTTTCCTTCCATTTTCCTTCCTATCCTCTCATCTCCTTCCCTTCCCTTTCCCTTCCCTCTCCTTTCTTTTCCTTCCCTTTCTTTCCTTTCCTATCCTCCCATCTCCTTCCCTTCCCTCTCCTTTCTTTTCCTTCCCTTTACTTTCCTATCCTCTCATCTCCTTCTCTTCCCTTTCCCTTCCCTATCCTTTCTTTTCCTTCCCCTTTCGTTCTTTTCCTATCGTCTCATCTCCTTCCCTTCCCTTTCCCTTCCCTCTCCTTTATTTTTCCTTTCTTTTTCTTTCCTTTCCTATCCTCTTATCTCCTTCCCTTCCCTCTCCTTTCTTTTTCTTCCCTTGTCTTTCCTTTCCTTTCCTATCCTCTCATCTCCTTTCCTTTCCCTTCCCTCTCCTTTCTTTTCCTCCCTTTCTTTCCTTTCCTATCCTCTCATCTCCTTCCCTTTCCCTTCCCTCTCCTTTCATATCCTTCCCTCTCTTTCCTTTCCTATCCTCTCATCTCCTTCCCTTCCCTTTCCCTCTCCTTTCTTTTCCTTCCCTTTTCTTTCCTATCCTCTCATCTCCTTCCCTTCCCTTTCCCTTCCCTATCCTTTCTTTTCCTTTCTCTTTCTTTCCTTTCCTATCGTCTCATCTCCTTCCCTTACCTTTCCCTTCCCTCTCCTTTATTTTCCTTCCTTTTTCTTTCCTTTCCTATCCTCTCATCTCCTTCCCTTCCCTCTCCTTTATTTTCCTTCCCTTTTCTTTCCTTTCCTTTCCTTTCCTATCCTCTCATCTCCTTCCCTTTCCATTCCCTCTCCTTTCTTTTCCTTCCCTTTCTTTCCTTTCCTATCCTCTCATCTCCTTCCCTTCCCTTTCCCTCTCCTTTCTTTTCCTTCCCTTTCCTTTCCTATCATCTCATCTCCTTCCCATTCCCTTCCCTCTCCTTTCTTTTCCTTCCCGTTCTTTCCTTTCCTTTCCTTTCCTATCCTCTCATCTCCTTCCCTTCCCATTCCCTCTGCCTTTATTCCTTACCTTTTCTTTCCTATCCTCTCATCTCCTTCCCTTCCCTTTCCCTATCATTTCCTTTCCTTCCCTTTTCGTTCCTATCCTCTCACCTCCTTCCCTTTCCCTTCCCTCTCCTTTCTTTTCCTTCCCGTTCTTTCCTTTCCAATCCTCTCATCTCCTTCCCTTCCCTTTCCCTCTCCTTTCTTTTCCTTGCCTTTTCTTTCCTATCCTCTCATCTCTTTCCCTTTCCCTTCCCTCTCCTTTCTTTTCCTTCCCTTTCTTTCCTTTCCTATCGTCTCATCTCATTCCCGTCCCTTTCCCTTCCCTCTCCTTTCTTTTCCTTCCCTTTTCTTTCCTTTCCTATCCTCTCATCTCCTTCCCTTCCCTATCCCTTCCCTCTCCTTTCCTTTCGTTCCCTTTCCTTCCCTCCTTCCTTCTCTCCCTCCCTCCGTGCTCATCCCCCCCGCCCCCTCTCTCTTTCCTCCTTCCCTCCTTCTCTCCCTCCCTTCTTCCTTCCCTCCCTCTCTCCCTTCCCTCCTTCCTTCCCTTCTTCCCTCCCTCCTACCTTTATTATTATTACTATTATTTTATTAATAGCGTGATACCTAGGTCTACAGTAGATATGAAATATGAGATGAGAATTGATTGCAAACTATGACGTCACCTCTTCTTCCGTTTCTTTACGAAAGCATTTCAAAGCACGTGTAATGATCATAAAAGAAGGACACTGTGATGAAGACCATTCATCATGGAGCTGTACTTGTTCCGGCCACTTCCGTTGGTGTGTTGTACCGAGCTATTTCTGGCAGTGAATGCTACAGCGACTCACTCAACAGAATGTCTATAGCCAAGGTTAACAACCACGTGTGACACAAAATTCATCCACTTAACTAAGCGTTACATCTTTTTGTTAATATTAATAAGTTTTAGGGGTTTGCGATATTTTGCCCATCATCCCCGTGAACTTGGGTGTGTTCAATCTGTCTGATAACCTGTGTTTGGATGTGACTGTAGAAGTGTACAGGGTGTTTGAAAAAGGACTCCCTAGTTTTAATGTGTCCTAGAATCTGTACAAATTGACATACACTATTCTAGTTTATGGTGTGAGATTCATCAACTCTCCAAGTTTTGATTTTATCAGTAGGTTTTATTTCATGTAACATTTGCATTTTGTAGGGGCGCAACTTAAAGTCTTTTAGGTACAACATCATACACAGTACCTTTAGGTACTCCTAATTGTAGAATACGTCGGATCAATGACTTCGTCGGGTTCCGAACACACGAAACACGGATCTGTTCAACAACATCTTCAGAAGTTCTCGGTCTACCTGGTGATTTTGCTTTTAAGCACTACCGGTTTCCTTGAAAGACTTTAGCCAATGACGCATAGTTTTTGCTGTAGGTGGTTCACCACCATTCTGACGTCTAAAATTACGTTGCACTGTTATAACTTACTCAGTTTTGTCAAGCCAAATAACACACTGCGCTTTCTGTTGCGGAGTACACATTGCTACTGAGTTGCTCTGCACTGCACTGGACTGAACTGAAGGAACAGAGGAAACAAACAGCACTGGGGCTGTCTCAAGGTCAAGCAGACCCGCCAACTGCAGGGGAGCCAAACTTGGAGAGTTGATGAATCACACACCACAAACTAGAATAGTGTATGTCACTTTGTACAGATTCTAGGACACATTAAAATTAGGGAGTTCTTTTTCAAACACCCTGTATAACTACTGACATGAGGCATGGAGTAGGTGTCCCGGGACTTGCATCATGTGTTTGTATTTCCAGTTTAGGCCCTTCTGGTCTTTCATGGTTTTAAGGTGAACTGGCATTTTAGGGGTGCGTTATGATTGGGTTCATAACAATATTAAAATTCTGCTTCTGAGTTATGATAACACCCACATAATTATTCAAAACAATGGCTCGGCTCAAACGGAAACTGTATCACCATTGTTGAAGATGCTGATAAAATTACTGCGAGCGTGCGTCTTCTCACACGTTAAGCAGTTAATTATGACTTGGTGGTTTCGGCCTTTTCTTCTTTCAAAATCCCACTTTTAACTTAACCATTTCTCAGGTTGAAAAATTACAGTTTCACATCCAGAGATAAAGGGAATCGCAGAACAAGAAAGAGAATTAAATTTACTGTATTCCATAATTGGATCCCATACATTTTATTGCAGTAATTTCATTACTTGCACTGCGAGACATTTTGAAGTAATTTTCCCTTTCCTTAAAGGTTTACATTGTCGCAGCGTTTGCTTTCCCCGGTACCGAAACATATGATGATGATGTAGATGCTAATTCTTGTTATCGGCCCCTTATTGTACGAAATGTTATGGAATGATTAAAAAAAAACAGACCTCTGCCAGAGATGAGAACGAAAATGGTTTCTATAAAACAGATGGTTAGTTGGTTCCTCAGTTTAGGGGCTGCATCAACGCGGTCATGTAGCCCTGTGTACTTTGGATGTGTATAGAATCTGTCTGATAACCGGCGTTAAATGTGATGACTGTATTAGTGTGTGATATCTGTTTTAATTCAAGTAAGGACTGCTACCAAATGCTACCGTCAACGATATCTAGCTGTGGACTTGTTTACTAGATTCTACTGCAACCGGCACCTGGCGATGAACGTTGGAACATATAGAGCGTTTACAAATCTAACCTACAAATAATAATAATAATATCGTATGGCCTCGGGTGCCGGATGCAAGCTTTGTAATTTGACACCAAAAGGGTAGCTTGCATGTCGAATTTCGTTGTCCTGAACCACTATGAAAGTCAAGTAGGTTAGATATCTAAGCTCCTTGAACACTATAGTGCTTTCTAGTAGAGAAATGAGGAACTTTGTGTTCGCGGAAACTCCCGAGATTAATTTTGCCATTATGAACACGGCCTACTGAATTCAAATGATTCCTTTAACAGGCCAATCGTATGACATGGTGTCGAAATTTTTGCCGCCTTTCAAAAATCACTTACCACGGCCAGGAGCGAACCTGCAAGCTTGGGGTTAGTAGATCGACACGTTGACCACTCACCCACCGTGGCAAGAGCAATCTTGGGCAAAGAAGCTCAGCATGCTACCAACTAGGCCACCGAGGCCGCTTGTATAAAAGAGACAGTGAGTCCCAACAATGCATCCCTTATTTGGATAAAAGCAGTTATAAAGAACTATACTGCCAAGCGCCGACTGCGGTGGCGTCTATTAGCTAAGTTCTGAATTAGGCCTAGTAGTCGTTGACGGTGGCGCTTGGCGGCAAAAGTAGGAACTATTTAAAAATTATAAGTTGCAGTACTTAAAATTTAAAAAAAACAGATACACACACCCAAAGTACACGGGGCTACATGACCGCGTTGTCGCAGCCCCTAAACTTAAGAACCAACCAAAGAACAATACAACAAATAAGGCACATACTGTAGAACAGTAAGAAAAATACATCCCATCGCAATAAGAACATAAAGCAAACTAAACTAAACTAAAAGTCTTAAACTACAATAAAACATTAAAAAATAGCCACTCTCCCTCATGAAACGGATGACGAGGTCTGCTGACGGTCCATCATCACTTAGAACAAGGGAGAGGGTGTTAGACAGTTTGAGAGTTCTTCGTAGATCGGCCAGGTCCACACACTCCAAGAGAGTGTATGCCACAGTAAGGTGGGCACCGCAATAACTCACAGGGGCAGAGGGGCGGGGGGCTTCTCCCTTTAACAAGGGGGATTGCGTAGAAATGTAATGGCCGATCAAGAGTCGACAGAGTACCACAGCTTCCTTCCGACTGCACCAGAAGAAATCTTAAATCTTAAATTATGGAAGAGTTGGAAGTGATTTTGGTGTGTCGTAGGTAAGATGCAACCATACTACGGTGTCGGTGGCGTAGTTGGTAGCATGATGAACTTCTATGCCCAAGGTAGTGGGTTCAAACCCGGCCGAAGTCGTCGGATTTTTTAAGAGCGTTAAAAATCCTTCAGTATGCCTTCCGTTGGAGGGAAAGTAAACCCGGCGGTCCCATGTCATAGATTTATGGCATGCAAAAGATCCTTCCACAGACTAAACTTGTGTGAAGCTAAATTGTTAGGTTAGATTTCGTCGGAACGCTCTATCAAAGTTCCAACGTTCTGCACTGGTAGTGAAAATTGGAACTACTTGAAAGTGACGGAACTTGTAGCTCACCCTAAGGGTGTCCTCTGGAAGCAACTACAGTCTCACGCGAGCCGAACATGTCCTCGGACACTCCCGGCACTAAAATCCATACAATAAATAAATAAATAAATAAATAATATAATAATAAATAATTTTCTTTAATTCGTTCTTTAACAAATGTAAAATTTATTCCTTATTCTACCCTTTTTTTTCCCAAAATGGTAAAGGGAATTTTAAAGATTTAAATCAAGATTTATTTTTAAAATATGATTCCTCATGGACCTTGCCTACTTTTCATGTAAATGGTGCCTTATTTCTAGTCCCGATGCACCTACTCTAATTTTCAAATACAAGAGTTTCACACATTATACAGTCACCTCAGAAAAAGTAGGTTATCCGACGAATTCATCTCCCAAGTACTCAGAGCTGATGACAGAGATATCCGAAACCTCTGAAATGAGTTGAAAACATAAAAACAACTGTTTTGGAACACTTTGTGTAGGTATGAATAATTCAGATATATTAAGAATATTTACAGCATTACATCCCACCACAAATTCTGGAGAGATGAGTAATGAATTAAAGGCTATTCTATAATACTGTATCTCACTACACTGGTATACGATGCAGAATAACCTCTCATAAAGTATGAATGAGCAGCTTATACGGCTTCAGGTCTGCATTATGGCGAGCGCGCAACAGGTCCCCTGTCAGCAGGAGCTCAGGCAACCCGACATATAAATCTGCACGATAAGTTGCATACCACCTTGGGCGGATTACAGTATCGTACTTCTTGGTTGTGAAGGTTTCAGAT